>CM052320.1:8103567-8119852 GCA_028455615.1 Lasioglossum zephyrum | reverse complement strand
ATGAAAATAAGAAACGGACGCGGGTTAAATTTTCGCACGGCATTTCGTAGAATAATTTCCCAAATATGCTAGCTGAAACGAGCATCACGATAGGGGTTGAAGTAGAGAGCGTTGGAGTGCAGCGTGTTGAAGTAAAGCGCATGGAAGTAAGTTCCAGTCGAAAATTAGCTGCGAGATGACCCCATAAATCCCGCAGATCTAGCCGCGGCGATTGTAGCTGATTAAGTGGTTGGAGTTCTTAATGGAAGAGGATTTCTTTCCAACTTCTTAATTGGTCTGCGTAGCTCGCGTACGATCTTCAAGGACGTGTGTATGTGTGTGTGTCTGGCGGAGTACAAATTCGTTTCGAGAAGTAAACTGCTGGCTGGCAAAGCGCGCCGAAAACTTTGCTCGTTATAAGAGTCTGACCGGATGTGGGAAGATTGCGAGGATGTTGGACTCCTTTGACAATTCGATCAGAAAGACAGAAATAATACTCTGCATTATTTCGTGACTGATTACTAGACTGCGGATTTTATGCGTTTAAGACAAAAATAAGTAGGTGCAAATTTCAAACAGTGAAGTCATTGGAAGAATTGAGAAATTTCGTTGTATTATTTGCAGCTTATTAAATGTATTAAAAAAGAAAGTAATGTTCTATTTCACTCCAGTTTATTGCAATTCAGGTAAAAGATTTTTATTTTGCATAAAAATCCGCAGTCTACCAATTATTGTAAAAATTCGGAGTTAACCGAAAAAATCAAATAATGTTCTATTTCACTCCAATTTATTGCAATTCAGGTAAAAGATTTTTATTTTGCATGAAGATCCGCAGTCTATACCGCGATTATTATGAAAATGAGGGGTTAACCGAAAAAATGAAGTAATGTTCTATTTAACTCCAGTTTATTGCAATTCAGATAAAAGATTTTTATTTTGCATAAAAATCTGCAGTCCACCGATTATTGTAAAAATGAGGGGTTAACCGAAAAAAATCAAATAATGTTCTATTTCACTCTAGTTTATTGCAATTCAGATAAAAGATTTTGATTTTGTTGTATAAAGATCCGCAGTCCACCGATTATTGTGAAAATGAGGGTTTAACCGAAAAAATGTTACCCATATTTTTCAACTTATTTTTACACGTACGTCCTGAATCACCATACATGTAACTTAGTTCGCTATCTTCCTCTCTCGGCTTCGCAAGCAGGGATCGACAAGTCTAAAGCGAGGTTTGATGGTCCACAGTCCATTTATTACAAATTGCTCCATATCTCGGTGCATTCGAAGCTTCAAAGCCACCGACACGTGTAACCCTTGCACAGGGTTGAACGATGCAGGCGAGCGGAAATCAGAGCATGAGTCAGTGTGGGAAACGGAGCAAAAATAATGGGAACGCGATCGGTAGGTGGCATTTCGTGACTGCAATCCCGGATGATCTTCCGGGGTTGTCGGGACGATTTCTTTGAGGGATAAATCCGTCGACGACGGAGGAATTAGGAGAGCGAGAGGGGTGCGGTCATGTGCGTAAGTGCAACCGAAGGATGCTCTCTAGGCTTCCAGGCTCTCGAACAATCGTTTTGCAGGCTCGAACAATCGTTTTGCACCCTCGCCAGGCGTCGTCGCAGCGTTTCGCCTGGATGCCGCGCGAAACGGAAAATGTATCTCGCCTGACAAAGCTCAAACAAAGGGTGGGACGGTCGCGTGAGGGTCGCCCTTGTCACCTTCTCATCCCTAAATCTCTCTCTCTCTCTCCTTTATATCTTCCTATGTC
This sequence comes from Lasioglossum zephyrum, assembly GCA_028455615.1. Classification (NCBI taxonomy): domain Eukaryota; kingdom Metazoa; phylum Arthropoda; class Insecta; order Hymenoptera; family Halictidae; genus Lasioglossum; species Lasioglossum zephyrum. Next base: position 8,118,099 of record CM052320.1, on the reverse strand, counting down.
TCTCTTCCTCTAGCTCTACTGATTCCTCCGTCCTTCAGTTTCCGCTCTCTCGCGTGACATTAGCACGACAAATAGTCGTTCCTCGAACTGTCAAAGGATTAACGTCGTAGCTCCATCTTCCGCGCTTGGACCCACTCCCAGGACTCAGGCCTCGTGATTTGATTCCGCTCGAAGTAATGACCCGCCTACAAACAAGCCTATTTGTTATTTGCATGATGCTAACAGGGGGACATTGTTCAAGTTACGCAGGCCCGTTGATGACAAAATAATTCGGAATTTTACGGTTATTCTTCAACGACAGAATTGCTCCTTCGAGGTTACTGTTCAAGATACAGGCATCAGAAGAATTTAAGCCTATTTATTTGCATCATGCTAACAAGGGGACATTGTTCAAATTACGGAGGCCCGTTGAATACAAAATAATTCGGAATTTTACAGTTATTCTTCAACGACAGAATTGTTCCTTCGAGGTTACTGTTCAAGACACAGACATCACAAGAAGTTTACGCAGGCCCGTTAAAAAATAATTGTAAATTTTACAATTATTCTTCAACGTCAGAATTGTTCCTTCGAGGTTACTGTTCAAGATACAGACACCAAAAGAATTTAAACATACTATTACATTATTCACAACCTGCTGGAAATAATTAATATTACACGGAGGTCCGCACAGTCTACTGCTAGAAGAAACGCTTGTAATTTCAGAAAAGAAACCGTGATCCAGGTGAAAACAATGGGTATCTTCATTCGATTAAATTACAATGTAATTCGTGATTGCAATGGAGTACAATTATACAATACATTGTAATTTATAATTCAGGTATTCATTCAATTAAATTACAATGTAATTCGTAATTACCATGGAGTACAATTATGCAATACATTGTAATTTATAATTCAGATCTTCATTCAATTAAATTACAATGTAATTCGTAATTGCAGTGGAGTGCGATTATAAAATACATTGTAATTGAATTATGAAAAATGATGTAATAGGCAAGAAGAGGTTGAATTGTTCCTTCGAGGTTACTGTTCAAAATACAGACGTCAGAAGCATTTAAACATACTATTACATTATGCACAACCTGCTCGAAATAATTAATATTACACGGAGGTCCTTACAGTCTACTGCTAGAAGAAACGCTTGTAATTTCAGAAAAGAAACCGTGATCCAGGTGAAAACAATGGGTAGCATTCCAAGAGCAGAAATCACAGCAACGTAGGATCAATGTCCCCGATTTCCAGTCGCGTCGGAAATAATTAATTCCGTGAATGGAACGAAATTCCGAAGACAAAAGCGCTCGTCGGGGTTTCCAATCAGCATTGTTAATCTAGCAGCGTGTACGACGAAAAACGAGTGCCGGACGTGGTCTCATCGATGTATCGGGCATTCCTTCGTGATTTAATTAGCACCGAGAGGGACGGGGAGGGTGTCCGTGCTAATCCAGTAGCGCAAAAAGCAAAAGAGGGTGTTTCGCTGTCTGTGGGTCGATGGTGTGTCGTTAACACCGCGAATGATGGGGCGTCCACGGTTTCGCGCACCTGCGTGTCTCGATCGGTCTGCAGGTGTAATCCGTGCCGCTCAATCGCGGCGCGCGCGACTATGGCGAGAATCGGTTGTAGCGGGAATCGGTATTAGCACTCCCCGATTATGTAAAGCCCGAGCGATTATGGAGATCGAATTAAGCTCGTGGCGTGCGTTCGAGCACTCAACGAGCTTGACGCGTGAAGAGTGGGCCGGTCGAGAAACGGGGGTGGGGGTGGGTGCGTGAGTAGGGGTTGAAGGTTTGGGGAGGGACGGGTGGTAAAGCGTGGGAGTGTACTTGCGGCGGTGGTAGCAACGCGGACCCCGGCCGAGGGGTAGCAATTCCCGTAAATTAAAGGACAATCGAGCCGAGGTCACCTACCGGCCATCCTCCGCCGGCGCCAATGCCGCCGGTGCATCCTCTCTCTGTCCATTGTTGCTAGCTGTGCTTGAAACGGTGCGACCAGACAATGCGCAGCCAGCTTCGCCCTCGTATTTCACGTGACTGCCAAACGCTCGTGGCTTCCGACACGAAAGAGACGCGGAAACGCGACGGAGACGGATGCGTGTTCGCATCAACGTCGATGAGGAAAGACACGGGATGGCTGATGATTGACGAAGAACATCGTGGACGCGAGTCGATCTTGATACGGGCTCGACGATTTTTAGTTAAGCTTCCGGTAATCGCGGTTTCTGCCCGACCAGAGTTGTGCAGGATTACAATTGAATTACTCCGGAATTATAATTATAAAGTAATTGAATTACATACATTGTAATTCAGTAATATTGTAATTTATAATTCAGAACTTCATTCTATTAAATTACAATGTAATTCGTGATTGCAATGGAGTACAATTATACAATACATTGTAATTTATAATTCAGATCTTCATTCGATTAAATTATAATGTGTAATTCGTGATTGCAATGTGGAGTACAATTATAAAATACATTGTAATTTATAATTCAGATATTCATTCAATTAAATTACAATGTAATTCGTGATTGCAATGGAGTACAATTATACAATACATTGTAATTTATAATTCAGATCTTCATTCAATTAAATTACAATGTAATTCGTAATTGCAATGGAGTACAATTATATAATACATTGTAATTTATAATTCAGATTTTCATTCAATTAAATTATAATGTAATTCGTGATTGCAATGGAGTACAATTATAAAATACATTGTAATTGAATTATGAAAAATCTATGTGAAGGTTTCAAATAGAAGGAATTTATTATTTACTTTACTAGCTGCTTGTGACGTGCCTAATTATATTGTATTTCAATTGCACATCTAATTAAAATACTTAGTAATTGCGTTACAATGTAATTGAATTAGCACAACTCTGTGCCCGACAAGTATAGTCAGAAACTTTTAATCAGAAAAACAAAGCAAATTTATTTGTTTAGAGTGTCGAATCATACTTTTACACTATAAATTTAAATAGATAAGCCAATTACGGATTATTTTTTATTGAAAAATACATTACACTTTGCGTGTTTTATTTGATATTGTCAAACATTGATCACCGCAAACAAATTTGGCATGTTGTAGACACAAATACGTTTCACATGAGCAACGCATATGTGACGCAAAGGATGACTCTATGGCGGCACCAAAAATTCATTAATATTTTAACATTTTTTTCGTAGAAGACATTTAAAAAGTCTATTTAATAGTGTCCGAATATTAATGGGAAATCACATTCTCACTAATCATTGCAACCGCTTCGAGAGCTCAACTCCGCGCCATCTAGATCAGTTTTACTCTCGACGAAGCCGCAGCAGACGCACTATCCAAATAAACATAGGAGATGCACAGTGGTTTGTTTACAAGGCAGTTTCTTTCAAGCTAGAACGCCAATTCGTTACAGCTACACGATCGGTCGAAAATTGAATCGTGGAAGACGGGGCCGTGCTCTTTTAAAATAGTGTGCCGGGCAGGAAAGTAAGCGAGTTCGGAAATCCGTCGTGGAAACTTGTCGAAGTTTACCCGGCCAATCGGCACGGGGCGGGGTAGATCCTTTCGCGACTTATCGAAGCCGAAGATCAAAGCGCGGGCGCCGGTAACTCGAGGCAAACCGTCGTGATTCCCGAGGTAAACCAAGGAGATCCAGTCTAACTTGAGAGAGAACCGACTGGCAGAGCTGTGTAAACGCAAGACCCAGCAGGTGGCAGGTGGTGGCGTTAAGCCGGCTCCAGAACTTGTCGATTTACCCACGGTGTAATGAGCTTAAAACACGACTCGCTGCTCGCTGCTCTCCGCTAACCCCCGCACACCCCCACCGTTTTACCAGCCCGAACCGTGTTCGACGGTGTTCGCCGTCGACCCACCCCTCTGTCTTCCACCGTCGACGTTCACGCGAACGCGTATCCGTCTCCTCGCGTTGCCGCTTCTCTTTCGTGTCGGAAGCCACGAGGCGTTTGGCAGTTACATGAAATACGAGGCACAGGCCCGCTGGACGCGCGTTATCCGGTCGCATTGTCGCTGATTTCATCCGCTGTTCCGTTGTCGACGTATATTACATCCCAGATCTTTCAATTCCCTGCTTCAATTTGACGAATGGATGAGGTAGTTAATAGGAATTAATTTAGCAGCGCAAGGTTCGATCAGTTTCTACAACAATTCTAGCAAAGTTTGAAGCATACCCAAACGGGTCCCATGGAAATCACCGACACAGATTTCCCCGACACAGTTTTCACCGAAACCATTTCACCGACAACGAATTTAACCGACAACGGATTTAACCGACAACGAATTTAACCGACAACGTCTTTAACCGACAGCGGATTTGATCGACAACTAATTTAACCGCCAACGAATCTAAAATCGTTGTCGGTTAAATTCGTTGTTGGTCAAATCTGGAGTCGGTGAAATTCGTTGTCGGTCAAATCTGAAATCGGTCAAATTCGTTGGCGGTCAAATCCGCTGTCGGTTAAAGGTGTTGTCGATTAAATTCGTCGTCGGTCAAATCTGGAGTCGGTGAAATTCGTTGTCGGTCAAATCTGAAGTCGGTGAAATTCGTTGGCGGTGAAATTTGTTGTCGGTGAAATCCGCTGTCGGTTAAAGGTGTTGTCGATTAAATTCGTCGTCGGTCAAATCTGGAGTCGGTGAAAACTGTGTCGGGGAAATCTATGTCGGTGATTTCCATGTTACGAAATAACTGTAAAATAATATCGCGAAATAACCTTATCAAAGAATTGAGAGCGACGTAAAATAAATGAATAAAATAAAAGAAAGATTGTAAAAGAAAAAGGCACATACAGATCGAATTGAGTAACCTCCTCCTTTTTCGAAGCCAGTTAAAAAGTATAGAATGATTTCATAAATTCCCATTCGTTTGCGGTTCATGCTTGGTTCCCGCCCGAAAGATTCTTAATGGAGCCAATAATTCGTAGGGTCGATCCCGGGGAAGAATAATTTCGATTGGCAATTCATGACCGTGATTACCCGTCAGCACTCGATTAGACACGGCCCGCCGAATGACTCATCCGCAAATTGTTTTGACCACTGTCGTGTTATTCTTTCGTCGCACAAAAGCATACGAAATTGACGCGACCCCCCTAAGTCGTAATCCCTCGGCTTCAGGACTTCATCGAACCCAATGAAATCTCGTGCCCTACCACAATTCCGAATCTCTTCGTGCTTCGGATTAATACGGCCGCGATGGGGAGAGAACGACGCGCCGACCAATCGGAAATGTTTTCATTCTCGTGGTGTGACTGACACTAAAATCGATCCAACATCCTGCAAATATTTTATCACGCTCCTATGTTCATTTTTCAGTCATCTGGTCTCGTGCCCGTGGCCTGTTCTTCTTCGGACGACGAACATTTTGAGCGAAACCTTGCTTTTCTTCGTGATTCGCCTTTTTACGGTTATAATAATTTATATTCTTCCCCTTCTTGTTTTTCGCTTTCAGAAAAGAATTCAATAGCTAACTAGGCTAACGTGTTTATTTATTGTACCGTGTCCTTTTCTTGTCTAAATTTTTTACATTAAATCAGTTCCAAGTTCACAGATTTTTGCACAACCCATTCGGCACTACAGAAAATTTAAACATCCTCGATATATGACGACAAATACTCGATAAAGTATCTAGAAATAATTCAATGTGTTCAAACAAATGGTAAAAATTATAGAACACGAATTAGATTATCCTTTCGCTGTAACATTTTTCGATCACAGACTGTATTGGACTGATTGGAAAACATGATACGAGCAAGAATTAGTTTGTTGGTCGGATAGTGGTCTAGAAATAATTCAATGTGTTCAAACAAATGGTACTCGATAAAGTACGAAGACCGTCACCGCGTCTTCCTGTTAGTGTCCGCTGTTGAAAGACGTCGGTGCGATCTGAATTATACATATTCCCGTGTCCTATTAAAGTCCATCGAATGGTTCCGCGGGGGCAATTAAGGCCGTGACGCGGGGGCTTGGGCCCGTCAAATAAATCAGGGATCAATAAATTAGCGGACGGCTGAAGCTCGTGGCTGACTTTATCTTCGCGGTGGCATCGGTGTTCGGCTGTGGCAGCTGGCCGGCCCGTGGCCTGGGGGAAAGGAAAACGGAAGCTGGCCCCAATAAAACACTTGCCACCCGACGCTCTTACGTTTACGTCTGCGTTCGCGTTCACGTTCGCGTTTCGTTTCCTCGGGGGCCCTCCGGTGTGCTCTAATCTGCATTTTAAATGCCCGTAGCACCCCTGCCCGCCGCGGCGACCGATAACAGAGCTGAAACTCCGCCGCCGCTCTCCACTGGTTTACCCCGGACCTTCTTCAACCCCTTTCGCGATGGGGGCTGGCCAGGGTAGCTACTAGGCAGGGATAGCAGCCCGCCGGATGCGCCACCGGATACTTGCCGAGTACGTTTTCGCGCCCGCCGCACGGAGATAAAAGTACCTACGGCCGGCCAGGACAGGAGGCATCGCGCCCATTGCTACGTCGAGAGCCTGTCCGTGCCAGACCTCCGTGAACCTGACGCCATTGTTCGCCTCCTCTTTTTCGAGATTTCGCCATCCTGGAGATATTAATATCCGGCAAGGCCGGACCCGGCCGAGCGTTATTTTTGTTGGCCACCTCGTATTTTCGCGACGTATCGCTCCGCCGCATTATCACTCCTCATCCTTCTACTCATCCTCCTCCTCATCGTCCCTTCTCCTTCTCGTCTGTTTCCTTCGAACTGTGAACCCAATATTTCTCCACCTATTGCGCTGTTTGGTAAGAGAAAGCTTTCTGGATGGCATAGACGTCACTGGAGAACCGTTATTAGGGGTGGCAAAGTGTTGCACCCCCTGCATTTGTTCAAGACCCATATAGATTAAGTTATTTTAATTATTTTAAAAGTCGAACAGACTTAATATTTAAACTTCTACATTTAAAATTTATCTTAATTCAACATCGAGGTCACAAACATCTTTATAAATATGATCTTCCTAAAGATATAATGCCGTTATCCCTGAGGTATTTATTTAAAAATTTTAATTAAACTATCATTTAACTTTACATTAATTTATGAATATTATATTTATATATATATATAAAGTTAATTAAATTTAAATATCACCCCAATAAAATAATTAATAAAATAATTCGTATTTTATAAAAATCAGGAAGAATAAGTTGAATTTGTCTGATGGAAAGTATCTTACAGCAAGCATAGAGTAGAAATGTGATTGATGTTCGTTACTATACATGTGTCCTAGCATTTGAACAATGTGTGAATAATTAAAATGTAATCTAATGATTATACAGGAACCCCGAATGTTTGATAAGTACACAGCGAAGTCTTCCTACGACATAGATATTAATCAAGCCGAACATCGCGTAACCCAGCAGGCTGCACCCTCTTACTCACCCTTCCCAGAACCATTCGCGTCCCTTTGATTCGTGGGCCGTTACATCAGCCACGGGGGCAGGAGATATCCTTCCGGGTCGTGTAACCCGTGTTCGATCGTCATAAAGAAATCCCGGTTCGTCAGCTTTCAATCTGTCGGAACGCGTCGGATTGCGAGGAACGATCGACGGCAAGTGGAGTCGTGGATCGACGGAAGTAAGATGTCGCGTGGATCATCCGGCGACGTAAATCACCGTGGTCGGTCGCCGGGGCCGAAGAAATGCCCGATTTTACGGTCGCGTCGAACTGAATGGGACAAGAGTTGCGGAGGCAACGCATCGAAGTGCAACCGGGGAGAGGAAGAGAGAACGAAAGAGAAATATATAGAAAGGATGAGGGGGCGTGCCACAGAGCCGACGAAAGGGAAAGATGACTCACGTCCCTGCAGCCGGGGCTCGTCTACTAAATGGCCAGAGATCATGGTCGCTCACGGTGAAAAAGTTTCACCCCCATATCGCGGTAGCTCCGTGCGTGTGCATTTGCGAGAGATCTCGGTGGAAACGCGACACGGGGAAAAGGACACAACCGTGTTCCGGCTTTGTTATGCTCCTCTGCCACCGGCCGTTCCCCGGGAACGTTCAAAGGGCCGGGCAGACGACGACGACGCGACGCTACGCCATCCAACAGCGTCGAAAATACTGGCCTCGGCTTTTCCCTTGTTTCACGCGAAATTAAATACCCCCCGTGTGATTCTATTGTATCTTCTTTCGCGCGCCACGCCGCCGCTGAATTATTGTTGCAACCCTTGAGCCGCGGATGAAACCGGAGACGGATAACACCGCCGGATACGGTATTTGCGCGCCGACTACTCCTTCCACTTGGTTCCTGCTCCGTTTTAATGCTTTCAGTACGTTTTCCTGATGGGCCATTTCTACAATCTTCGTTGGGTATTCGGGGGAATACTGTCAGCTAATAATTACATTGCGGATCTTCGTGCACGATAAAAATTGTTGGCATCGATTTCAAGAAAGAGTAACCATATAGTCGTCTCTCATGCTTAAATTTGGTTAACTATTTTTAACTTGAAAATTAAACATTTCTCTCGACCTACAATAATTCCATTGCGCACGATTTTTTTCATTTTATGAAGTTGATGTAATACCTCATACAATACTGAAATGTGTCGTAACTTATTAGTTACCAATACTAAAAGTGGAATCCGAAAATTTTTATTTTTATCGAGTTCAATGTTCTTACGAGTTTGATTTTGAGAAAAGCACACATGTGGAATATCCTGAAAAATAATCTACAATTAAAAAGAAATTTGTCCCGCAAGTTAAAAGAAATACACATTTTTCGTTAATAAAGTAGATAATTTGTTAATGAATATAATTACAATTCGATCTCACGGGAAAATTGTCCAGAAATGATCACGACTCGTTGCATTATTCAAAAGAAAAACGACATTCAAGTTATCTCCAACACACTTTTCCCCTTACAATTCTATCAACAAAAACACTTAATTTACTCTTTGATTTTCTCTACTATATCGACCTTACAAGACATGATGTCATGTTTAAATTAAAGAAATATATTTTCTTTATATAAATTTTAATGAAAATGTCACAAGCAGACAGACCTACAGACAACCACGATTTTATTATATATAGAGCTTATAATCATAGTTCTACTAAATCCTCAATTGAACAAGCAACTCCGACTTATCATGTTTGGTTTCGTTCTTATCACGAGAAGACGGCAAACGTGCTGGTAGAAGTTTCATAAAGAAATCATTAGAACCAGAAAAGTTCTGTCACTGAATTGCACATCTTTCTTGCAGAAATCGAGACATTACTGCATCGATAAAATCCACGATGGCGAATTCGCCTATAGCAGAGTCGGAACAAAGTGGACACGGACATAGTAGGTAAACAGAGGCCTCGTGCTCCAGCGTTATTTCTTATTCAGTCCAATATTCCGGTCTCGGAATCGGATCGCGTGGACTCTTCCCGGTGGATTGTTGCGCGCGGCACGTAACGCGGTGCAAACACGATTCCGGGGTTCATTTCGGAGACGTTAATACCCTGGCGTGACGGTCCACTTGTCACTGAGTAAATTCGCCGTCAACCGTCGACGTCAGGCTGCGCATCCCCTTGTTTTCGTGACTGTTGGGAAGCCGGCAGACGTTGACTCAAGAATGCAGGCGAGACGAAACGAAACGCGGGTCACGCTCTCGCGAGCAGCAACGTTGCAGAGAGCACGGTGCAGCTCGATGCAGCGTGATGCAACGGTGTGCAGAGACGATTGTCTCGTCGAAAAGTGAATAGAGAAGTCAAAGGGCACGGGGCAGGACTACTTTTATCGCCGGATGGGGGCCGCGCCTTCCCTATGCCCGGATTTCAGCCCGTTCTCATGCGAGCACACAATGGGGTTTTCGCGAAAAAAAATAGAAACGCCCGGACGACAGGTCCTTTGTTCTTCCGGGACGCTTTTGAAGCCGGTCCCGACCCGGCAACTTCCTCCGCTTTGTTCGCGGACGATGTCTTCCCGAAGAAACAAATAATTCCCGGCTACGGGCGGAGTCATCAAATTAAAACATTCCGAATCCGGCAGCCGGCAACTTCGCGAGTTCACGCCATGGAAATTTTCCAATCTCTTAGTCGGTTCCTCGATGTTTGCAGGACACCGTCTACAGACCCCGTCGGAGAGACAATGAACGTCGCAACGAATTACTTCAGGAAACGCGAGATTGTTTCTTGCCGCTTCTCGTAAAGTCGCTTGCGCTGATGGTGTCGTGGTGTGGAACTTTAGTGGAATTGATTTTTTACATTGTGTTTTCCTTAAGCCGTTACTGGTGGAAGCTTCTCGGCAACGGGGTTTAGCTTGAGTCGTGGGAACGAGGACGTTTAGATGGTTGAAGCAAAATGTTTGACGACGTCACTGATCTAACTTCTTTTACAAACAAACAACTCAACTATTAGTTCATGTTCAATCCATTGATTATGTTTTGTTGCTGTTTCTATTAACCTCGCGTTTCTGCCACAGTAACTTGTGTACCGACATAGAAACAACACGTGTTTATACATCTTATTTTGCCTTTAATTTTTTCATAAAGCAGGCTGATAATTTTTTATTACTATATTTTGAATTCTGTATTTAAATCCTTTGATCAGTATACATTAATACTGAAATCTCTATTAAAATTTACAGACGCAATTTGTCTTCTTTCTTGAAAAGGTTTCATATTAGGATCAAAACGTAGAAAGTTTAATCAAACTAGCAAAATTGCTTTAATTTATATCTCAGATCATATTATTATATCTCCATACATCTTGTTATAAACAAATCAACCATTTAACTCCTTACAACCGGACACATCGGCGATTTAAATTATCTGAAAAACTATTAAATAAGTAACAAATAAACAATTAAAAATTTTATTTACAAATAGTTTTAACTAAATCCGTCTCCTTATTCCTATGCCCACGGTCCAGAAGCACAGTGGAGAGCTACGACGAATGGAGTATAGATCGTAAAACGTTGCGTCCAGACGCGCAAATGAGATCGCACCTTTCGAGAGCAGTAACTCTATTAATTTTTTCATTTCATTGAGACGGACAGAGACGAATGAAAACTCTCCGCGTACACGGCCGTCCCCAGGTTTCCTGGTGTCCCATGGAATTTCTACGGTCACGCGTGTGTCCCGTAGCCGAAATTTATTAACACACCACAGGATCCATCGTCGATGGGGGTCGCGAACAAAGTAACGTGACGGCGTTTCCACTGGCGGAGGCGTCATCAGATAGAGATACGTTGGGGCTCCGCGTCGAGGCTCTGTCTATCTGTCGCAGACAGACAATACGAGATCCGACGACAGACGTGGCCGAACCGCGCCCCTTTCATGTACCGCTGATTGATACCCTTGGTCCTGTCCGATGTGGGGTTGCGACGGTAATGTTGGCCTCGTCGACGGCGGCGCCGTCGCGTTATCAACGCTGCCGGAGATGCGTCGATTAACAGAGACGCTAATATCGAGCCGAACCTGCCAGGATTGTTTACAAGGAGTTTACACGGGACGCGAAACCTGACTCGTTCCACCAGCATTAATTAATCCCATGATTTTTCCATATTACCCACACAGACAACCCCCTTCTAGAACGTATCATAAATACATCACTCTCAACGAAATTATTATACAAGTATTTGTGTACCACACATTTTCTTACACATTCCATCACGTATAGAGTTATTTTAATCCTTCGTTGCATAGTGTATCATATCTGATACAATTAACAAATCATTAATTTATATTTAAGTATATATTAATTCGTATATAGTAAACTAAGAATGTGTGTTTCCTTACTATTCTAAATTATGTTTATTTTTTTGTGAAAATGTTGTTTTAATTTTTTTAAATATTTTTCCCTTGAAACGTAAAAACTGAACTTCTTTCAATTTTTTTTCATTCCAATTAAAAAGATCACATCTGATACAGTTAACAAATTTGGTATATAGTAAACTAAGAATGTTTTCTTATTATATTCATTTATGTTTATTTTTCTGAAAACGTTGTTTTAATTTTTTTCAATATTTTTCTCTTATATAAAACACAATATAGGTGACCTTCTTTGAATTGTTTCGTCCCAATTTAAAAAGTCATGCAGCGAAGGGTTAAACAAGTAAACTCAAATTTTATTAAACTGTTGAAGGGTTAATTGCTGTTTCAAATTTCTCTTCATTAGTGTACTCGGAATCCTTTTGTAAGACTGTATTCTAAGAACGCAGCAGTTGAGCGTGTAGCTTTGACGTCTCGGTACAATATCGTTTCCGAAATAAACGTCGTTCTGGGCAGATATTTGTCAGAGTTACCACAAGAATCCTTCTCTTTCGAAACCGACGTTAGGGAGAGTATCAAGCAGGCCGCAGATGTTTCGCAGATAGGTTGAAACAGTTTTTTTTGGTCATTTTGAGGGTCCGCGGGTAAGGGATTTTTCCAGCCGCGAGAGGACCGAGAGGAATCCTTTCGAGAGCGGTTCGCTGCCGCGCCGGATAAAGCACAGGGACGCGGGTTCAAGTATGAAATTCTTGCGAGCGAGCCGGTGCTCCGTGTCTTTATACCGGTAATCGGAGAAGCCCGGCATTCTTCTGGTGCGCGCGTCGCGTGCCACGTCGGATCACCAACGATTCTAGTCGGGCAAACTGTGCCGTCGACGTCTATGTATCGTCGTCGACGACATCGGCCGACGAACAAGACCGGGACCCGCTAATTTCCTCGCGGAATCGTCACACCCGGCTTGTCACCGCGTCCGGGAAGCAATTCCGTAGATTCTTGCCCCCGTGGAATGCCGCCTTTGATCGTCGCTCGCGAACATCACTCTAACAAGAACCGACGCATAACTCGCCACGGGTCCCTGGATCCGCGGATTCTCCCGTTATAGCACTCGCCGACGACGCACGTCACCGTACTCGCGACAAAAAGCTGGCCAAAAGTCCAAATTTTCGATGACAGTACTCGGAAATCACCAATTTTCGACGTGACTGGAAAAGAATTTTCCGCCCATTATGTAGGGTAACTGCACCAAATGAACATTTAAGAAATTGTTCAGGAAGATATTTTATTTTTAAAAAAATATGTGAATTAAAGAATCTCATATATGCCAAATGGCTCCCTATTCTTGTCAAAAAAATGAACACGAATAAAATGAAATTATTATTATTAATATTTATTAATAATAATTATTAATGATAATTATTGGCTCAAGAGTCATTATCAGTAGCTCAATTTTTATTAAAATATTATAATATTTATTATATATTTATAATATTAAAATATTATAAAATATTCATTCACCAAATTATTATTATTCTCTATTGTCGAATACATAAAAACTACACACTCCAGGAGTATTATTGTTTGTTCAACATTAGTTAGGTCCGATCGCAAACACTATCCATGCTTTAGTCCGGCATTTTCTCGTTTTGGAATATTTGATTTTTCTTATCAACTACATTGCAACAATTGCAGCAAACTTTGGCGCATCCATTCTCTTAACTACCGAAATTTATCTGAGAGCTGGACGCATGAGATTCAAATAGCCACATGCCTGAGAGAATTTTCTGCGAGTTCACTGTCATGTAAATCTCTTAGAGTAAAACATTTCTAAGGTATTCACAAATGGACTCGCAAATTGAGAGCAACTCTCGACAGAAACTTAGATGGACACGTACCTTTAGAAAATTAAAATCTTGCACGATCTCGAAGCGATGTCTCGAGATCCTAATGAAAAATAAGGAGGACGTAGTTCTTGCAAAAATATTAGGCATATCGCTTTGTTTTTTGGCAAACAAGCCACTCATTTGTCGTTCCACGAGAGAAAGAGAGATAGAGATACACGGTGAATTGTCTCGCCTTTGCGTCGTGACGGCCGTGGATCGCCGTGAAACTGCGAGATGCATCGCTGTTACACGCTCGGATGCGGTTGTCGACGATTGACGCGGGTCATTTTGCGGTCCGGGAACAATGGAGCCTGCCAGTGAATCTTGTTGACGCGAGCACGAGATGTCATCCCGTGATTGCCGGCCCACCGAGCGAGTACGAGCCTCATCCTCTTGGAATTCGCGACTTGGCGGAAGGTGGACCGTACGGGGGTGTGATATTATCGAAGCCTGCACCGGCAATTGTCTCCGGTTGATGCTGGCACGGACAATGATTCGTTGAGGAGCTCAATAAACATTCCGGTACCCTGAAGATAGCCATTGTTCCCATAGAAACCAAGGTAAATTCTTAAATTTACAAGATAATACAATGATTTCAATTATAGAAATTGTTATTGGATATGGGTGTCAATCAATGCACACTGGTATTTGTAAAATAAAATTTATCTTTATTTTACGACGCGAGGGGAAGCTCTTTACTATACGAAGTTACTTCGACTGACTCTTAGAAAAAAGTCGTTGGAACCCGAAAGAAGTGAAGCCAGAATGAGGTCGAAACGAACCTCATATACTCCCCTACTTTCCCCTTCCACTATTCCATTCCGCACCGTGCGCATGCGCACACTCCATGGTCATCAGAGAGGGGGTACATCATTTCACCGTGACTCCCCTAATATGGCTACACTGCTCGAAAGGGAACCAGGGTCCTCTCATATCTCCGGA
>CM052320.1:8089067-8103467 GCA_028455615.1 Lasioglossum zephyrum | reverse complement strand
ATTTGATCTGCTAGTTTACCACATTCTTTAAACTCCACGCTCTTTCGTGTAAACTACCCTAGTAGCACAAAAATATTAGATAGATATTTTTTTCAAATATTGGAACAATATTTTTTAAGCCACAGTTTTTCATATGACAAAAATATTGGATCTGAATATTGTATACATGTACAAGAAATATAAGTTGAATGTTTAAAAAATATAAGCTAAATATTCAGAGAATATAAACTAGATATTTAAAAAATATAAAGTAAATGTGAATCCAATATTTGGAAAATATAAATTCAATATTTAAATAACATTCAATAAAATTTTCAAATGTAGGAAAAAGTTATAACAAAAATTAGAAACTATAAACATCTATTACTTTCTGTGCACTGCTTGAGGGAATATTCCATTTTATCTTTCAAAGGACCTTATCACAATTAAGAAATTTTTATATTATATTATATAATTTTTGATATTACATAAAGATTTATTTTATAATAAGAAAAATATATTTCTTTATAATATGAAATAAATATTATCTGTACAATAGGAAGAAATATTCTATTTCTAATATTAAATAAAGATTCATTTTGTATTTAGAAAAAAATATTTTTCTCGTAATATGAAATAGATATTTCCTGCATATTTAAATAGAAATATTTGTTACTTAATATAAATAAATATTGTATATATATTTAAATATTAAGAAGAGATTCAATCTCTTTTTAATATTATATGAATGTGTATATAATATTTTGTGCTACTCAGGATTGAACATTTTTAATAGCAAAACGTGGCCTCAATCACTCTGATTCAAATCCGAATATAAATTCCAATAAGAAAAATAAATTCCAATTATCTTAACATTACGATCGATATAAAAATTACTTATATAGCAAGCGGAAATAGTTTGTATAAATTATACCCGTTTGCACGTTTACATCGAATTTATGTGAGGAGATAAAGAATGTTACTGGAAATCGACAAGTAATTACAGATATACGATCGATGCCGCTTGCAAAGCTAGATCGTTGTCTGGATAGATACCGGGAATAGATCATTGTGTTTTAATTCCAGTTGAAATTGACAGAATCGAATGTATCATTACAACATTGTATCACGCTTTTCCAGCGACGGATAAATTGTTTCTCGCGGTCAGCGAGAACGCGTTCGCTGAAATCTCAATCTAGCGAATCGGTTCCGGCGATACGAGCAGCATTATGGGCATAAATAGGCCGATATATTACCGGTCGAATGTCTACGAAACGCTAAGGGCCATGCAAAAGGATCGTTCCCCGTTTCGAAGTTACTTGCTGTTGACGTTGATCGATGACTTTGAATGGGAACTCGGTTAGTCGCGAGTTACGTTCCCTCGCGCTGTCGTTATTTATACCTTTCATTCAGAAAACGTCGGACACTCGTATTTTCTTGAAATTCTATAAACAGATCCGCCATCCGACGCCCCCGGGGGTGGAAGCCTGTCACGAACGTATTGGTCGCAATTCCTTTTATTGGCTTTTCACCGGGACGAAAAAGCTTCTCGCGAGGAAACGAAATTTCACATCTTTCTCCGGAAAGAGAAAAGGCAGCTCTGCGATTTAAAACTATTGTGCCCGATCCGTCTTCGGTATTTCGACGATCCGTTTAAAGCGATCCTTGAAATAAAATCAACACGACGGATTAATTGATTTCCGAGTCTGACTACCCTCCGTTTCTCATTAAGTCAGAGTCCATTAGCGAGTTAATTTTAAATTCGCGGATCAAGCGTGCAAATCTCTGCTCTTAACGTCGCTGCTTCGGAGGCTGTCTCACTAGGTACATCTCACAGTGGAGGGGGTGCCTGATTTCCTTAGATCGTACAGTTAGTTCTCGGTTTCTTAGACCGAATATTTACTGTACATATTATACCCTAATAGCACAAAATATTGTATACGCATTCATATAATATTAAAAAGAGATTCAATCTTTCTTTAATATTCAAATGTACAAACGATATTTATTTTATACTAAGTAACAAATAAAAATATTTTTTTCTAAATATTAAATGAATCTTTATCTCATATTAGAAGTAGAATATTTTGTTCCTAATATTATTTTATAAATTCGATTCGAAGATCAGTCAGCTGGCTGATCAGCTTCGAATTTGTACACGAATCGGCCGATTTTATTACGCATTGTGATCGAATGAATTAGCCGTCGATCAGCGTTTTTGCAAACATCGTCGAATAATTCACGCAGAAAATTTATGAAAGCCGACGTCGACGCGGCGTCACAATCAAAATTCTCGATATTCCACGGCCTGTTCGACGAGCTTTCGCGGATCGTTGAATTCTCCACTGGCTCCGAAGTATTACAAAAATCTTCCTCGACTATCCGTTGTGCGGGGGTTTGGGAACTCCGCTCGATGACCGTCGGCGACGAGTAATGACGCATTAATTTTCCCCGGGAAGATTTCCAACGGGGACATTATTAATTTCGAACGAACGCATTATCAATCGATCGGCTAGCAAACTTGTGAAATATTTAATAAACAGGCTGGTAGACGTGAAATTTCTATAAAAAGAATAGCGCGATATTAAATTTTTCGTTGCCATTTCTTCTATTCGTAAAGAGCAAAAATTCATTGAGGAATTCCAAGATTATTTCAAGGAGATTAAAACAGCGCAAATTAATTCATTGATCTGAATTGGTGGGTTAACACCAGGTCCGGATTAAGCCAGCGCGGGGCCCGTAGTAAATGTTACTAGGGGGCCCTAGGTTTTGCATTTTAATATAATAAAACACGACCTTTTCTTTTAGCAAAAATATCTGGGAACGGTATCAACCAAATTTTATTAATATAATATTATTATATATTATATATGTACAATAATTATTATATAATATAATATATTATATATATAATTATTATATAATATAATATATATATATATTATATAATATTATAACTTTGCTACGGGGCTTAATCCGGCACTGGCTAACTCTAGTACTAAGGGATGCAAACGAAATGTCCAAATCTACCTTTCTTTTAATTGACGGTTTTTGGGGTAGTAAATATGCATTGGTACATGTAAGTAAAATTTTTGTCATTTCTCAGAAAAAAAATTATAAAATAGCTGCTTGATGTACTCTGCAAATGATATTACAAACGAATACGAGATGGTGAACAGTTTAAAATAAAATTTTTAATGATCGAACCTTTTTTGTGCCGAAATCACAAATTTAATCTTTATTACAACTTCGATCGAGAAAAATTTTCATTTATGGTGGACAGCGTTTGTACTTGTCCACAGGCTCCGCGAACCAACGAAGTTTCTTTTTGGTGCATCGACAGCCTGATCGCAGAGCTTCCTTTTCTACTTTCTCCAACGCTGCGATCGCTTCCGGTTTCGAGAGACTGGAGTTGAACGATTTCTTCAACACCGATGATGACACGTAAGGATGAAGCTGTGGGCATAATCCAAACGCAATTTTAATTTCTACATTTTAAAAGTCAATCTTTTTTACGCTGAAAGTCATCTCTAGGCATAATCAAACGTACGATTTTATCTGCTACAAAATGCAATGGAGAAAAATATACGTTTCCCTAATAAAAAATGTTAGTGACCTTGAAAACTGACCAGACAAAATATTATCCGTTTCACAGTGCTATGAAGTTTGAGTTAAATTAATTTGCAAACTTGCTGTTGTTTTTAATGATCGAACTCAGGATTTCCCTTAGCTGGGACACCCTGTATATTGAAATAAGTGATTCCAGTAAAACTTTCTGCTTCCAGTATTCAAATTTGCATTGGTTTAAGCAATTCCGCGGAATCTGTTAAAATAATACTGCAAGCATTAATATCTACTTAAAAAAAAATTCGCAACGTTCCAGGTTCATTTAGAAAGCAGAAGCACGAAGGATCGAGTAAATAATTTTCCGCACAGTTTCGCCGTAGTATGAAGTGGAACACAAGCAAGGATTCGCGATGGCTGTTTGAAGCAGGCCGGTAGCGAGGGCGGAACACGGTGCGAAATTTGAAAAATTCGTTCCGGAGATGGTCCCTGGGTGAAAGACGTTTCTGGACGGAAAAAAGTGGCCCGGGCTACAATTCGGACTATTTATGAAGCCACTTTGGATCCACGTGGAACCAGGTCGGACAGAGTAATACAGAGTAACCATCTCGCAAACGCCAGCTCGCTGCCTCATACATCACCATCTGAAGTATCCGGTATTATTCCCGCGCGCGCACCGTGCACGCAATATCCTGGCCCGTGACAACAAAGTAAATACCGTATACGTGAACGGACAGAGCAGAATAGAAATTTCGACGTGAAAATACTGTGTATTCCGGGAGAGGAGGCGACGCGACGCGGCGGCCGGCGGAAAGTGTGTTCGATTTTCGCGCCGGGGTAACCGAGTGCCGATGCCGTTCCGCGAAATAACGACTCGTCAACGAATCCATTTCCGTTTCTCACGGTACGTTAATTCGACCGTCGTGACCGGACATTTAAGGTGGCTGACTCGTTTCCAGGATAGCAAGGGTTATGTGCAAAGAACATGAGTAGGGTAGGAGCGAGAAGTACCCCTCCTCCAGAGGTTGTTTTTAGTGACTATGGGCAGGGAGCTATTCCCCTTAAGTGTCTTTTAAGAAACTGAAGAGGGGGTAGTGCGTAAATGCATTTTTTCCTCTAATCTAAAAAAAAGGATAACAAGGGTGCCATAATATACGCCTTCGAAAAATGTCTCAATAACGCAAAGGTGGGGTTTTTCAATACTCACAAGCGCTAGATAAAAGATCAATTGAAGCTACGATCGCCCTCGAAAGTCCTATTTTTACGTTCACGAGGCATAATTTGCATTAGGCTGCGCTGATACAGAGACATAAATTTTGAGCTTGGGTTGATGGGTCCCTATTGTGCGTGCACGGGAAACAGGCCCATGGAAACCTATTTTCCTTGCAAGCACAGCAGGGACCCGTCAAACTGCGCCCTGTATGAGCACAGCCTTATTCGACAGCTGTAGATGTCGTAACTTTATGAAAATAGCTACATACGCAGCTGTATGCTTCCGAATATTTCAAATTAGATTGATATGTTATCCAACGCTTTTGAGGAGGTTCGCCTCACACTCTTGCGATCCTGGAGACGAGAGTCTACCCCCTTAACAACTAGTTCTTACACAGTAGTGGGCGGGTCCTGGCGCCTGGCTCCTCTTCAGGTCCTCCCGAGGAAGAAACATCACGCCGCCGGTGACATTTTTCGCGATGTCGCCAGCCACTTCGTATGTGGTTCCATCTGCAACATGTTCCCTTTTTATTGAGTAACATTAACCCCTTGCACTACGATCTATGTATATATAATATACAATGTACAATATATACAATATATACATATTGTACATTATATATATATTGTATATATTGTACATTGTGTATATATTGTTGTATATATTGCACTGCACTATGATCTGTAGATAATCTCCAATGGCTACGAATCGACAACTAAATAGAATTTTGTTTCCATTCATCCTGCTACTTACTACTTTTACTCTGTTTAAAGAAACAGCGTAGAATCCGTCGAAGATTAAGAACGATTTGACAAAGACACACGTACCAGGTCTCGTAATCTCCTCTTCCCTTGGGAACTTCGGAAATCGTCGATCCCTCGAGCCAAACGGTGCATGCAGTCGTCTGCAGTAATCGCATTTATCCCGATTCACCTTGAAAGCCTTCAATACATCGTATGTGCCAGGATCAGGTACGTCCTACAAAATATGCACTGATTACAATCTGTATCTCCTTTATATCTATGAAAGTAAAATTACTGCAGTACAATTAGATTGTAAACTTTTATGCATTTGTGCCATATGAAAGTCTTCAGAACCTCATAGACTGTGAGAGTAATTGAATATTACTGTACTTTAGTTTCCATTTGTTATCGTATAATTAAGGAAATCAATATTGTACATCCGTGAGAAGTCTTCAAGACTCCAGAAAATCTCATTATTAACATTACATTAAATTATCCTCCAGGAGGAGAGTAACAATGATAACGTTATCCATCGTTCAATCGTTAGTCCGTCCAATTAAGTGTTCCTCTATTGTATACATTCCGAAAGAGCATGGCACGAACCATTAGCCGTCTGCGATTTTAAAGCTATTTGCGTAAGAAAGCGTTCGCTCCGCT
Organism: Lasioglossum zephyrum; assembly: GCA_028455615.1. Lineage (NCBI taxonomy): Eukaryota > Metazoa > Arthropoda > Insecta > Hymenoptera > Halictidae > Lasioglossum > Lasioglossum zephyrum. The sequence goes on along the minus strand of CM052320.1, from coordinate 8,097,311 downwards.
ATGTCTCTTCCGATCCGTGCATCTCTCGCTGTATAATCGATTACGCTCGAATCGCATAAATCCATTTTAGCCGCTTTACCGGGCTCGTCAATTAAGCGCCGTCTCCGCGGATAATCCGATCTCTCGAGACAACCGTCTCGATCCAGAAACGAATGCGATCCAGAGCCGATACTCGCGACGACGAGTCTCCTCCGCGTTTCGTATTAGGGGGTGGTTCCGGGTGGCTGGAGGGAGTGGGGAACAGGGGTGGATAGACACCGGGCCAGGGATTGGCTCGAATTTCCGGCTCAGCGAGCCGGAAGTGATTTCTCCTGGCTACATCGGCCACGCGCTCCTACGTGGAAATGACCTGCAGAGTATGGCAGAACGTCATTTCCGGCGCTGTCGAGTTACGACGCTTCCCTACGTTATGTAAATACGACACACCCGCACACCGAGAACCTCCACGAGCCACGGCGACGTCCTCCTAGACGTCCTCGTACTCTCGGCGTTATCCGCCATCCGGCGAATATAAGAATTCCCGGCGACGACGCGACGCTCACTTCCTGTCCTTTATTGTCCTTTATCCGCCGCGATAAAACCTCCGCGTACGAGCCGCGCGTAAAATCCAGGTGGTCGTAGAACTATGGCAGTTCCAGAACAACGAACTGCCGGACGAATGTCGCGGTTGGATTTCGACGGCGATTTTCGAATCAGCAGATCAACTTTCGAAAGACCATTGGAAAGGGAGATTTCCTTTCGAAAATCTCGTAGAAACGAAGGCGGATTTTGGTCCTCTCTATTCATATCCGGAAGTCTCTCATTTGGTTGATCACAGAAAAAAATTCACTCTATTCTCGCAGACACAAAGTGATTAAGAACTAAATTCACCAACCAGAAACGTAGACTCGCGTAGTTCTCTTGGCCCGGCCGACCAAAAACCAATCCGATTCCATTCCGCTTTTCAGCGGAACCGGCGGACCAAGCTTAGAGGAACCAGAACCGTATGAAATTCCCCGAACCCGGTCCGAAAAACAGGAATTTCGGCGATAGCCACTCGTCAAACGGCAAAGTTTCAGGAGCTACTGCCGACTAAATGCCTTCCACAGAAGGATTCCGCCTTTCGGCTGGAAGAGGTAAGCGTTGCAGACCTCAAAGGAGGCGGTGCCGAATGCTAAGCGCAGTGATGGGATCGAGAACACGATTGTTAGACATTTTTCATCAATTAATAAGAACTAATTCTAGAGTCTAATCCTGGCCATACAGAATAGGACCCCAACTCTTTTGACAACGTAATACGACAGTGCACCTTTACATGAGCCAACATGCTCAGCCTTGCTCGAGACAGTTCTTCAAAGAAAAGTATCTTCTGCTCACGAGAATTTGAAAGGTAGACTCGTTTCTCCAGGATTGCAATGGTGCGAGAAGCGCCTTCTTATTTCTCGATAATATAAAGATGGAGATTTTCAGTAGTCAAAAGCGCTAAATAAAAAGTCCTATTTTACGATTACGAGACGTAATTTGCATTATTCGGCAGCTCCAAAATGGAAGCTAGCACGAATCTAGCTATGAAAATAGCTAATACAAATTACAAATAGATAATACAAATTACGACTCGTAAACGTAGAAATATCACCTCTGGAAATATTCCATTTGCCATCTAAATACTGTGGGGCCCAAGGTGGTTCGGAACCCACCTTTATTCTAAACTGTAGGTCCCGTCGCGAAATAATTCTCACGTAAGAATTAAAATAAGCGACGTCAAATAATTAAAAAAAAACGTAGAAATAGGACTTTCGAGGGCGATCGCATCCTAGATTGATCTTTCATCTGGCGCTTTTGACTACTGAAAAATCCTATCTTTGTATTATCGAGATATGAGAAGACGGATCGTGAACCCTTGCAATTCTGGAATCGAGTCTACCGCCTTAACCTGCTTTTGAATGTAGCACAATGTTTCCGATCGGAGCCATTGATACCGATTTTCGAGAAAACATTTACAATTTATAAGTATAAATTATTACTTTATAGAGTTAAAACTGATGGAAAATGAAAAGGGGCTTATTGAAGAATGAAAAATAACATAAGCATCCATTTATTATAACAAAGAGACGACAAAATAAACAAAATGTTATAGGGAAAAAAGTTTCCGATTAATAGAATTGCTATATTATTAATTAATTACCTAATATAGCATTAATAATTAATTAATTCTATATTAGGAATTAATAGAATTTGCACAGTTCTTAAAAAACTAAATTTGAAAAAGAAAATATATTTTTCAATTAAAAAAAATACATGTTTTCTCGAAAATCAGTATCAATGGCTCCAATCGGAAACATTGTGCCACGGGATGTAGTATAGATGGCCCAAGCCGTTGATCCGTCATCATCCAACGACAGTTTTGTTTAGTCTCGAGCATCCCCATTGAAGACATAGGACCCTGACATAAATCTTTCAGTTTTCCTTAAAGACATGTCTTCGCTAACACGCTGTTCGAAGTGTCCCTCAGCTGGTCCTCCATTCTAGCCTATCTGCATGTGCACCGTCGAATCCCTTCTCGACGGTCTCTCGATTAACGGGCAAATTGGATCCTGGAACCGCCCCGGGTACAGATGCATCGGTTCGATCCGCTGCCATTAATTTCGTCTCGACCTCTCCTGATTACCCTGCGAGCTCCGAGGATTACCTGGCTCTCCTGCGAGTCCTTCGGGTTCCCGGACCGAAAGAATCCTCTTCGGCTACCGGGCCGACCGCAGACTTATTGTGACTACTAGCTCGGATCTCTGCTTCCCTCTGGCCCCTTACTCGCGATCTCATTAAGGGGATTGCTCGCTTCCCGGTTTAACATTTTCAATCTGACCTTTTACGCCAGCGAACCAACTGAATCAGCTTCCGACCAGCGCGCCCCTTTTATGGTAGTAAGTCAGGATAATTTCGATTCTTTTGGCAAGGTGGCCAAGGGAGTGCTTGTCGACATCGTTGGCAAAAGATACATTTTATGTATTAAATGTTACTTTGTACCTCAAGTTCTGTTTCCTATTTTTACTAAAAAGATTAGGTGGCAAGGTGGTCAAGGGAGTGCTTGTCAACATCGTTGGCAAAAGATAAATTTTATGTATTAAATGTTACTTTGTACCTCAAGTTCTGTTTCCTATTTTTACTAAAAAGATTAGGTGGCAAGGTGGTCAAGGGAGTGCTTGCGACATCGTTGACAAAAGATAAATTTTATGTATTAAATGTTACTCTGTACTTCAAGTTTTGTTTCCCATTTTTACTAAAAAAATTAGGTGGCAAGGTGGTCAAAGGAGTGCTTGTCAACATCGTTGGCAAAAGGTAAATTTTATGTAAAGCTAGCCAATGTTCATGGTTTAAAAGTTACTCTGTACCTCAAGTTCTGTTTCCTATTTTTACTAAAAAAAATTAGGTGGCAAGGTGGTAAAGGGAGTGCTTGTCGACATCGTTGGCAAAAGGAATTGTGTTAAACAATAACCAGCTGGAATTCATAAATGTATCAGTGTATCATGTTCATTAAATTAATGCGTGTGAATTTCTGTTAGATCTACAATACTCGAGGATCTAGTTCCAACATTTATCATTCGTCGGGTTAGAGGCCGTACGATAACAGTATTCAAATCTTGAATCGCGAGACGCTAATTGTGGTATTAACTATGTACGATAAATGGCGCCACTGGTGGTTTCTAAAGATAATACCTATGGTCGGTATTTTTGTCTACCAGTTTGAGTATTTCGCCGCTACGTCGTATGGCGCCGGTTTCAAATTAAACGCTGATTCCAAACAGTACTTTATCTTACACGAAACTGTCTGTTATATAAAAAATCTGTTAAAAGAAGACACGAGTTATGCCTACCTTTTCCGTGGTATGAAATCTGGCTGTCCTCGATTTGAATGCAGCATGGTAAACCTCGCATTTTTCATTTTTATCCTCCTTCGATGTACCACTGACTTCCGATTCCTCCTCGTAATCGTTACAAGTAAATGTGTTGCAAATATTTTTGTAATAAACCGGTTGCTTATAATTTTGTTTAAAACGTTTCTGCGATTCGTAAGCCAAGTTGCCGAAGTCCGTATGATACTCGCTGGGAGCTGAAAGTGTTCATTAACTATATATAAATATATAAACTGCAGATTTTATGCATTTATGACAAAAATGGGTAGGTCTGATTTGTGACAGTAAAAATATTTGAAGAATTTATAAATACACTACTATGTTATTTTTAACGTATTAAACATATTCAGCAAGAAATTAAATATTCATTTCGTCACAGGTTGTTGCGATTCGAGTAGAAAATTTTTATTTTGCATAAAAGATCCGTAGTCTAGTTGTATATGTATTATTATATAATCTACAGTATAGCATAGGGGTGTAATTGGACCCCATACATTTTTGGAGCACCATGTAAAATTTTTATTGATTTTTAAAAGATAAGTATTGTGGGGTGAGATAAAAAGGAGGTCTCTGGTAGCAGTGTTGTATAGTAAGGGAACACAAATTTAGGAAAAAGTTTTATATATATATGTATAAAATAAAAAAATAAATATATAAAATAGCAAGTGTTCATGGTCGAATAAAATTTCTAATAGATTCAATTAAAACTATAAAAACTATTAATGGACCAGGAGTATTTATTGGTAATAAATGAGTAAATATTTTATTTGTATTAATTAGTCAACCATAAAGTATAAAACTAATTCACAAAGATAAAGATAATGATAAATTAATTGATATATGACTAGAAGGGGTAAAAATATATGGTATTAATCTTAATAAATTTAAAATTATAAATAGTATAACGAGGACACATTACCTGGTCCAGGATCTGCAGAAGTTATCTGAGAGCGATTAGCTTTTACGCCGAATGGCGCATCACTGATGGAGGCCACACATTTCGATGGAATCTTTGGATCATACGTTCCAGGACCAGGCACATCTAACTGCAGCTTGTAGCTAAATCTCTAAAATAATTTGCCACATTAACCTAGACATATACATTTTCGTCAGCAGTCCCAGCCTACCTTCGCGGATTGTAGAAACGGTGCTGATTTCACTGAATCAGGGTCGCACTTGCAATCGATCTTCAGGAACTTGTCGAACGCGCCCCTCACGGTGTAGCTGTTCGGGGCTGGAAAGTTCTACGCGTAAAGATTCACTATAAACGTTTTCGATCGCGAACAACTTAGGCAAAGTTGCTTCGCAGCGAATTCGATCACGGATACATATTTACTTGGCGCAGGTTCCGCCTAGACAGCATGTCTAGGTAACGTAGCTGCTTAGCAGCTCGTCTTTTCATTTGTCTGATCTCCTCGTCGCGAATTTGAGCCGCGGTTTTCTTTGTCTCGTGCTCGTAATCACCTGGGCTTGGAGTTTCAGACAATCTTGCCCCGTTTCTGCCCGTCATTCTACTCCAGAAATTTCCTTTGTACTTGAGCGTTGTGTAACATGTTTCCTGGAGATTAACAATCATTTCAATTGTGTACACTTTTAACCTAACACGCACGAGATGCATGTAAAATGTGCAGAGCAAGTCTCGTAAGTTATTTGTTGTACGAGAAAATGTTTCACAGTTGGAGTGCTCATTTGTTTTTATTTAGTTTATTTGCTTAGTTTTATTTGTTTTTTATTTAGAGTGCTAATTTGTTTCTATTTAGTTTATTTGTTTAATTTTATTTGTTTTTTTATTTAGAGTTCTAATTTGTTTTCTACTATTATACTTTTTATCGAGATATGAGGGGCATCTTCGGTTTTTTTAAAATAAAATGTCTAATAGTTTCTCTCAAATTCGGATAAATTAAAGGATTATGCGTAAAAACAAGTATTATAATATCTCAGTAATTGTTCATTTTAAGTCCCACTTTGTGCAGTACTTTTTTTGCGCAGAATTTCATTAAAAAAAAAAGATGACTTTCGTATCTTGATAAAAAAAACAAAGTAATAAAAAACAGATTAGAGCAGTGTATGTTCCTCGGCAACCATGCAATTTTTGTTACAACAAATAATTTACGAGGTATTTTAAAAGATTGAATTTATATAAAGTTTGCACAGGTTTCATCCTAATATGTGCTTCAAGAATAAAATCCCTTTAATCATTTCCTATTTACGTTTTATTTTTAAAATGGACAGAAAGAGCTACCTCACGAGGAATATTGTAGAAGGTAGTTGGTTCGTGTTTGATTGGGGACTTTTTCCGGAGGATACCCCATTGATCGATGGTGTATCCAGTGTAAAACTTTCCTGGCACTGATGTGGGTCGGGGCAACAGGGATCGAGGTGGCCGAGCTAGCCAAAGCTATCGTTAACATTCATTAAAACATAAAAAAGCTTCTTGATTTTTTTAACTAGGATCATTACTCTTCCAGCAGGGCCTCTAATTTTACAAGGATGAGATCTCGTTCTCTCAGGCTTCAGCAAATCTTCGGAAACGTCGTATATCGGGCCAGGTCCTTCGTGCGATGTATGTTTGAACCTCGCATCAGTAAAGTCGATACTGACACCACCCTAATAATTAATTTTCTGGTTAAGGGTTATTTTTAATATAAAAAATATTTACATGACGTAAATGTAATAAAAATAGGAGTTTCAAGGGACACAGCGGTTTATTATTAATTATATATTTAATATATAATATATTTATTATTTATTATATATATTTATTATATAGTCTTCTTTATTCTATAGAATGCAAGAATGCTTGATGCACTTTCTCATTCCTCAATAATGCAAAGATGAGCTTTTTCAATAGTCAAAAATGCTAGATAATTAAAAATCGTATTTTTACATTTAAGAGGCGTATTTTTTCATATAATTTTTCATCATTTTTCTTATATACGCTGCCGAATAATGCAAATTTCCTCGAATAATGAAAAACCTCATCTTTGCGTTATCAAGAAATGATAAGCCGCACCCCACACCCTTCAAACACAGAAACAAAACTACCCCGTTAAACCTTATGTGAATCATTACGATTTTACTAAATAATCGTTCAGAAACTACTTTCTGGTATGTGCTTTTGCGGCTCCTTTATGCTGTAAGCATCAGGACCCGGCAGTCTTTTCTTATCCTTTGATATTGATAGAAACGTCCTTTTTGTTCCAGACAGGAAAGGATAATTTTCAGCTGAAAGCGAGTCGTATAATTGAATGAAGAGGTTCTCTGGAGGTTGAACACAATTATACCAAGAAGCCTGGGAGGACAAGACGGATCTGATAAATTGTACGTTCCTGGACCAATGTTTGCCGGCGTTTGAGTGATCAATTTAGGGAATCTCTGGGTCCTATTGTGTGCCATTTCTACTTTAAATGACGCCGAAGAAAACGCGAACACGTGGAAATTGAATAAAAGTGAACTGCGCAAGAGAAACAGTGGACAACCTGATCCTCGACTAATCGATGCGATCTCGTGTTTCCCTTGAATTCTATATATAAAATACTTAAAAATTTATTTAAAATTTTTTTTTAATTTATAATTTATATAATTTATTTACATTTACATTTATTTAATATTGTGTGGGTAACAGCCACCTACACGCGTAGCCGAACATTTACGTATTCGCATGGACATTCGTAGCTACGTTACTGCAATCCTGCACTCGTTTCTTCTCGTCACGATACACATTTAATATAGTTTTATCTTTTGGTGATAAATAAAGAATATTAGGTACAACAATTAATGTGTTCTTTCTGCCTTACCCTACACATGCACTTTCATCCTTACCCCACACATTGGCGAAAATTTTCGAAAATCTCGAAAATTGAACTTTGTATTAGGAGAACATGATATCGAAAGAGGTATCCGAAATTCAGTAGTACAACTCAACGGCAAGTCAGCCGGTCGAAAATTGGCGAAAAGTTTCCAAAACCTCGAAAAATGAACTAAGTATTAGGAGAACATGATATCGAAGGAGGTATCCGGTTTTCAGTAGTACAACTCAACGGAAAGTCAGACGGTCGAAAATTGGCGAAAATTTTCGAGAACCTCGAAAAATGAACTAAGTATTAGGAGAACATGATATCGAAGGAGGTATCCGGTTTTCAGTAGTACAACCCAACGGCAAGTCAGACGCTCGGTATTGTCGAAAATTTAGTGATTCAACTCAACGACAAGTCGAATGTTTGGGAAAAGATGGGGATTCAAAAAATAAAACGGCACACACAAATACGTTTACCACACTCTCTTTATTTATTCATTTCATATACTTGCAACAAGTGACTGTTTTGTACATGTACATATAAATTGTATTCTAATC
>CM052320.1:8042098-8088967 GCA_028455615.1 Lasioglossum zephyrum | reverse complement strand
CTCCACGAGGTGTTAGGTCTATACTTTTTTATGTAGTCTTTGACATAAAACTAAACCTAATTTCGCGGGAAAATTCATCGCACATGTTGACAGAAGGAAAACATTAAACTATTTACACTGTACATCGGATTATATTTACAGCGCCAAGATTTATAAAATAATAATACATGTCAAGAATAACAATACGTGTTTTGTTAAGGTATGTCAAAGCCTTTCCTCTAGCCTTTTCTTTTTTCAAGCCTTTTGTCATAACAGTATTTAATCTTTCAGATGTTATAAATTTGTATTTCGTAACTTTAAATGACGAAAACATCGGCTGATATAATTAGAAGCAATGATCATTAAACTTGTTAAAGTAATAAGTTGTTCATCCGAACACCCATCTTATCCTGCGACCAATCTTCTTCAACATCGCTCAAATTCTTCGTGGCGATGTGCCAAACCAGGGGAAATGCTTGCCACGGTTATATTCCAATTATCCGAACCATCTTGTATCACAGGCTTGGACATAGCTAATTACCGTAGTTGTGTGGTAATAGTTACTGCTTCCACGACTGCGGAGCCCGACAATTGGATAACCGTTATAAATCATCAGTTTCTAACAAACGATGAAGCTGCAAACAACAAGTTCAGAGATCAAGTTTCGATATTCACGAAAAGGGATCTAAACCCAGAAACAATTAAGATAAAGTTCGATCGTGTCAAGGTAACTTGCATGCAATCTGCGAACTTGAAAGAATTATTTGGGCTGGCTTACATTGTATTTAAAACAGAAGTTGTAGTTGATTTGGGATTAGATATTTTCGGAAGGTTTAAAATGAAAACGACAGATGAGAATGCCGATAAACCCACCGTGAATAATTTTAAAGAGAAATATCTTAGTTTGACAGAAAATAAAAGACCTAATTACAAAGGTGAACTGCTCTCAAAAATCAAAGAGACTGGTATGAACAATTTTTCTAAAAGACAAGAAGAAAACAAAGAACCAATGAAGAGGCCATTGTTGGAGAAATTAGAAGCTGGAAAAGCTGACGAAGTATTTGGGACTAAGAAACAAGATACCAGTAACTCACCTTCGATAAATGGAGCTAAAATTAAAGATAAGAAAGCGAAAGAATCTACTGATAAACCAGTGGCGAGAACACCATTTGGCGATATTATACCCGCATCTAAAGCAGATAGGATAGACTCAAACGATGAAAATAGAAGAGCCAGTACGAGTTCGAGAAAACGTACCTTGAGCCCTGAAGCATGTTCATCGAACCAGAACATAATTAAGAAAAAGCAAAACTGTTCGAAGTGCCAAGATGAAGAAGATAAAATCTGTGAAAACTGTGGAAAATTATCACAGCCTAAGCCAAGCTTGACACCTGAAAGAGCTGCAGAAAAGAGAAATAACGAGACACAGAAACCAAAGAAATTGTTCTCAGAACTTTTCGGAGATGTTACGTTTGCCCTGAGTGGATATGTTAATCCGCAACGAGATGAAATAAGGAGGAAAGCTTTGAAAATGGGCGCTAAGTATATCGCTGATCCTAACACCACTAATAAAAAATGTACTCATCTTATATGTGCCTTTAAGAATACCCCAAAATCTCAGCAATTAAAGGGTCACTGTAAAATTGTTTCACATACTTTCATTGAGGAATGTTTCAAGGAGAAAACGAGGTAAAATAAAACTATGTACTCTCTTTTTTACTGTTGATATATTTCTCTAAATACTTCACGTTTTTAGATTTCCATGGAGGCGATATGCTTTAGACAACAAGGACAAAAATGATCCAGAAAGCGAAGAAGAAATTTTGGGTAACACGTCACCACCAAGAGTATTGAATATGTTCGAAGAAGAAACTGACTCTGATTCTAATAATTGAATTTAATTTAGTTCTATAAAAACGATTCTGTAAATTGATTATTACTACTGGCAGAATATTCTGACAGGCATGTACATAAATGTATTGCATATATTTTTTATATTCATATTCGTGTGGTTTCGTTTGTATATTTAATAAACTTCCTTTTTGTTAGAACTTAGAATTTGATTATTTCGCACTATAAAAAATATCGAAATTCATTTGTTTTCTGGTTTTATAAACTGGAGCACAATGACATTACATAAAATAACCATGGATTGGAAAGAAAATTATCTAAGAAAATGCGTGTCAGTTTAAAATAATGTAATTTAAAATATTTCATTGTAACACTTTTCAAATGTATGCACTTCGAGTTACCGAGACAGTAAATCCGCTTCCGGAAACTGATTCGCCAATCGCACATAAACAGCAATGGCGTGAATTATAAACGTTGAATCACGGCCGTCATTCAACAGGAAAAATGGCTGATGTAAACTTTACGTTTGGTTTTGAGCTTTTGCAATCGTTATACGACAGCCAAATATCAAAGAAAGAGGATGTTTTAATCTTATTTGTCCACTGGTATCTCATAAAGAATTCGTTCAGGTGCATCGGCCTCGGCTATTCGGTAAGTAATAAATGCAATATTAATACGACATACCTCGAAATACCGGCATTAAAATTTGTGCGTAATTCACATATGTAATTAAAAAATAAAATGACAGTAATTCTTTGATCGAACGTTGTACAATCTAACCTATGAAGAGTCTGTAATTATTTCACAAATACCATAAATTACAAACAAAAATAAATATCTCAATGAAACTACGCGTTATCTTTACATAGCTCGTTAATAATGTTGTGATGATTTAATATTATCGAATGTTTATTTATCTAACCTACAAAAGGTTTGCAAATATCTTCGCAAATTAAATAATAAATTGAAATACTTCTTTTTTAGAAATCATACGATGAAGCTGAAAAAGGATCAGAATTACTTCCAGAAGGATGGAGCAAAGAATCCCACTATGCTCTTCGTTATGTAAAGGATAAGAAGTTATACATACTTCATGGTATAAAATCTGATGAAGACTTGTTGTTGAATTTACTGGTAATGCAAAATAATGCTATAGAAAATCAATTGTACTATGTGTTGTACAATAGACTCCAGAAAACGTAATCGCAAATGTTTCATTTTACAGAGGACCCAAGACCAAGGTGTATCCAATATCCAGTTCCCAATTAATCAAACTGTAACAGAACTTCGTGGGCCACTGGAATCGCTGATTCCAACGTATCAAGCTGTCGCACAAGTTATTCAAACTGATCTTCTCAAGCTGACCATTTCTGAAGATACTGCTAGCACTTCTACTCAAACATCAACAGAGACTAGAGACCGTAGTCCAATAGACAATCCACTGTCACGTCCAATTCATATTGGCCGAGTACCGTTAGGGTAATATTCAGTTGTATCAAATGGATAAATAGTCAGATATTCTTGTTAGTTACAAACCAAAATGTATTTTTGTTTTCCCTTCTATAGGGAACCATCTGCAGGAAATATAGGCGAAAGAGACCTATATCCTTTAGCACGTGAAGGCGGAGGTATGATCTTTGATCCATTCAATCCTTTACGGAATCGTGTAAACCCAGGTCGGCCAGGCATTGGAATTCCAGGAAGATTACCGCCGTAGGTCAATGTATACTTATCTTTCCGAATTATTAGAGATGTGCGAAAATCCAAATATGCTCTGGAATCCATGAAAGTTTCGAATCAAATTCTCGATTCGTCCTGACTCGACATTTTCGAGTTTTCGCACACAGTTTTCACCGACAACGACTTTAGTTGATAACAGTATTATTCGATATTAACATCGTTTGACAACAACGTTAACTGACTACGTCTAATTCTTCTTATAGTGGAATAATTATATGTTTGTATAAAAGTAAAACTATCAGTGTGTAGAATAGTTTTAAAAAAAGTTATTATAAATAGTTCAATTAAAATCGTTTTCGGTTGAATTCGTCGACAATCGAAATCGTTGTCGGCCAAAATTATTGTCGGTGATTTTCGAGGGACCCCTATGAATCACATATTCTTGAAGTCTTTAATCTTTGCACGATATTTTATTATCGACATAAAAGTAAATTGTATATATTATACTTTAGGGGCGCCATCCCACCTAATGCTAGGTTTGATCCTTTCGGACCACCAGACATTGACCCACCAAGATTTAATCCGCGTAATCGGGATAACGACGACTTGCTGCCTCCAGGATTCCACGGGATATTGTAGAAATAATAAGGAGACAGACAATGCATGTAAGAATATTTTTAAAAAATAAGAAGTAATGTTATGCATACAAAAAATGGATTAGTTGTGTAGAAATCTTTTTTATTCCGGCAACACATCAGATATATAAGTGGACGTTGCTTCTTCACAAAACGACTTCCATTCTTTTTTTATTTCATTACTGACGTTTTACAATATAACAAAATTCATTCAATTTAATCAGTATGTCATTAATACAGCGATAGGTAGGAAATTACATTAACAAATTAAATATATAATAATAGTAATTTGTGTTTAAATTGCTCTAACTCGTTAAATTTCTTTCTTTTCTTTTTTTTCTTAATCAATTTGAAAGGAGATTGTTTCCCTTTTATCATTTTTTCGTTTTATTTCTTTTTTTTTATTACGTCGGCTCAAAATAGAGGATTTCTTTGCTACCTAAATTGTTCTTGTTCGCAGTATTCATATGAGTTAATAGCTTGTTTTCCTTTAAACGTAAAGTACAAAACATCGTACGAAAACGATCACCGTAATTACCATTATAAAAGAATGGCAATTAAACCTATAATATTTCATACATCTTGTTTGTAATGGATCTTACTTTTTTTCTGTTAATAATCAAATAAAATGTAACAGGTGTTTCGATTTAATTCTTCGAGTAAAAAGATTGTTTTGTTTTAGTCCGCTTTCCCCAAATTCTCTTCGAGTATATGTGGAACCTGTGAATGTATTCAGATCAAAACGCGTTTCTGTACGTACAATTTCAAACGAGATCTACGAATGCCCATTGACTTTCAAATTCAAAGGTGCAGGGCTGAGATCTGGTTAACCGCGAAAGGATTCAATGTATCGTTTCACAGGCCAATTTTTCCGTTTAAGCCCAATCACCTCGGATTCCCTTCAAATTTATCGACATTTCAATTTTCCGCGAAAAATGTATCACAGATAAAAAATGTTCACTCGAACACATAATTACTTCCTGGTGTAGCGAAAGTACACATTGCTCGAAGAAGTGAATCGATGCGTGCGAAAGAAAAACGAATTCCGAAATGTATAAAAAAATAAAGGAAGGAAAAACAAAGATTCGTTGGTGTCTTCCCCCCTCCCCCCAACCCCGGATGAATGCTACAAGTGTAAAGTATTATTCAACGATACCTTACTTCCTTAAAAAAAAAAGAAAACGGATCACGTGTCAAGAAAAATAAAGGAAGGGAAAAACACATCACCGATCAATGGAGAATTACAATGCGTAGTAATAGTAAATTGAAAATTGAACTAAGGAAAAAACAAAAGAAAGAATCGAACGGTAAAAAGTTATTCGATTTCGGATCTAAGGCTCGATAATTTTTCTTTTTTTACGAATGTCCCTCGTCCCATCCTCTGGTAAAAAATATTGCAGTTTTTTTTCGTTTAAATATTACAAAAAAGGAGCTGTACCAGGTTTCGAATCTCATTTCGAGTCTGCGATCACGGTGAATGTACTCGTGTTATGGGTGTTGCTGTAAAAAATTATGCACGAACAAGGTAACGGCGATCTGTGTGTCGTCGACTAATTATTTCGTTCGTTAAGAGAGAGTTTCGTAGAAAATATGTCACTTGGAACCCTTACGTACTAACCGTCCATGGAAAACGAAAGAAATCAACACGGAAACGTCGTACTATGGCAAATTCACATCACTCTTATACACAATGTCTCAGCTAAGCACGAGAAACGGTAAAACACAATATTTCACGTATTCACGGTAATATACATGCGGAAAAACGTACATTCACGTCAAATCGGCAGACACATGAAATGATCCAAGTATTACAATTCATTATTTTAGGAGCGAATTTTCCATTTTAACTCTCTCTCTCTCTCTCTCGCTTTCTTATTCTTCTTCTATCTTTTGAACACAGTTTAGTGTGGCGTACAGCATCACCGACAATTTTACCAAAATCGCTGGAAATAGAATCACGAAGACGCTTCACACAAAACACGTATGCAGCTTCTAAAATTTATCGAAGTAAAAGTGGATGTTCATAAAAGAATTTTGGTGAAATTGCCGTTAAGCTACGTTAAAAGTGATATATAACTCTGGAGTGATAATTAGTTCATTTTGCTTCGCAATATTCGTTACTGAAATTTTAACGCAGATTCCAAGTCCAATAAGAGTTAAAAACAACATCCATCAATTCGGCATGCCACTGGAAATGCAACGCTATGTTCCTCTCAAGTTTTGTCTCTCTCTCTCTCTATCTGTCTTTCTCAAAAAAAGAAAAGAAAAAAAAACTAAGAAACTAGCCAGTCAATAATTTCGTACATTCAAAGTATCGAGTATACTTGTATCAATTTTTTCTTTATTTTATATTTAATTTTTATACAAACTTCGTTATTCTTCTTTTACAATCGCGATAAGTGTCCCAAAATATATGCTGCACTCCATTACTAGGTCGGTCATGCATCATATTCAAGTTAAACATTGATTTCACGTTACTCGTAAACAACAAAGGACAATGTTCACAGAATATCTGTATTATCGTATGCACACCAGTTTATACCAATCGGATTGAATACATATGTAAATTAAAGCGAATTGATTGTTATATCAATCACATTTCCTTGAATAAAAATAATATATCACTATTGTACAAACCACACTTTGTTGAGTGTTATATGATAAATATTCCTTCAATAAATACGATTTATTATCTCATTGTTTGTAAAAAAAAGGCTCGTGCACAGATCTTGTCTTTTCTATGTTCAGGCTTTTAAAAATTGTTCTCGATAAGACACTTAAACATTTCCTGTATTCAACCGTTCTGGAAAAAAAACGCAAGACTTCATTGCACTAACTTCTCAAAAAAGCTACGTTTTAAAACAGCTGGATACAATAGTATCAAAGGAACCAAGAAATGATGAGAATCTGATGTGTTTGTTGTTATATCTGAATCCCTAACGTATTTTGTATAAATAACGCACATCAACTAATATTCATAAAATGATTGGTAACATAGTGGATATTTGAATTTTCTAGGACCAAATAAATGCAGGCTTCGAAAATATTGTTGTACGTAACAGCCTTGAACGAGAGGCACCAAATATGGTGTACAATGCATAAGTTGATCCAGTTCTTTTTGTTATTATACAGGTAATCAGATCCATTCGAATTCATTACTAACCTTATCCAAACACGAAAGGCTTCTTCATCCTGATCTACAGCATTTTATTTTTAATTTAGTATCAAAAATAAATATAAAAACTTTCATAAAAGAAAACGTGACAAATCAATCAAAGTGTTGTTTTTCTCTTTTTGCTTCTTTTCGATTGATTACTGATCCTGATGACCAATTTAATGGTGTGAAATCGTGACTTTAAAATTTGTTCGGCAAGTATAATTTGGTTGCATTTCCATTGATAGGCCTTTCAGAACAGAGTCGGTACAGTATGTCTCTTGTTACCAGGCATGAAAACCTATACAATTAGGTATACCAATCAGTATGAATTAGTAACTTTTCCAAAGAAATCGCTTTTAATCTATTGGACGCAGCAGGAGTTCTTTTGTCCATTTTTGAGCTTCAACCGAGACTTGGGACGATACTTTTCAAGATAGGCCAGCTGCTTTGCGTTGATGGCGCCTCGTCTTTTCCTAAACAAATAGAAATACGTGTCTGTTATGTTTCCTGCGCATTATACAACAGTGGTACAGTTGTAAACAATAAATCTTCACTTACTCTCTGATTAATGCAACTGCATCTTCATACTTCAGTCCCAATTCGATAAGAGCAAGTGCTACTAACACTGGTGCTCTGCCAAGTCCTGCGACGCAGTGTACTGCTACACACGCGTCTGGGGACTCGCGGAACCGATTCTTCAGTAATTCAAACCATTCATCGACGACCTGAAATTTCGATTTTCTTGTAGAGAACGCCATACCGGATACCCGGAGCATAGTTTCAAAAAATGTTACACCGCTGTACTTACTTCGTTTGGTGGAAATGTGCCATCATCGAACACCAAGTCTATGACATTGATCCCTTCTCCTTTAAGTTCCTCGATCTTGTATGTTGGTTCGCAGACCCTCACTACTTCTTTCACATTGTGCTTCTTCAGTTCCTACCGAAATAGCACAGACTTGTTAGCTCTAATCTACAGGATTCCTTTGATGGTATTTTTATTTTTGTTTTGTTATCAAGAGATGAATAAAAGAGTATGTACTTGGATAAAAGTATGAATGGTCTGATCATTGGGCCGATCAGTGATGAGGAACTTCATGTTTTTGTATTCGATTTCGGCGGGCGCCGGCCTGATGTCCTTTACCCTCATGTTGCTCATTTCCTCCTGGACAACAACTGGTGTACTCCTACTTCCTTTTGTTTTGTTCTAATTCTTTTAAACGATTTTTTGTACGACACTGTTTCGTTTTTGTATTTTTTGTAATGTGCCACACTATACGAAGCAACAAAGATCGGATTTGACAACTTAGCCCATAGATGTCAGTCTTATCGAGTTGTTTCTCATTTAACTAATTGAATACTTTGTTATTTTTTTACAGAGGACAGAACAGTGGGTTCACATGTAGACCTCGAGAAGGGTTGTTGGGGTGCGAATTTCGCTGAAAGAGTGAGGGCTACGTTACATTAGGCGTTGTTGATATGCGATCGATTCCCACTTGGGATCCTTGACTATGATTCGGAAGAATATCTGAAACAAATGATTCACCATGTAATCCATATTGCTAATGGAATCTACAAGATCCCAAGGAATTTATCATCGATTAATTACCTATTTGGCACTGGGTGCGCCTGGATCAGGTGCGCTCAGTAACTACGATGCTTGCATTTAATAATGTAAATTAATAATTGATTCTATTTAATTTGTATATGCCTTGTGTGATGACTAGCTGATGATTTCCGGACTTTGAGGCAATGATCCCAATAATATCCAATTTGTTTTCTTTTTTTTGCCTGATTAAGATAATTCCTCCTCGCTTCCCCTTTAACAATACCTAGCAGGTTCTAGGATGGTTGGGCGCGTCTCTCTATTTGTGTTGAGCCTGGCAGTATTCTGCACTATCCAGCTGAAACTCCATGTATGTGAGGATGCACTCACCAGGAAACTATAACAAACGAAAAGATACTTGTTTAATTACAGGAACGTATAACCGTTCGCCACAAACATACATTTCTCATTCTAATCATTTGGTAATTCACACTGAATATAAAATATGATATATAATATATAATAATATATAATGAATATATAATATAATATATAATATATAATGAATATATAATATAATATATAATATATAATGAATATATAATATAATATATATAATATAATATATAATGAATATATAATATAATATATATAATATAATATATATAACATAATATATAATGAATATATAATATAATATATAATGAATATATAATATAATATATAATATATAATAATGTGCTTCTCACAGAAAAATCGTTTCGTCTGTCTGGCGGAAAGATAGGTTATGTCGGTACCATGAAACATTTTTACCGAACATTCTACAGAAAAATGAATAAGAATAAGGTGTGTATAGCAAAGCATTTATTTTCGGACGTTCTCGGATATTTCTGTTCTGTTTGTATCAACGGAACAATCGGTTCACTGTGCATCGTTCGCACGTGCCAAATGCGGCGTTGCGCAAATTTTCGCGGAATCAAAGTTTCGCCAAGCAACAAACGTTATTTGATTACCTGGGAAATTTCGTACGACTGCGTCAATACGCTTCCACGACAATTCATTACGAACATTCAGCACGCACAGGATTCGGTTACGCAGAGAAAAAGTTCGTCCGACCACGCAAATGCTTGCGGACCTACGTTGTCACAATGACATTAGTCGACATCTCGACGCTCGAGCACAATCGATTATCTCGCTAAAGCCCGGTACACACTCGAGGGCTTTCGAGGTACAGCCACACACAAACACTAACGTATATTGTATTATTGCGAAATGTTCTAGAAAATCCTAATAATCTATTTCGTAATCACTGTGCGATACATTCGTTTATAAAACGCAGTTCAATCAATATGTTTTCATGGGTTATGTGGTACAGAGTCCAAACGAAATGGGAAATCGAAGATGAATAGGGGGATGCCCTAGGTGGGGTTTACATTCATGCAATTTTAAATACAGTTTCTACATTGTCTTTGTAAATGTCTAGAGAATGAAGGTGATGGACTCGTTTCCAAGATAGCAAGGATGCACCTTCTCATTCCTCGATAAACCCCAAATGAGGGGGTTTTTAGTAGTCAAAAGGGTTTTCAGTCAAGCGGATGCACAGTGCGGCATGTAAATGGACATTCGAAACAAAAATCATAACTTCTAAATTAATCAATTTTTGTCCTAAGTACCTTAATAATTTTTTAAAGGGAATATAAAAATGCATCGATTAATGCACCAAAAATATAAGGTTCCATTAGTAAAAAAGATTATTCTAATTTTTTTTAATAAAGAGTTTTTTATGATTATTTGTTATTGCAATTTTTTGTCAACTATATACTGTACAACTTTTGTTGTAAATATTTTTTAATTATATGGTTAAATTTAATTATATCTACTGTAATGCATAATTATTTACTTCAACCAAATCGCGATTACGAATGCATTTCTCTAACAAAAATTAAATAACATCGAGTCTTGTAATTTATCGCAGAAAAAAATTACATAGCAATATACTACAACATCTTGTCGATACGGAAGAGCCAAAATTATAGGATGTTTTGAACCGTTTTTTTTTTTTGTAAAATGCATTTTAAGGAAAAAACGCAATTCCTAAATTGCCAGTTAAAATTATGCATACCTCTGGTCAAATTCTACATACCTAAGTTATAAGAAACAGTTTAAAACAAAAACGAACCTAAAAGAGCAATTAGGGCACGAGTAATCTAACTTTTTAGTATTTATACTACAATAAACTCTTGGCTGTTACTGATCCCCTATTTAATTTCTTGGATACTACTTTTTGCATATACATTCCTTACTTACTGACTGATGATTTTGTAGGATAATTAGATTAAAATGGAACCATGATTATTTTGATTTTTGTCCATTGCATGTCGCACTGTGGGATGATTTAATTTTCAGATTTGCAACGGTAAGGGATGCGCCTTCTGATTCATCGATAATCAGGTTTTTCACTAGTCAAAAGCGCTGGATAAAAAATAAAAGATCAATTGAGGCGTGATCACCCTTAAACGTCCTATTTTTGCATTTACGGAGGCGTAATTTGCATATGATTCAGAATAATGTATATTACGGCTCATAAATGTAAAAATAGAAATTTTAATAATTTATCTAGCTCTTTTGACTACTGAAAAAACCTTTGCAAATCTGAAAACGAGAGTCTACCGTCTTAAGGCTAAAATCGTTCCATCCCCATTAAATTTATCGGTGGCGCTAGTCGCACGCGTGATCGGTTTCAGGACTGGGATATTCGAACCATTTCGCTTAGCGTCGAACAAAGACGAATTCTCACTTTGCTTTTTGGCACGGCGGCTTTGTGCCGATGCCAAACGAAACAGACAGTACCGAACGTGCGCGTCTCGAAGAAGAGCTTCCGTCATTTAATGCATCTGCATTGAGGGACCTGGAATGCTCGTAAATAGAAATGTCTAGGTCAACATACAGAGAACGTATTGCGGTTCTCGTAGAAAAAACAAGCACTTGGACATACAATGTACAACGTACAAGTTGAACTGGCGCCGTCTGAAAATTAGCCATTTTCCACCCGAGGATCGTTCCAATCTTAGACTATCAACGTTAGACTGCGGATCTTTATGCAAAATAAAAATTTAAATAGAATCCACATTAAATGTTATTTTTTCCCTTACTGATTTTAATAGAGGAGAAAAATCATATATTGGCTTTTTTAATTTTCCAACAATTTTCAATTTCATCTACTCAATTTTGCAGTAAATGCATAAAGATCCGTAGTCTAATTATCCTTGTAGACCTGTGCTGTCTCAATTTAGACAAATGTGCCCAGCACTGTTCCAGACTATCAACCCCTATGTTAAGAAATTCAGCGTCTTTGTAATTCAATCTTTCGACATTCACTTTCACCGTGGAAATTGTACTTTTAGCTGAACCCTTTGCAGTCGACTGCTCCCCTGAAGCGCCACTAAAGATCACCACAGCGTAATGCAAAACACTTTTCCAAATATAACAAGAATATTAATAATTTTATATACATAATTAATAAATTAATTAATAATAAATTAATAATAATAATAAAAATATTAAAGCAATCATGCTAGTTTAGTGAATTTAATTCTGATCGAACCTTCTTGTTATAAACTATCCTATGATAGATAATCAACATACACTTCTCCAAATTCTCGATTAAAAATCGCTTCAAGTTCAAAGGGGTTTTTAACGAAGATGCTAAGAAATTTTGCGGTCCATCAACAGGAGATGGTAAACGAAATGAAATAGCAAAGTGCATTAAACTAATATTTTTCTCTACGTATAATATAAAATTCTGATCGTTACATTTTGCTTGCGAGCACGTTGGTAGCGAGCACACGCTTTAATTAGAACAAATTAGTAGAGACGTAACTCGGAAACCTGTTTAGCGATCGGTATCGCGCCGGAAGTGTTTACCTCGTGGGGATATGACAAGTAGCAAAGAGCAGCGAGCGAACGAGTTGTACTATAATATAATCCTCACCGGCAAACAAAAATGTCTTTTCTGCGTCGTTGTTTGGCAGTTGTTTAAAATATATGTCCTGGTGCGAGAGAGGGACCAAGCTGCGCGCGCGCGTCCGCTTTTAATTTCCGCTCGATCCGAAGTGTGGGTGTTGGTTTCCTCCGCGAAAATTAGCCCGACTGACGGTCTCTTCGTGGGACGCGGATCCGCGAAATTCGCAACGCACATCGACTCGCAAATATAGTTTGCCGATAGTTCGCGGGGGACGAATCGCGCGGCGTCGTCGTTCCGTCAGGACGTCGTGACGATTTACGAAATCTCTTTTTACGTAACGACAGCTCTCGAAACGATCATCTCACCCGCTAACCCCCACCACCGATACTGACGCCGTTGTGATCTAGGGATCGGTGAGAGATAGGATGACGGACAGGTAAAAGTGAGAACGAGATCGACGTACCGGAATAAACAGAATAATTGGCAGCGACATGGCAAAAGCGTACACGTGAAAACGCTCGCGGCGAGCATGACTCCTCTCTCGTCAAGGTCAAATCGATCTCTCGTCAACAATCCCATTCTACACATCGATTATTCAATTCTCTCGGGGACCCTTTCCAACCATAGACCCCAGCTTGGACCCCCTACACAATAAACGAAGGAGTAAATTATTGAATACCCCGCGACCGAATCGGCTTCGACCATTTGAACCGGGACACCACACCCTTCCACGCCGAATACACAATGAACCTGTTCTCCGAGAGCGTTTAACGAAGCCACTTCGGTCGGGCCGCTGTAAAACTGTTCGAAAGTTGCGCGGAATTTCAGTCGAGAGAGTTTAATGAAACCTTTCGATGGATTTTTTGAACCGGTGTACGAAACCTTTGGCGAGGATAAGTTTTGTACGGATCGTTTAACGAAACCTTTTGCCGGTTGGAGGGCTTTGTTTTTTTGGTCGAATTCACTGCAAAACGTTCGGGCGGAACTTTGATGGTATTTTTCTAGGTTGAATCGATCTAGGGTTCAATATACTTTGGATGGATGAGGACCTTTTGTTCCAATCAAAGCTTTGGATAAAGGATAGCTTTAACCTCGGATGACCTTGGACGAAAAAGAGTGGTACTCTTTTTCGTCACTCATTTAACGAAACCGTTGCATGAGAATACAAGAACATCTTCGAATTAGCACTTAATAAGAACCATAATGGTACAACTAACAAAATTTTGGTTGACACTTTTGAATGAATATTTAATGAGCGTTTGAAGAAACTTTAAGGGAGTAGAATCGTTTTTCCAGGCTTGCAAAGGTGTGGAATTAAAAAATGGGGGTTTTCAATATTCCAATTATCCAAATGGGGGTAATTTGCATTATTTGGAAGCCATACAATATATTCATAATATATAATAATATATCATAAATCTATTAATATTATATTTATGAATATTATAATTTTCATAATATTATAATATTATATTCATAATATTCATAATATTATAATATTATATTCATAATATTCATAATATTATACTCATAATATTCATATTATAATATTCATAAATAGTCACAAAAAGATAATGTCCCTAAACGATCACTGTCCGTGCAAAACACAACTGTTGGACAGTAAAGGTGCTTTTACTGTATTTGATATTGAACGACGTTCGATGATCAACAAATTGTCGCGACATTGTTAGCTAATGAAAAATATTGTTCATAAAACGATAGTTCCAAGCGGAAGAAGAGAATGCGGATAACGAAGAAGACGATTAATAAGACATACGAAATTTTCTCGCGGATCAACTTGTAGCGAAATGAGAAAAACCAGTGACGGCGTCGGCTGCTGCGAGTTTCACTTCTCTCGGATCGCGATACGCGACCGTAAAAAGATGAACGAGCGTGCGCTCGTACTCGTTTTCACTGAGCCGGGTACGTATTCCGCGGTGAAGTAGGTTTCTAGGTTGATTTCAGTGAATCTTTTTTTCGTCGGCGTTCTCCTGCCGAAGGTGCTAACGGTAAAATCCCGGTGATCCTAGCTTTTCCTTCATCAACGCGCCAACATTGTCTCTTTGTTCTTGCGGCGGAGGTAAGAATAGCATGCGATTGTCTCGCAATGATAGATTACAGAAACACTTTGCTGGATTTTCTCCACCCCCGTTCGTCCCGATTAAACATTTATTCGGTTACGTCTTCCAACGCCCCAACCTCGAAGACTCCGTGTGAATAAAATGGTCGTAGTTGGACACTTGATGACAAATTATCATTGCGAATCTTCACACGAAATGGCGAATTGCCATTTTTATAGATCGTTTTTTGGAAACCAAGACGAGGTGTCTACTTCATTTTGTCCTCCCACTATACATCTCGTCACGGTTTTCAAAAAACGATCTATAAAATGAATAAAATTAATAATAAAATAATATGATAAAAATGACTTGAGATTTTTTTCAGACGTTAGAAAGATTAGTTCAACTAGGCTCTGTAAAAATGTTGTTTTGAAATCGCTATTGCTCCGAATTCCGAAGACAAACGAACGTACCAGTGATTTGATCCAGCAAGAAACGAAATTTGAATTCTTGTCCATTCCCTTTTTATCTTATTCCCGTGGTGCGTAAAAAGTTTAATCTCGAAACCGCTAAGTTGATTGCGAGCGCAAGATCGTGAATCAACTGCGCGGACGCGCTCGACTCGTATTAACTGAAACTTATGCAATTTCCGTGTCGCGAGACGGAACGCATCCACCCGATTGGTAATTGGTGACGAACGCGCGAACGAAAATTACCAAGAGCCGTGTGTCCGAGCGCATAAACTTGGCGCGACCGTGCGCGAATTGTTATGACTTTTCGGGGGCGTCGTGCATTTATCAAATATGACGCATTGATTTATTCTACAGGCCGTTTCAGAGTCGCCAGCTGAAATTTATTCACCAGCTTCTACCTCGTTTAACACATCCACCCATTTACAACAGCCACAAAAATTTTTAATATATATCATCAACTTTATGGAATACATACCCTAGTAGCACAAAAATATTAGATGAATATCTTTTTGAAATATTGTAAAAATATTTTTTAAGCCACACTTTTTTATATGAGATAAATATTGGATCTAAATGTGCATTGAATGTTTAGAAAATATAAGTTAAATATTTAGAGAATATAAACTAGACATTTAATAATATATTACAAAGAATGTGAAATCACTATTTGAAAAATATAAATTCAGTATTTAAATAACATTCAATTAAAGAGAAGAAAAAATTAGAAAAAAAGTATTTTACTCCTAACATGAAATAGATATTTTCTGCCTATTTAAAAAAGAAATTGTTACTTAATATAAAATAAATATTGTATGTGCGTTTGAATATTAAAAAAAGTTTGAATCACTTTTTAATATTATATGAATATGTATATAATATTTTGTGCTACTAGTAAGTTGAAATAATTTTTTCATTTCCGTTGCGCGTCAATTTGTTCACGTTGCAGAGAACTGCCTTCGTTCTGGCAACAGTTCAACGGGAATTATAATAAACAACGCCAGCAAATGAAAAAATAGACCAACCGTCGTATCCAAGACCGCGAACTTCACTTTCGACAAGAATACTCGACGAGGAAAATAGAAAACGACGATGCTATCGGTTCGTTCTGACGATAAACGTCGAGCCTTTTAGCTTCGCCGTAGGTTTCACTGCAATTTGTGCATCCAATTATCTCCGATGAAGAAATCCGTCGATGATGGATCGACGTTACATATTTGCTCGATCGATCGGACGAATGGAATGTCGATAATAAGAATTTCGCGAGTCTTTCTTGGAAATCCAGCACGTGGAGTAATGTTTATGATTGCACAACTTTGTCAAAAGTTTGTGAACTTCGCTGTCGATATAATTCGAGGGTTGAAGTCGAAGAAAACCTTTCTATTAACTAAATACTATTAATATTTTCGTTTCACTTGTACCATAAAAAAATAACGTGAGGTTATAAAAGAAAATTGTCCCTTCTTCCAACTGCTATAAAACAAACTTTGAAACTGAATATTTCTGTTAACTAAATATTACTGGTATTTTCGTTTCACAAAAACACAAAAAAGTGCGGTTATAAAAGAAAATTGTGCCTTCTTCCAACTTCTATAAAACAAACTTTAAAACTAGATATTTCCATGAAGATCCACAGTCTATCGATAAGGGTGGAAACTTGTGTCAATAATGAAGAGGTACCCAAGAAATCCGCCGTCTCGGTATTTAAAACTTTCCACGTAAATTTTTATGCGGTAGTTCTTAATCAGCGTAAAATTACTCGTTTTATTGATAATAGGGATATAAAATATTTTATGATTTCTCTGTGAAATTTTAACAGGAAAGTTCAAACGCAAGTTGGAAGTGTACACCTGGGTACCTGTTAATCGATACTAATTCAAACCCTTGCATATTGATTAAAAACTGCATAATCAACTTCTGAATCCTTCTACCTCATCCAAAACCGGGATTCAATTTATAAATTCAACGAAACTTTATGAGCATTCCGTCAATCTAATCAAATATAAATTCTCGCGCTTTGTTAATTTGGTTCCGATTCTGATTACATGTATTCAGTGTTGATCAATTTATAAATAAACTGTAGATTTGATATAATTTATTAGAAAGCATTTTCTGAATTAATTAAAATCGTATATTCGTATACAAGCGTTAACTGTATTCATTAAAAACGTATAATTGGCTTTGAATTAATTTGAAAGAAGCAGCACGTTCGTAATTATTACATCAACGGATCCCGTGATACTTCATTAACGTTCGATTGAGTTGCTTCCGAGAACTTTTGGCAAACTGAACGAAAGTCGGCGAATCTTGCGGGGTAGAAATTCGCATGGTCGCGTGCAGGTTGTCGCGTAGAATGGATCTAATCCCTAAACGAGATTTGCGCTAACTAACACTAAATATAAGACTTTGAATCACTAGTCTCCAATGCCGTGACCTGACCAGTGAATAAACATCATTCGTATTAAACGACTAAATAGTAAATGTTGAAATATATGCAGTAACACTATTATAAATTCACAGATTGCTCATTAAAACGAAATTAATTAATTTATTTAGCAATTGTTCAAACGACGTCCCACACATTCAAAGTAAGCAGAACTGCAATTATCCGAAGTGAACAAGGAAACATGAGAGTTCGTATAATACATAGTACCATTACTTAATTGCAATGCTAGATTAAATGTATATTGATTATGGCCATAGAGTGAGCTATTTAAATTTGAAGCGTGCTGAGATAATCGAGGTCCTCGGGAATAATAATTTGCCAGTTGCAATCGATGTGCAGTCTAAGTGTTCATTTACTGGACAGGTCACTTTGCGAAAACAATTTCACCATTCGTAAGATCACGCTCGAAGAGATGCTCTCTCGTGTCGATTTGCGAATTGGCGACAGCATGATTTGGCAAGCCGTGCGAACGCAGTCGGATGATTTCAATGGCGGGGACGCGGCCGCCGAAAGAAAAATATCTTCGGTGTTATGTCACGAGATAACCGCGTTGATCGCATCGCGCGACCGACAAGGACAACGAGTCTAAGCGATACTAAACGATGGAATTTATTGCTCGGATATTTAAACAGTCGTTCGACACTCCCCGCATCGAACAGTTTCGATGTTTTTCGCGCCACTTCGAAAGTATCGGTGTTCCCAGTCGAACGATTCCGCTGTCTCATTAGTCATACATGGAACACACGATTCTTTGTCCGAGTTTAATCCTCTTACGTTTGGAAAAAAAACAGGGAAATGTTACAGCATGAACGTGTAAATGTTATTTTATATTTTTCACCGGATTTTTATAAAAACCGACAAACATCTGGACCTCTTTTTACACGGTTTCTCTTCAAACATTTTGCTCGCTTCGAGCGATTTTTTGTTCCGGAAATGAGAACAGAACTTTACGGTACTGTATTAAAAATTGTGGATTTTTTAAAACTATTTCTTTCCTTTCTTCTCGAGCCCCCATTCATTTTTCCCCGAGTTTGTATTGAATAAAATGTTTATTCTTTATTATAAATCAATTTTTTAGTGTAGAAGAAAATAAGAAGGAAATTAAACTGTATTGAATTCCACTGTTATAAATATACAATGTTTTTTATTCGTTTAAAAATATTTACGCACCGCGAATGCATTTCCCAGCCGAGTTATCGTAATAATGTCATCGAGCATTCTAAATTTGCCACCGTGCAGTAACAATCGATAAATCGATATAATTTTCCGCTGACTGATAGTTGCAATGGAAAGCTAATTACTCATTCGAGAAAGTTACTAAATTCCGACAAGTGTGAGTGTCCCCCTCCCTCATCGGCGAAGAGCATTGGAACAAGGAAATTCATTGTCGATCATCGAGACCACAGAGACGAGACTAATAATAAGCGAGAGACAAGAGGAATCGCAGGTCAAGAGTTCATTGGGTAGTATCGGCGTCGGAAAGAATTTATCGGATAGTGCGAAAAGAAAACGTCTGTGACGAAAAGGAATTTCCCTGTGAGCAGATTACTGTAAACAATATTAACCACTAATGGCAATTGTGTCCAGAAAAAATTCTTCGAAAATTACCAGTAACCGGACGATGTAATAAATCTCGATTAAAAACTAACTTAAACATTTTTCCAATTTCTGCGCCATAATTTTCTTGCGAACTTCGTAAAAAGATAAGAAAGCGAGACTTCTTTGTGTTCTCTTTCGGTAGTTCTATGAACTCTGGAAGTCAAGAATTATATTCTACTCGTGTTCCGCGCGTTTCGCTGATTCTTCGCTAATTAATTAATTAGCGAACTCTCCGCGCTTTTCAGCGGGATGGAAACGGCGCTCGTTGGAAATTAATAGCGAGGCATTGAATTACGACGCGACGTTATTTCCTCGTCAACCGGAAATGGCGCGAGACGGGAAGACAGTTTCTCCTCGGTTTCTATATTTAATTTTGTAATTCATTAGGCAATTCCGATCGCGACCATGGAAGGAATGCCGGGACAGATTCCGGCGATCTTCTGCGACTTTTATCGGCCGCGGTTTTCACAGAACCATAAATCGCCTGGATGGTAAAATATTGGCTTAGCCGTTGCTGATCCTACAAGATTCCCCTAGATAAGCTCGAAGAGTTAAGCTCCGGGGAAAAATTACCAGATACAATCGTTATATCATATAATACCCAGATTAATTTCAAGATTCAATATCAATTGCTTTTTTTCACCTTGTCACGATCGCGAAGATATCCGCTGATGAGCCTCTATGAAACTTTTTAAATATTATGATCAATTTCGAGATCCAGTATCGATCCCTCTATCACGATTGCGTAAATATCTGCTTACCGCTTTGTGAGGAGACGGAAATATTTGCCTGGCCGATGATATTTTCTTAAGGCTGACGCTATTAGATCAAACTGACTGGCTTCAGATTTTTATCTTAATATTGGTGGAATTGTACAGCCTCTCTTTGACACGAAATAATTCAATGCAGTTTTTAATTCAATTTATAATTAGGTTGTTATACGAATATATTGAATTAATATTTAATCAAACAAATCATTGGACCGATCTAATTCTAAATGATTTAGATAATACCCTAGTAGCACAAAATATTGTATACGCATTTATATAATATTAAAAAGCGATTCAATCTTTTTTTAATATTCAAATGTACATACAATATTTATTTTATAGTAAGTAACAAATATTTCTTTTTAAATATGCAGGAAATATCTATTTCATGTTACGAGGAAAATATTTTTTTCTAAATATTAAACGCATATTTATTTCATATTATGAAAAAAATATATTTTTTCTCATTATAAAAAAGATTTTTATTTAATATTAGAAATAGAATATTTTTTCCCAATATACAGATAATCTTTATTCTTGTACATGTATACAATATTCAGATCCAATATTTTTCTCATATGAACAAATGTGGCTTAAAAAATATTTTTCCAATATTTGAAAAAAAATATCTAATATTTTTGTGCTATTAGGGTACCAACATTTCTTGTTTCTCATTAAGCGTCCATCATTAGGTAGGCAAATCGTTGGATTTCTGTGAAAATGTTACAGTTTCTTACAGGCTTGCAAACGCTACAAGTGCATCGGATTCATAGCTGGGGACGAGCGAAGAAGTTCGTAGGGCAGATTCCCAATAGATCAATCGATCAATTCTCCAAGCTCCGGTGACCCCATCAGACGCATCTGGACCGTCATTTTCTGGGAAACGGGTACTCGAGTGCGTCCCCCAGCCGATGCACATGATCCTGACATTTGGAATGCGCTATATTTATTCGGGAAGCACGTGTTTACAGAGCATCCCCCGTCTCGCCATCCCTCGATCTATAAATGTAACACGGGACGACTGCGCTCTTTGTCACGGTTCACCGCAATCTCGCGATTCCCGACGTGGAACCGAACAACAAACCGCGTCCCGGTTTTTGCTGTCCGAGAAACATGATTCTCGACTCCTGATTCGATGCGGAAAACGCGGAAATATCGTCGAAGCAATTACAAGGCTTCCATGAATAACCGCGGTCTCGATTGTGCACCGATTTTTGCCTCGAAATGCTTCAACGTTCGTCGCGAATCAATTTATGACGAAAATTCGAAGATCGAGTGTAAATCAGTGAAACAATTGAAAGAGTTCAAAGAACTTCTATATATTACGACTGTTAAACAATTAAGTATCTCTCCTGTTTCTTACGTTTAATACAAATTTTTATTTTATTTAATACTAAACGTACCGACCATCAAAACTGACTAATTATAAAAATAACAAGGTTAAATTGATTTTAATTTTGTGATCATTAATGCAAACAATTTTTATTTTATTCAACACTAAACCTACCGACCATCAAAACTGACTAATTATAAAAATATTATTATAAAAGTAACAAAATTAAATTGATTTTTATTTTGGCGATTTTTATTATAATATATACTGGTGTCAAAAAATGTATTAATCAATTCCCATGAAAAAACCTTAATAATTACCAATAAAAAATCTAAAATAGGTTATTTGAACTATCGTAGTACGTTTAGTGTTAATAAACCAATCGAAAATTTGTTTATCTGGTATAATGTAATCCAAAGAGAGCTTTAATATGACCAGTAAAATTTTCATCGTTTTTTAGACGTATGTTTTATTTGCGAACAGTAGAAGTGGCTAGAAAATGTTTAAGGAAGAGTGTTTGTTATTTTTTGAGACGCCCAGGCGAGGCAAAAATGAAGTCAGCCAGCCAACTGTGATGATTACAATATTGCCAACTATGATAATCTCAAGCCATCGAAGATAGCGCGCGCACAGAAGCGATTATTCAACCGTGTCTCCTCTCTGCCACGTTCGTAGATCGTCTGTTCCAGTTCGAGGCTGAAGAAATTATGTCATCGAACCAGTTCGCAGCGGTAACGTTGTTCAATTGGTTCGAAGAATTTGAAACATTTCTTGGCTATAGTCTAGCAACTGTATGTATAGACTGTCTAACAGGCGTCGTGTGAACTTTGTCGGCATTCTCTATAGTTCAAACAATGTACCCCCGCTGCTGGCTGTAACTGGTTTCCAATTTGTTCTAGTGTTGCAAATATTAGTGTAGTTTTACACCGTCGGAATTATTCATTAAACAGTCTGATAAAATGATCGTATAATCGTGACATCATTCAGCGATTTATAAAAATGTTCGTGAAACAGTTGCTTCACTAATACAAATCACGAAAGTATTAAAAGAAAAATGATTAATTACAATACATGATTTATGTTTTACCACCAGTCTTTTTTATAAATGCTAACATTTCTACACAATACAATCTATCTCTACGAATAATATCTAAAAACGAACAGCGAAGGTCTGACCAATTTTGTTTCCTGGTAAAAATCCAGCCAATAGAGGATTAGATTTTTCTGTGAAAAAATTTCAATCTGTATCCATTTTTTACAAGAACCACCGAGCATCGTTGGAAAATATTCGGGAATTGGTTTGTGCTCACCAAATGGAAAAATCGCGGTGCTTTTGTTCTATCACTAGGCCTTGAATAATATATCGACCGTCTGCGGCTACCATTTTGATAGTGTATCTCGATCGAGATATTGATGAATATTTTTTCTAAAAAAATCTGACTTCGTTATCAATGTATAATAAATCTGATAATCATTAGTAATCGAAACCGAGGCTAGCTACAACCACAGCCGCAAGATCATATTCTATCAAAGAAGAAATATCACGTATTCGTCGCGTGACGTGACTCAAATAAAATGCTAAAAAAAATTTTCTAGTTTCCCATCTATCCGTGTTTGCAGACGGTTTAGCGTCTCCGCGATCCGCAGCTAGGAACGGTTGGGTTAACGCGGATTTCTTTCGATCGAAGTGTAAAAGCAAGATAAAAAAAAAGAAAAGCACCATGTCCGTCGATTACGAACGTCTGTTCGGCTCAAAAATAGCCGTCGAGCTGAAATTCACAAGTTCTGGCGCGAGTCAAGGTCAACCGCTGGGAACGCGATTTCTAAGACGATTATGTTACCGACGTAACGTCCGCAGGTGTGCTCGTTGTTGCCTTTCCAAGGCAGTCAGCTTCTGTAGCGAGTGCACCAAAACGCAATACGCTGCGCAAACAGATTCTAATGCAATTGAATTTTGCGACGCAGCTAGACTACGAGAGTTGTTAAACGACGCTTGCGTAATAATTCTTGCCGCCGGGAACGCGCCGCGACTCGCCGAGAGCGGCACGAATTATTTTGGCAGCTCCGACGGAACTCGGACCATTTTATTTTCGCTTCAGACTCCGCAAGCGCCGGAAGAGACGCGACAGAACTTCCTGGCAAATTTTTTTAACTTCCCGATTTATAGGGAAATTATTGTAATGACCACGAATATCGAAAATCAATTTTTTTAAACAGATTTTCATGGTTCAAGGTCATTGGAGTCATTTTAGACTATCTTCAAGAGAATTTTGCGTTTGCCATGTGTAAATTATCAACGTTTTTGTGTGTCACTGTATTCCATGATATTAAGAACTAACTTTCAGCAAAATGTTCGTTTGTGTGTGTGTGTGCGTATGTTATCAAATTTTTCGTTTACGTTTTCTAAAAAGCAACAACACGATCAGAATGATGATTGATGCAATCGATGTGCCCCGTTGTAACTCAAAGCTGATTAGAGTTTGGTCCAATTTGGTCCAGTATTTTTTTTTAGTTTTTTTTTTTTTAAATAAGTTGATTCAAAAATGCAATTTAGACGAGAGGACGTAAATTTTCCACCGAAGAAACAAACGTAAATATGTATATATATTTCGATATATTTTTAATAAAAAATTAAATACAAGCACCCTTCGGTAAGGGATAAGGTAGTTAAAAGTAAAATTATTCAGAAGAAAAATGAATGTGCATCTGGTTTCTCACCTCTGCAACAATTTTGGAAATGCTGCGCCACAATTGGTAAAATACTTTGAAAAACTTGTACTCCATTATTTCGATAAAGTATAATAACAATAGTACTAACTAGCACTAAATGCAAGTGAAATATACATTGCCTTATAGACTGCGGATTTTTTGCATTCATGAGGAAAATGTGTGGACACGTACAATTTAAAAGCAGTGGACGAATTAAGAAGATTTAAGGACATCAATGTATTAATTTAAGCTTAACAAGACAATTAAAAAAAGAAATTTTTAGTTGACTCTTGCATTTTGCTATCAATACAGACATTTTTTATTTTGCATAAAGATCCGCATCTACTTATAATAATGACAAAATTGTTTAAATATATTCATCCATAGAGAAGTTCGCCGAAATAATTTCTCAGAAAAACACATTTCTAAAACAATAAATCAGGAGCAAGTCGTTTTGACTTATCCGATAGTTCTAGTGATAATCATGAATGGGGAATATCTCAGGCACCTTCTATTGAAACGTGACGTTACAGAAGAATAAGTTCGCATTGCTCGAGCTCCGAGACGCTACGGGTCACGCGTAAGTTCAATGTGCCTGGAGAGAGGGAGAGATTTCGATAAAAATAGTAATAAGAATGATTGCCGATTAACTGGTCGAGAGACTGTACCAATTCGTAACAGAGTCTGATAAACAGCGAATGGACACGGTTGCGGACACGTATCCTCCCACGTGCCGGCTCTGCATTTAGCAATAACGAGCAGGCTGGAGAGAAAAATCGGTCGATCGATCACACACGCCTTACTACGCCGCAACGGCGGTTTTAGAACCATGACATATGGGGGAAAACGTCGGCAACAGGCCTGGAAATTATTTCTATACAACTGTTTCCGAACGACTGCCCGAACAATTAACCCGTTGCACTGAACGTAATCTTCAATCTGCCGTTTAAACTCTTATAACGATGTCAACCAAATAAAAAATGTTGAAACTTGAGTCTAAATCCTGTATCAGCAATATTCATTAAAAACAATGATTGATTATGGACCGAGATAAATTAAGTACATAAAAGATTAAATTTCACAGTGTTCAGACGTTAATTGAAATAAATAATTAATTTCCTTTCAGCAATAGACCAAAGACAACTACAGTAGGATGTGCAATATAGGTTAAGTGTGCATGTGCGGTATGTAACAGAGTGAGTGAGATTTGTAGATTGTACAAAACCAAGTCCTTTTTCTGGGCTGTGAAGCCGAAAAATAAAGTATATAATTATTAATTAATTTCCTTTCAACATAAAGTTACTTCACTACAGGCAATTTCTAATCTTAAACCTACTTGCATGTGACCGACACGTACCCAACACTTTCTACAGCCTATCACACTTATAGGCAATTCACACCAGGTTATAGCAAGAGAATACAAAAAGAACAAGAAACAACGTACGAGGAATAACAAGGAAAGTTACGAGAAGCACAGTACATAGTGCATTCCATTCGTATGTTTACTTCTTTTTTCGTGTCCACAATGACGAACTCTGTCGCCAAACAACGAACAAAAAAGAGCGCGAGTCGCCATGTTTAATTTGAATTCGAAGCAATTGGCGCCGCAGTTCGACCGTCGAAATACGATCGAACTGATGGTATCGATCTACCCTCTACATCACGTGACTAGAAAAAAAAGCCGGATGACAAATAATCCCATGTCGTAACAGGTTTCCCTCTACACAGTTTAATAATCACTACCTGGCAGAGGTTCGCGCCGGTGCAATCCGCAATGCCAAGGAATGCGTGCGACCTGTTCGGTTTCTGCGATGAGAGAGGCAAGGCTTGAATGAGCCATCGAGCGTGTAATCGTTGAAAATTCGGCCACGTGAGGGATCGCGGCCAGGAGGGGATGTTGTAACAAGAGTAAAATACTCTTTGAATAGTAAATAGTCTCTATCATTTGCAATCGCACTCGTGACATTAACATTAATCGTCTTACTCGTTCAGGCAATCCGTAGAACATTGAGACTAAAATGATTTTTGATACTAAAATGAGACTGAAATAATTTTTTCATAAAGCAGACGCAGTTGTTTCCTCTTTCTTGAAAAGGGTCCATATTAGGATCGAAACGTAGAAAGTTTAATCAAACTAGCCAAATTGCTTTAATTTAATTTCTGATCGAACCTTTGCGCCGAAATCATCAATACTTCTTGTTATAAAAATTGAGACTGTTTAGAAATGATGAAAAATAAATCTGCGTTCTTTTCTATGTTATTGCCAAGAAATGTTAGAAGTACAAAAATGGATATTGTAAATTCCGGTAACTTTTATGCACACTGAAAATTTCATCGAAATCGGTTCACGTTGCAATGAGCTGGAAACATTTAAAGATGATCGCGTAAGGGCGAAATGTGACCTTCACCCTTAAGCTCTCATCTTCAAACGTGTGACTTCTTTATCGTTACAGGCTCAGTTAAAAATGTCGAAACAAATCATCAATTTTTAAATTTTGTACGATTCTCCTATCAATCGTAATCTAATTTGTATAAATTATTATAAATTCACCTTTGTATAAAACACTTCTGATTGTAAATTTTGTACGATTCTCCTATCAATGGTAATCTAACTGATTTGTATAAACTATTATAAATTCACCTTTGTGTAAAACACTTCTGATTATAAAGTTCACAAATGACCTAGCTGTTAATGTGCCCACATTAAAATAAACAGAAAATTTTTGTTTACTCGTTCACTAGCAAACTAGTCGGTGTAACATCTAAAAAAAATTCAGGTCCTTTGGACTAATTTTTAAGAGTGTATTTAGACGAGATAAAACTGTTCACGTTAACCCGTTGCACTCGATTGACGCCGGTACGGCGACATTCGTTAGCCTTGTGCAGTAGTGAGACCTACCTTGAGGTCATTTGACGAAGAACCCAGACGTCGGGCTCGCAGTGCAATGTTCCGCGTGCTCTCTAGCCGTGTATTCAGCGCGCAATGGTGTAGCAAAGGCGCAAGTACCACGGGTATTAAGGGTACAGCGTTGAATTCTTGTCACACGGTCTTGATGTCAATGAAGCTGCGTGTGGAGAGCACCACGACACTTAGAAAGTCACATCTTACGTACACTTCGAAGCACTGGTAGATCGTTGATCGAAACAATGTTGCACTGGTGCGCGTGGCTCCGCCAGGTCACACGGATAGCCACGAGCCGGCCACAAGTGGCAAACAGAGTTCGGTATGGAACTTCCAACAAAATTCAACACGATTGTACTGGCGCGCGCTTTTACTCATCCGCAGCTTCGCGGATACGTAGCTAGCCTGGTTGCGAACTGGACTGGTTACGGATGTTCGATCAGGATGAACGAGCCGGGAGGCCCAGCGAACTCGCGGGCAGAGTCGGATGTCAGGTACTATACTTCGTGACGGTCGCATCGAATCTGGGCCAGCGGTAGTGTAGCACGCCGATGAAAATAGCACAACGCCGAGACCGCTCTCTGCCGCGTCCCCCCACTTCTGCTCCCATGGCGCGCGCTTCATCCCCACCAACGTGACCGTGACGTTTCGCCTTGTCGCGGACCAATCGCGTCGCTCCTCCCCACCGTGACGTCATTCGCGCGACCGACAGCGACGGCTGCGATCGTCGCTCGAGCGTGAACAAGTCGATAAGTCTCCCCGGAGCAATTGTTGCGTTTGACCTACGTTTCGGGTAACTTCGCGCGGCTGCCCGATCGATAACCAACGTCTCGACCACCTCGTAAATACGCCTTGATGATTTGGTCAAAGAGTTTTCTACATCTTTCGATATTTACACGATGATTACGTCAGCTAGATACCAAGCATTACGTGTTTGCAGATAACTGGAGTTAAATATATACAGTTTATCTGCAAACATATAAATTTGCGGAAATGTGCGGAGTCACCATATAATTTAACGTAACAAGATACGTGAGATTAAAACGCCTTTACTTGCGCACAATGCAAAAATTATTCGAATAGCTTTACTGCGTTGGAACGTACAAATTAGTTTTTCGGGAGAACGGCAAAGACATATTTTATTATGACGATGGACACTTAACGAGCAAAAAGATTGATTTGCTTGGAATTTTGGCTTGCACCAATTTCATAATTGCTGGCAATCGCGTGTGTCGCAGTATCTTCCTTTTTGCGAGATTGGCTCTAGATTCTGCGGCGCGAACAATTGCCGCGAAAAGACGCGCGAGAAGATGATCTCTCGATGGTCGACGAGTATCGGGTCTCGACGGATGTGGAGTGACAGATAAGAGGTAAACTGGAGAATGAACAAGGTCGTGCATTGACCTTCCTCAAGATAAAGACGCGAATAATAAGCATTCATACCAGCTCCTTTTTTATCTGCGACATGCCAAGTATATTAATAGGCGCTGGCAGTTTTATCTGCGAGGGAGTTAATGGAAAATTATGCGTGTCTGAGAGATCCCCCGGTGTGTTCTGAAATATCTGAAATATTCCGAGATTTCATTAAATTCTTTCTGATTGCTGTTTCCTGAATAAAATATTCCGGACGACGAGGAAATGGTAAACAGGAAATTCTATCTTTATATTCCTAGATTAATGAAAGTGTTTGTCTGCGACGATCAAGGAAATGTTCGAGGAAATTAAACACTAGAATTCAAGATCAATGACGACGAGGAACAAGGAAAAGTGACACTAGAAATGAAGACGTATCTTTATATCCTTAGATTAGTTAAATTGTTTACGTTCATTCTCTAATCCATAAATATGGCAGACAGCAGGAAACTTCAGAGGAAGTGGAAATTCTACATGAAGACACGATGACAAAATACATGATTAAAGATCGCTACCAACAAAGAATAGGGAAAAGAGTCAGCGGAAACGCAGAAGCGCCTTTATCTCTCCTGATTTATTGAAGTCCTTTTCTTTGATGTCTCAGCCGTGAAATACAACATTCGATGGAAGATTCTCGAGGAGATACGTCTAGATATAGAGCAACCGCAGGAGATGTTATCTTTATTTATCAAATTTCTCTCCCTTGATGTCTCTCAGAACTACGACTGACGACAGGACATCCTGGGGAAAATAAATAATAAAATATTGGATATAAACCAACCACTCTGGTGTGACATATCTTAATCTGCCTAGACACGCCGGTTGACACCGAAATATACGATTTTCGCGTGTTCGATATAGGTTATCAGCGATGCTTTCCAATTCATAAATAATGTCGCACGGCGGCCACGTTAATTCCGATACAAGTGAACGAGGAACAAGTGTAATGGGACAAAATAGCACCATCTTGACAGATCGTCGCGACGTGCGTCAACAATTTTCAACATCAACTTCCAATTACCTCCGGTTCCATGAAACTGTTCTACTTCTCACGTTTTAGAAATATTTTTTCTCTGGTACTTTTTTGAACATTTGTACACGTCGAATAAGATATCGCTCGAAAAAGGAAGTCAGCTGAACAACCTCTTCAAAACCAGTTTTATTTGATAATGAATAAATAAATATTAATTTCATGTTCATCAATGATGCATTTTTATGCAGTTCTGTGATTGTGAATAATTTTTAAACACATTACTAGTTTTTATTAAATAGACAATTTTCTTATATTTCGTGAGAAATCGTTTTTCAAAGTCAAATTCGTAAGAACATTGGACTCGAATGTTTTCCCAGGTATATCGGAGCCAACCAGTTTTATTTAAAACAAGTTATTTAAACTGATCCGGTAGTTCCAGAGTTAATTTCGTTCGTTGGATCGCAGAGGGTTAATTCCAGCGAATGATCGATCCGTCGAAAGTTGGCAAACGTATTTTTTCGGTGCGATCGAGAGCGTTTCAGGAAAATAACGAGAAGAAAAAACGATGCATAATTCATGGGATGCAAGGAGATCGCCGTGCGACAACGAGGCCGTTCAGTATTCAAGAAAGTCTTCCTGACCGATCTAAAAATAATTCGCAGACGAAGAACTGTCTCTGCTTATTGTCCGTCGTTATTTTAACGAGTCGACAACTCGGAAAATTTCGCAACGTCCACGCAACTCGCGTAGAAATCATCGATCATCGCACGGACGAGAAAAGGGAGGACAAATTCGCGATACTTGAAGCAATTCCATCTCAGTTTTGCAGCGTTCTAACCCTTCGAGTACTCGGAATTTTCGAGCTAACTTTAATACCTCTGTCATTCGGCTAACAAAGAGATCTTATCTAAATTCCATTGAATGACGGCAATGTGTCGCATAATCGTCGTATTATAAAATTCGTTGACGTAAGCAGATCTGTGGTTGATGTTTCTGTGAGCGAACCTCTCGCGGCAAAAGCCGTATACGCGTTAAAAATATGTACTTTTTAAAAGCATTATTAATAAACAGAGGATTTTACGCGTTCACGGGTTGACGCAACTGCGTCAAACACGGCGGAGCTAAAACTTTTAACAAGGATTAACAAAGTACCCGTTCTATTATTCCGATTTTTCATCGGAACCTGTTTTATGAAATAATTTCTACGAAAATGAGCATGCAACTCCAATTGAACGGAATTTCATTCATAAATATCGACACTGTTAATCCTACAGTTATTTTTGCAACAGTTCATTGCTTCAGACTAATGATCCGATGCATTTTTATGCAGTTTTGTGATTGTGAATAATTTTCAAACACATTACTAGTTTTTATTAAACAGACAATTTTCTTATACTTCGTAAGAAATCGTTTTCCAAAGTCAACTTCGTAAGAACATTGAACTCGAATGGTTTCCCAGGTGTATCGGAGCCAACCAGTTTTATGTAAAACAATTTATTTAAACTCATCTGGTAGTTGATGATCTGGTGCATTCTTATACAGTTCTGTGATTGTGAATAATTTTTAAACACATTATTAGTTTTTATTAAACAAACAATTTTCTTTCATTTCATTCCTATACTTCAGTACACGATTTCGTCTCTCAAAAATAATAATCAACTAAAAATATTTTTTTCTGTTTCAAAATGGGACATTAAAAATCAACTAAAAATTGTGTTGGATGTATGGGTATGTTTGTGATTCGGTCTAGTCAGCAGTAACATTTCATCGATGAAAATAACGATGTCTCGATGGAATCAAGGATTTCTTGCATTCCAGTTGAGACGTTTGAACTATGCAGATGCAGTTTAAACGTGGAGCCAGCTGGTATGCAAGAACGAAGCGTTATAAAAGCGTAGAAGCCCCGCGGATTGCATTTTCCAGGAGCCGACTCTCGATCAACCGGT
The DNA here is from genome assembly GCA_028455615.1 of Lasioglossum zephyrum. NCBI lineage: Eukaryota > Metazoa > Arthropoda > Insecta > Hymenoptera > Halictidae > Lasioglossum > Lasioglossum zephyrum. The sequence continues at coordinate 8,057,534 of CM052320.1, read as the reverse complement.
GCACAATCGACTGGCACCGATATACATATGTACACCGGCCTCTTATCGTTTCGGAACCGTTTATGTCGGATTTTCCACCGCGTGCATCGTAATTCCATTCCGGCTCGGCATCAACCTCCCACGATGCAATTGCATACAGACGGAATCTTGTTCTGCGGCCTGGGATACCGCGGTGTATGGATTTAACGTTGCTTATAGCTTCTTTTACGAGTGGCGACACGCCGAGGAAATGATTGTAAAAAGGCACAGTCACTCGTTTATGTGCATATCTCAAAGCGAATCCTAAATATTTCCTCTCTGCCTTGGAAATTCTTAATTCTGACTTAAAATTTAAGCCTCTTGACATTCTTACGTGGATTTTGTGCGATACGGTGAACCGGGAATGCGTCATAATCTTCTGGGAATAAATTTATCATCGTGTAGTCGAGTTAAAATTTGAGATTTTTTAAGATACGTATAAAAGGCGAAGTAACGATTGCGATAGTCTTCCGTGAATAAATTCTTCGTCGTGCAATTAATTTAGCTTTTCGAAGATTTGCATAAAAGTTGAATTAACGAACGTGAATAAATTTGTTCTCGAAGTGTTTTACGAAAGATGAATTAATGTATTCTATGAATAAACTCGTCGTCGCATAAAATAAATTTTTAAGCAGTTACTAATTGAAAATTCCTTGATCGATTCCCACGATTCTAACAAAATCATTTATGGACAATTAATCTCTATCGATCCTCTCTCACTCTGTTAAGCTTGCTCATCCTTAAAATACAATTGATTATTCTGCACAGTCCAAATATAACGCTGCAGCGATATCGATTAACAACTCCTATACGTGAAAATAAATCCAACTATTTTTATATTTCATTCAATTCAGCCGTAAAATTGTTTTAAATTTTTCTCGCAATATAAAAACGCCAAACCAAAACAATCCAATCATTCGATTCATAAACTTTTTCTAACAAAATACATTATATTAACCAAATTTTCGAATTTGTCAACATGCACCATTAAAACAGCCAATAGGTAATCGGATATTTTGATATTACTCAACGAAAAACGAACTGTATAAACACCGCTCGATAAATTTTGCAAAATTCATCGCTTCGGTAGAACGACCAACGAGCTATGAAACACGAGCATGATCGCCTGGAAAGCCGCGTAAAATTATTACGGGCGAATGGCAAAAATTATTCGCCACGGTGGACAGAATGTAATGTTAAAGCAATCAGTGGGCTCTTGTTCGCTATCGGCGATCAAAGACGTTTCTTGTTTCGTGTTCGTTGCCTTTCATTTAGTATGGGGTCCCATGGAAATCACCGACACATATTTCCCCGACTGCAGATTTGACCGACAATAACTTTGGCCGACAACGTCTTTAATCGAAAACCAATTTGACCGTTAACGGATTCGACCAACAATGATTTTAGATTCGTTATCGATAAAATTCGTTGCCTGTCAAATCTGGAGCCGGTGAAATGTTGTCGATGAAAAATGTGTCGGTGATTTCCTTGACATCCTTAGCATGACGCGAGGGCTAAACGCAGGTCGCCAGATCAGAAGAATTAACTCGAATTGAAGGGAAAAAATTACCCCATCTCTGCCAGCACCGAATTAGTAGAAGGTAGAGTGGGGACACGAGTCTTAACCTGAAACTCCGGCTAAACGAGATAAGCTTAAATTCCGATAACGAAACCGCCTGCAAATAGATCGAGAAGCATTCGATAAAACGATACAATCTCGGTATAATCGTTGCATAAATGGTTCCATGTAAAACAGATAATTATTTTCGGACTACGAACCGCGTTGAAGTTGTTCGCACACTTCTATGCGAAATGAATTAAAAGGAGAACTGCAACGACAATTACAACTAATCAGTTGCAAGTTCTTTTAGACAATTATCGTGTACTTAAGAACAAAATTGATTACGGTTGAATAAAGTTTGGAATGTTTTTAATTTCTGAAGAGTTCCGAAGAAAGCGATGTTAATTGTATTAATTAACATATATTGATTAATCATACTATCTAAGAAAAAAACCAACGAAGACTGCGGATTTCATGCATTCATAATGAAAATGAGTAGACTGAACCCCAAAGAATTAAAATGTCGATTACAAAAATGCAGTCGCATTATTTTCTGATGATTATCGTGTCTTTTGAAAAAGGAACAAGTTAATTGGGTTTTATGAAATACATTGTAGCAATTCTTTTAATTTGAGAAGGGTTCTGTAGGAAGAAACGAAATTGGTTTTGTCGATTCTTCTAGTGCCTCGTGTTTTATGTGGATCAGGGGTGTAGAGAAGATTGACAGTGATTGCTCCACATACTGCAGATCATGGTTGCGCAGCCGACAGTCTGGTGGAAATTCAGATGCGAGAAATTCCCGAACATCCACCGGAGACTTTCACCTTCGACAACTGTTTAACCTTCCTCCAACGCTACATCAAAGCACATCGATTGGACTACTTTCATCGCGCACTTGAGGCTGGGTATATCGAGACCTCGAGGACTTGAAGAGAACTGATTTTCTTTTATGTTCTTCGAATGAGCCGCAATAGAATTCTGCGGAATGGACGGAAATGGCACGGACATATTCTATTACTTTTCGAGCGTTCATCTTGCACTCAGTCTCCCAATCAGTATATTCAAAATACATCCTAATTCGTCGATTCATCTCGTTGAATAAACTGTCCCTCGCAATATCGACACAATTTATTTTTATAATGTTGGGTGAAAAGGCAAACTTTTAAAATTATGTAGAAAGTCAACAAGGACAAACAAATAATTTCTAGTATTTCCAAGGGAGGATGCTCCGCCCGCTGACCTCGAACAACCAACAAAGACTGCAATCGCCTTTGAAGTTTTTTAATAATGCTCCCTGAGCAAATATTTTCTACAAAATCATACCTAATATAGAACTAACCATACCCCGTTATTATTTACTATATTTCATCTCAATATTAAATAATAATGTTAATCTTGAAGAACTGTATGCGTAAAGTGAACTAGATTCAAATTCAAGAACGATTAATTATTTTTAATTATGTTTATTAAGGCACCAATGATTTATATAATATACAAAACTAAATAATGTACAAAACTAAGCTAATAAACATATTTTCTAAAAAAACCAACCAAGATTGAGGATTTAATGCATTCATAACGAAAATGAGTAGACTGAATCCCAAAGAATCAAAATGTCGATTATAAAAATGCAGTCGCATTATTTTCAAACTCTTGCAGTCTGCCATTCCGAAGGTTGTGCATCAGGGTGTGGAAAACTAGTTCCGCGGACAACTGACGGAACAGCGAAACGTGCAATCGGAAAATATTAATTGCAGCGAACTGGTTCCGTGGTATGAATCAATACGCGTGTCCCTCGCGTATGCACGCACTTGAAACGGTCCCCGGTGCACGTTATGATCGACGGCGGTTTCGTAACAGTGACCAATAATGTCGGCCAAGGTAGTTACTCTCCGGGGAACGTTGATTTAGAGATCGATTTTACCGCTGATGCTAAGTAACTTCGGATTACCATAAACGAGAAATATACGTGAGAGGAAAAGAGAGGCAGATAGAAGGCGGGGGTGACAACGATACTTCCACTCTTATGCCTAATCGGAGCGGAGCTGGGAAAAGCGTTTTCCAGTAAATGGACACACGAGAATGCACCCGAGGGCAACTGGATGGCCTTGAAAATTCAACAAGGTCATCAGCCCGGATCGGAGTATGGTTGTTGGATTATGATTTATGATAATGCAACTGCCAGTGCAAATTTGAATTTCGTGGGCCATGAGAAACACTGCTGTTTCTTTTGCATAGAATAATAGAGCAGGTGTCACCGGACCCATAGGCCTGGTATTCGTCGAATTCAAGGGCCTGAGGGCCAAGTTTAGGCTCTTTTATTAGGCCCCAAATTATGTAGGCCGGAGTTTTTCCTTAAAGTCAAGGGGACGACTGATTTTCCTCCGCCCCTACAACCTTCTTATTTCTTTTCTATACTTCGAGTCCGCTAGCCGAACAATCAAGTCGTTCTTCCGCGCTGTTTAATAAAATAGTCTTGAACTTAATTTAAGTTCAATTAATTAATAATAGTAATTAAGTTTCTGTGATTTTCTAAACATATTTCCCAATAATGGTTTTTTCATTGATTTTTGGCTGTGGATTTTGATGGATTTATCAAGAAATTGTCTGGGTCAAATATAAAACGGAAAAAGATTAGAAATATCTAAGAATATTGTTATGATGTTTTCAAGGTAAAAGATCTATTAAGCGATGGAATAAATTTTTATTTAACTCCTGCTGTGCCCACAATCGTTGCAAAACATTTTTATTTCGCATAAAGATCCGCAGTCTACTTATACACGTGAAGGACGAAACGATGTTCGGTCAAGTTCCAACAAAAATAGTTCTTCGCGCTATAACTGCATTGTTTTGTTGCATTCGATGCAAAAAGAACAAAAGTGAATTCCAACCGTCCATGAATTATATTCCAGCAAAAAAAACAAGCTTGTTCGTAGGTCCAAAACATAAAAGGACAAAAATTGTTTAGAAGTGATTGTATATGTATATATACAAAATAATATTTAATATACTATAAATATATTTTTTGTATATAGTAATATTCTTAAAAAATCTGTCCCTCTCAGACAGTCTCCTTCCAATGGGACTGTCATAAAAACTGGTCGCAGCCAATTTAGAAAGTTGGCAAGTTAAAATTAGAGTAAGGACGCGACCGGGTAAGGTTGAAGCGGACCTGTCGGTCTCGTTGCGCATGCATCAGAAGTGCATAAAAATCCGCAGTCTCGGTGCATACGTACAGGCATAAGGTCGCCATAACTGTGACATTTTGGAGCACGCAACGTTGTGCGACAACTCGTAAGTCTGCCGCGGCTGGGAATCTATCAGTCTTGCGCGATGCAATGGTCGTCCACGCGAAACTATGCAACCTTATGCAACACCATGCAATAGCGTGCAATCATGAAAGGGTCCGGGTGATACGCGTGTGCCGCACGCGTCCTATCGTGACTCGTGAACGCTTTCTTTTTCACCGATTATCTTTCCCTGACGCGTCGCGAACCCGCAAACGCGTCCCTGCCTCATGATTTATGAACGAGGACGATCGATAGATCTGTCAGGGTGTTGTTTATCATCGAGCGAAGACGCTCCGAATTTATCTTCTCCCCCTTTTCGCGGAGCTGTTAGTATAGTAATCTATTGGCGGAAGTCGATAACTGCCGGCCCTTATTAATTATAATTGTGCCGGTAATTATTAAGATTAAAGTTAGCAGTTAAGGAACTATAAACTACAAACTAAAATTGTGATTTTGGCGCAAGGTTCGATCATTAAAGACAGCAGCAAGTTTGTAAATTAATTTAACTCAACTCAAAGATCCATACAGGGATCGAAACGTTGAGTTAAATTAATTTGCAAACTTGCTGCTGTCTTTAATGATCGAACCTTGGTTTTCGATCGAGATTTAATTTCATTTAAAAATGTTTACTATCCAACTACCCAATTTTTTCTAAAGAATATTTTTTCTTATCTAAACCGAGGTTGAAAAATATTCCTACCTCATTTCAGAATTATCAATTCACTTGTCGTGTTTGGGGAAATTTTTAATGTTACTCGAAGTTATCCTATTCAAAGGAACCATGCTGAATAAGACAATGATATTGAACTGTAATAAAACTATTGTAAGTAAAGAGATTCCAAAATGAATATAAATTCATGTTTATTTTACTAAAATATTCAGATTGATCCGAGAGTGATCCATATTTGAAAGTGAATCAAAAATAGTAGCTAAATTTTCCTATTTATCAGAAGAGGTGTTTTGAGAAGTTAAAAAATATTAACAATGTCTTTTTTTTAAGTTGAAGGTTGATGTGCTTGAAAGGTTGGACATTGAAATATTATGTTTGATGGATAATAGGATATTGCAGGATTTACAAACTGTTGAGATTGCGATTTGAACGAGGCGAAACGAATCATCGGAATGTCTCGAGTACCGAGCTCTAGACGAGTTTTTACGAAAAGTACAGATTTAGCCAAGGACCTTAGTCGAACCAAATAGATCGCATGGGTTCTACCGAGTTACCTTGTATCGGAGATTTATAAATAGTGCTTTGAAAAGGATTGGAGAGGCAGAGGATGTGTAAACCCAGACACAAAAAATAACTTCGGCGACAGTGTTTCGGTTCTTCACTTGAGAAATTCTAAACAACGGAGCACGCTTCGTTGAACAGCTCCAACAACCTCTTAAATCAATTTACAACAACACGATTATACATTCGCCCTACAAATTTTAAAAAACTTCCCAACACAATGTAAAACCCTCGATAAAAGTACTTCAAAAAATCGGTCTCTTGAAAACAAACCTCCTATTGTCAAAACTACATAAAACATCTCCGTCAACTCCGGAACAATCAATTTCCCGACAAACGTTAAAAAAACATTTAAAAAAAACCTTCCACTATAAATCGACCAGCTGAAACGACACCGGTCACGTCGAATCGTTCAAAGGAGCGAAACGCAACGAAGGGGAAAAAAAAAACTTGATCAAAAATTGCAATTCAAAACGAAAGCTATTATCCACGTTCGAGCGGGTCCCAGCGAGCTTCGTCGAGATCAAACGACCCGTGGGATGTTAAAAACCTCTCTCGATCGAACCACGTAGCACCCGCGCAGAGAGCTCCGGATTACGTCACCGGGAACCGGCTCTTTCGGGGCTGCGGGGGTGGAGCGTGACGCGGTAACGATGACGTAGAACGCGGCTCGTGACATCATAGAGCTGCGGTGGGTGGCGCGTGGGGGTACGTTCACCCCGTTCACGCGAACGCAGACAGTTCGTGCGGGGTCGAATTGGTGGGGATGAAAGTCGATGGAAGCTTGCGGGGGTTGAAGTTTGGCCGGCAACCTCATTTTTTCGCTGTTCCTGCGCGTTTAGTGACGCACCCCCGCAGCTAACTCTTCCAGACGAGAAAGAAAGCTGAACAAGCCTTCGGCCGACGAACTGCGGCTGTTAGGCTCTGTTCACAGCAAACCGAGCCTTTTGTCGCTCCAACTGTATTTTAAGATTTAAGGATGTTCTGGAGGTACAATAGGAGACAAGAAATACATCAATATATTGTCAATGAAAGCCATTGATGAGTATATTTTGCATTAAAAAATAGATTAATTTAAAAAGCTTTCGTTTAATTAGCGAATTTCATGTTATATTTATTTTTTAATCAAACTGTCTTCATATTATAAGAAATTGTAAGTGACTTTTGCGAATGTAACTGTTTAGTGAATACTGATAAATTTTGAACATAATTAATTACACAATTTTTACTATATATATAAATATGTAGTTTCTAGTTTCGTTTTTTCAATGTTTAAATACGGTTTGTAAAATATGCAAACTTTAAGTTGCTATAAATATTAAACGGTGCAGTGAATCGAACCCAAACTTTGGTAATTGCATTAATTTAGTAAGAATTATATCTTGTTAAATTTTCAAAAATTTTGTTGCGTTTTTATATACCTCCAGAACGTCCTTAACCCGATAAAAAATATTGGTCACAGGCGAACAATAAATGTAATATTCCTCCTCCTTCTAATGAATTATGAACGACAAAGAAATTTATCAAGTAACTAATTATCGTTATTCGTAACGGTGGTCGGAATAAAATTCACTTGTGTAGCAGAATTTAATTTAAACTTGAAACAATGAAATAATTAAAAAAAAAATCTAACATATGATTATTTCAAGTGAAACAGGATAATATATTATGTATTAAATAATTTATTTCGATAATGGCCAAGCTCGGGATGGATACGGTAAGTCAATAATGATTTTCGCAACAGGAACTGTGTAAGAGCTTCATTCACTAGAAAGAAAGTTGTTGTAAGTTGGCGGGGCGACACTAGAGGTAAAGAAGTCTCGCGGAGGCCGCGAATGGTCTCAGGTGGTCTCGTAAAATCGATACCGTGTAAGTAGGACAGTGGGTTATTCGGCGAACGATGATAAGAGGTAACCTCGAATCAAGGATCGCGGCCGATAATGGCTAAGAACGTTGCGAAAGAAGAGCAGGAATAACTCCCAGGGGAGGCGCGTCCCAGAATAAAACGGCCGTGGACTCGGAGAACAAGGGAACTCGCGGAAACGCGCCCGCTTGGGACAAAGGGAGATAAATCGCGCGGAAATTAAAACTTTCCCAGTTGCGCGACTTGATTCGGAACCGAACTACTTCTCTGTTCCTCGGGGAACATTGGACTGATCGTGATTGGAACCAGTAAGGCACCCTCAAATTGATTCTGAATGTCCACTCTTTAGATACATCATTGAACCACGAATTGTGACCAGTAGAGATTACTCTGTTATTAACAGTCCGACCGAAAATGATTTTTTTCTCACTTTTTCTTTCACGTGATTATAGCAAATATTTTGTGAAATAAATAAAAAAGGAATTTTTTGTGCAATTCTTTTTATATTGTCTCTAACAAATTATAGATGTATTTGAAAAATCAAGAAAAAAGAGTTGTCAAAAAGTTTGCCATACTCGCGTGAAAGGTTTCTTGAAATCATGCTATATCTGATAGAAACATTTTCGATCGGACTATTAATAACAGAGTAGTCTCTACTGGTCACGATTCTGGTACACCCTGCGCATCTTCAAGATGAACATTTTTAAAAGAATTTTTAATACCGAATGATTCAAATTGCTTACATACTTGGTTACCAGCACGAGGATTTGGGTTTGATAAGGGTTGGAAGATTTAGTGAAATCATTTTGAGGGTGCATTGATCATCTCGGAGAGGCCCATCGTCGTCGCCATTAGGTCGACGAACGAAACACGTTGTCAGATCCGAGACCGGCCCGTTCCGGCATGCATTATACTACGAAATCGAATTAACCCACCCCAAATTCGACGGATAACGGTATTAACGTGCTCCCTGGGGGAATCGAACTTGACGGGGACCTCGCAGACATGGTCGATCGTTGAGCAAGGTCAGTGACACCGGTCGTCCACCCGTGTTGCGTCGTCGAATATCTTTTCCATCGAACCGGGGGTTGAACGGTCGATGTACTTCGCGCATAAAACCGGCCTCGATGCGATCGAACTTGAACAAACAAGAACCTGAACAATCTTATTCGAGAACACTTAACTAATTGCATGCTCTATTGGACAAAGCGGACGTTCCTCGAAATTCTTTAGTAACAGTATTCAAAATTTTTCTACATTTCTACACACCAGAAAGATCAATTTTGCACCCCAACTTTAACCCTTATACAATCCCCAGTTGTATAAAAGATCCTAGCAGAATATTTCACCCCTTCTTACTTCACATTTTAAATCTACGAATTATAGAAATTATAGATTAATTATATTAATTATAGAATTATATATTAATTATAAAAAATACATTTTGCAACACAAATAAATGAAATCAACCGTTTTACGATATGTGAAAAAGGTAAATGGGTGCATTTGCAACCATTGACGATTGCCAATGAGCTACATATTTTTCGAAGAACTATTCCTCACATCAATTCTATCAAGATCGATATTGTAACTACTAAGTTTCAATTTTTCTTTGACAGATTCTCCGTAGACATGAAACTTGCAGGAGTCTATACCCCACGTTGCTCGGAAAAGATGATATAAGTTTAATGGGAATAGCAGCCTTGTTGAAACGATAGTTTCGACGCTAACACGATGTTGTGTATAGTAGCAGAAAAAAAATAATTTTCGGAATGAAACTAAAATTACCGTGTGACAGACGAGAATGGTAAATGTGTCGCTCGATGAAAGTATTCAGTATCCATAACATCAGAGGGTAGCTTACCTGAAATCAGAAAAAGAATTTATTAGTAAGGTACTGCATTGTTTGAGGTTGTGAATTTACCCTCTTTCAAAGAGAGATTTTAAGATGCTTTATAATTCATTGGAGATCATTCGACGACCCTCTCGATTTATAGCAAACATTTTCTGAAAAAAGCAATTTTTTGCAATTCTTTTTATATTATCTCCAACAAATAGGCGTAAAAAATTATAGGTGCATTTGAAAAATCAAGAAGAAAGAGTTGACAAAAAGTTTGCTATACTCGTGTGAAAGGTTTCTTGAAATATCATATTATATCTCTTAGAAACATTTTCGATCGGAATGCTAATAACAGAGTAGTCTCTATTGGTCACGATTCTTGGTTCACCCTGTGCATCTTCAAGATGAACATTTTTAAAAGAATTTTTAATACCGAAGCACGAGGGTTTGATAAGAGTTGGAAGATTTAGTAAAGTCATTCTGAGGGTGCATTGATTGTTAGGTCGATTAGGTCGATCGTAATGTACTGCATTGTTCGAGGTTGGAAATTTACCCTTTCAAAGAGAGATTCCAAGGTGCTCTGCAATTCATTGGAGATCATTCGACGACCTTTCGATTTCTGTTTCGAGTCACATTGAATCGCGACTGCATCTCGCGGCTTAAAATCCGGTAATCAGGTTCGGTAATCGTTCAATAAGATTAATCCGCGTCGCAATTACACGGAAATAACGCGTTCGCGAAAGGCCGTCGTTTATAATTAACTTGATCAATACACGTGTAGACGTAACGTTATACGGCCGTCGAATGGAGGATGAGCAAAACACGAGGCCGCATTATCCTAGAGAGGATCTACTAGAGAGACAGAGAGAGAATGCGAGAGAATGGCGGCCGCCGCCTCGGTAATCTGTTAATTAACAGGCAGTGCTCATTTCTATCGAACAAACCGATAACACTGCACGCAAGAACACGAGCGTTTCCTCTTGACGAGCTGTGCAGTTTCGTGAAATTCAACGCGTCCGATTTCGAAACCTGTTGAACGGGTTTCTTATTTTTAACTGGCTTCTCTCGCCGGTTTAATAGCCCACAACGATGCCCACATGACTGCGTGTCTCGATGACTAATGTATGAATTGTTCGACGCGTGATTAACAGAGGAATCATGCGGCGAGCTGAGATAAATCGGTTTTATAAAAATAATTCAATGCGGTGGATCTGGTCTTCGATCCAAACCACGCACCATGTATGTAAAAACAATTTTAGTGACGTACGACTTTTGAATATGCATCAGCCCACTGCACCATCGCTGCGACTTTTGAATGTGAATAATTCACTAGATTGCTCTTGATTATATTGTTATGAAAGATCTCTTTGATGAACGAGTGACGTCTATGTTCAGTGTATTGCTAAGTTCAATTTTGAATAATGATTTTGTTGACACATAGGTAACAGAATAATTCAAACATTATTGGAGACGCACGGAGTAGTCATATGTCTGAAATGCAAATCCAACGAATTGCACAGTAAGCGAGGAGCAATACGTGACGCATACGTGTGAATTTATTATACAGACTCAACCTGTTGAGCTTCCCGTTCGATGCGTCACAGACGACGGTGCACTCGAGAATGTAAAAAATATATACTGCTACTTACGATGCTACTTGCGATGCTACTTGCAATCATACGTGTTGACTCTATTCGACAGTCTGGACGGTTCGTTGACTTTGTGACAGTGACGTAATAAAAAAAATTCTTATTCCAGCGACAAAATAAGCAATTCAGGATTAAAAACAGGATCGTGGGAACTAATGGAATTTATCATGTGTTTCTACAAAGATACAGAATTTTTTCATGCTTCCAAAAAGAAAATGTCAAGATCATATTTTGCATCATTCGTTGACTTTGTTACAGTTACGTAATAAAAAAATTCTTATTCCAGCGACTGACAACAAAAGAAGTAAGTAAAGAGAAAAAACAGGATCGTGGAAAATAATTAAATTTATCAAATGTTTCTATAAAGCTACAGAATTTTTTCATGCTTCCAAAAAGAAAATTTCAAGATCATGTTTTATACATCGTTCGTTGACTTTGTCACAAAGCCACAATAAAAAAATTCTTATTCCATCGACTGACGACAAAAGAAGCAATTAAGGACAAAAACAGGATCGTGGAAGATAATGGAATTTATCATGTGTTTCTACAAAGCTACAGAATTTTTTTCATGCTTCTAAAAAGAAAATTTCAACATTATTTTTTGCATCGACGTTGCACTGTTTCGCTCGGCTTCGGTTTCCAGCAGGTTAATCGAGGAAGAAGCTTAGCGGAGAACATCCGCGCGAAGGATTGTTAATATTGAACGCGATCCCGTAATTGAAGAGAATTAACGGAGAGACGATAATTTTCGTGACGCGTCGATGCGAACGATGCATGCTGCTACGACGTGCAACAGATGTCTGTGGAAACGGTACACGGTTCTAAGAGAATTCAATATGTGCATGTGCGACCATTAAAACGCGCCCGTCGTTTCTTGATTGCCGTTTGTTCGACGCTGCCTGCAGCTATCAGTGCTGCGAACTTTCAAATTGCGTAACTTAATTTTTCATAGTGTATCGGAAGTATTTCCACTGGAAATATTCGCATGACCAAATAATATTTCGAATATCGCAAGCAAAAAGAATAGAAAAACTAATCAGTTTACGCGAGACATGATTTTCAAGTTTTGTTCGTATTTTTAACGGAAATAACAGCGGCTATTGTTTAAGAAACAAGTTTTATAGAAAAATTTTGGAATACAATATTTAATACAAATTGCAATTTTAAAAACTGTTGAAATCTTGTAGTACTTAATTGTTCTAACTCCTTAAAAAATTCGTATGGTCTGATATTAAAGAATTTAACGCTTTTTTAAGGGTCTCCGAATGTTAATGCGAGTCACTGCATCTTCAACAAGTAAAATTTCATTAAAACATGTACTGCCAAGTTCTCCAATTATCATCTACCACTTTCTTTCTCTCTTTCACCATCGGATTAAATCAAAGCCAACCGGGGACAGTCCCGTCGGTCTGGCGAGGGTTAAAAAGAGAATAAAGCGGGGCAAGGATCGAGGGGGGCAAAGAGGAGAGTCTGCGAAAAAGGAGACTGTGCAAAAAGGAGAGAACTATAGAAAAACGAGTGGGCGCTCTCGCCCACGAGCGAACTCTTTTTTTCCCGTCGCAGACCGACGTCGCGTCTGGATCGAAAGAGTCATCAGGGTTCGCGAGACGACGAACAGTTCAGTACTTCGATAGAAATTTGGAACGAAAATAAAAAAAATTCGTGTGGCGTAGCAATAATTTATATATCTTTTTGTTCGGAAGAATTGGAATACTATTTTAGAATTTTCCATTTTTTCACACTTCATAAATTTGGAAGAAACTAAATTTGGAATTTTAAAGAGGAAGAATTGTAGCATACAACCGAAATTTTATGAGGTTACCCTAAAGTTATTCGTAGGTTTCCTTGGATTACCTCAACAACGGAATTTCAAAGAGGAACAATTGTGGAACACGATCGAAATTTTATATTGTTATATGTATAATAGGAGGTCCGAGGGTCGAGGACCGTTCACGTTCAACTCAGATTATCCTATAGTAATCCTGAAATTACCCTTAGGTTACCCGAAAAACGGAATTTCAAAGAGGAATTGTAGAGTACGATCGAAATTTTATGCTTTTATATGTATAGGCGGTCCAAGGGTCGGGGACCGTTCGGATTAGACTGCGATTAGCCTGGTTATCCTGAAATTACCCTCAGGTTACCTGTAAAACGGAATTTTAAAGAGGAAGATTTATAGAATACGTCCGAAATTTTATAGTTTTATATGTATAGGCGGCCCGAGAGTCGCGACGACTGGTCGTCGACCTTAATTTCGCTGCGAATAGCTCGAGCCGGTGAGATCTTGTCCCCTAACAAATAGAATCGAGACGAACCGAACGAGAGACGTACCCCGTCGTTTTTATTCTAAATATCACGATGTTTACATAACACCGTCGGGAGATGCTCGCGTGTGTCGAAAACAGAACTGTTTGCGCGGCTGAAACATCATCCCCCCTGCGTGGGTCGCGAAAGAAGCCGCTGCTGCCGAGGGTGGCCCGACCTCGAATAATCCTGCTTATTGATTCAAGTATGTCTCGCGAGCCGCTCGAAATAAATCGAGACGTTCAACCCTTTCATCGGGGGACTGGCTGACGAAGTGATCTCGTTATTGGGAGCTACCCCTTCTTGTTCAAACGGATTTTTACCTCCCTGTCTTTCAGCGAGCTAGACACGTGTCGAAGCTAGCAAATTGGATTTCTTTTCTGGTTCGTGTAAGTTGAAGGGAAATGTTCTTCTGCCACTTTTGAATCCTTTGAAAACATTGTCTAAAAGATTTTCCATCTATCTTTGCATACCTCGAACATTGTAAAAAGAAAAAAATAGAACGCTGTACTCGTAACTCTTTTGTGTAGACAATAAAACAACGAACAACTTCATTAAAAATTCTTATGGACCATGAAAAATTATTACTACTTCCGTACTGATTGTTTGAACGCTAACTACGCTGCAGATTTTACGCAGTTGTGACGGGAACGAGTACATGAAACTTGAAATGGGAACGTCAAAAGAATGGAAGAGCACTGATTTTATGCATTTACGACAATAATGATTAGGTGCAATTGAAAACGCTACAAGAATTATGAGAATTTATAAGAAACAATTTATAAAAGAAATGTTTCCGTCAATTTTCAAGTGTAACTTTTTATTTGTTCCTATTCAGACAAGGAAGAGATTTGATTTCTTATAAGAATTTATAATAAACAATTTATAAAAGAAATGTTTTCGTCAGTTTTCGAATGTAACTTTTTATTTGTCACTATTCGGGAAAGGAAGAGATTTGATATCTCTGGCTCCCGTTCCACGCAACGACCGTGAAAAACTTTCATTTCGCAGTTTAATAATAAATGTTTACACCCACCGGTGTGTTGCAATCGGCGCCGAAAATTTCTATTTGGCAGAAAGGTCCGCAGTCCGTTAATAAGAGTACATTGTTGCCAAAGAGACAGAATGACATCGATGGTATTCACGCGACTCTCGATTCGTGGCGCACAGTCGCGCCCTCCAATTTATTCGTGACTTCGACGCAATTGGTCGTGTCGCCAAAACGGCGTCGATCTGACGCAGATTCCCGAACTTATTTCGTGTATGTACATATATATCGATCGTAGTCGGAGTCGTTAGCAGAGGCTCACGATAAAACAGCATCCGATTGCGAACAATTCGCCGGCTCGGATCTGGTTTACCGTTTCCTGTTATGTAAATTCCATTACATTACATAACGGTGAACGGTCGGAACAGGAAGCGGGCACTGACTAACGCACTACGCAAAGATAATGCGAGAACAAACATACTCTTGCGTCGTTGCTTATGACCTGCCGAATGTCACGCAACATAATGACATTGATTCTTGTCCACGTGAACAACGTGCACAATAGAGAATAAGTAATTTTTATCTTGATCGAAATACTAAGATAATTGGAATTAATTTGATTGGCGCATGGTTCGATCAATTTTTACACACTATAGCAATTTTGTAACAAAACACCACCTTTCTTTTTCCT
>CM052320.1:8004068-8041998 GCA_028455615.1 Lasioglossum zephyrum | reverse complement strand
CTAACATCAACTCCAATCTATAAATCATCAGCTCCATTTCCAACGAATTCTCACCAAAGGAGGTAACACTACAGGTAAATAGTAATAGTAAAGAAACAACTAATTTTCGAAATTTTACGATGTTGTTATTCAACAACTGAATCGATGCCACAGGGAATTTAACACCATCTACAATGTATAAATCATCAGCTCCATTTCCAACGAGTTATCACCCTAGGTAAATCAAAGTAGTAAAAAGAAACAACTAATTTTCAAAATTTCACAAGATCGTCACTCAACTGAATCGACGCCTCCGAGAACTACCAACAGTCCCAATCCATAAATCACCGTGTCTCGCACCTCGTTCGTCTACCTGAGCACCCCGTCCATCCCGAGAGAATTCGTTCCATTCAGTTTCTCCGAGTAATTTCGAAAATTCACGAGGCCGTCACTAGCGCATCAACCCCCTCGATGAACTAGCACAGTCGAAATCTATAAATCACCGCGTCTCACGCCTCGTTTGTCTAACCTGTGCAAACCGGATTCGAATTAATTCCATTCAGTTTTCCTATAAATATTCATGGGCCTCATCGCTGGGTGTACAGGTGACATGGCAGTCGAAGTATGTTAACAGATCCTCGAGAAAGAGAGAGAGAGAAGGAAAGGGTAAAATAGTGAGAAAAAGATAGAGAGTGAGAGAGAAGGGAGATTCGCTGATCGCGTTACAGCGATTCAGCGTGAAATGTGAAAGTCTCCCGAAGGAGCCGAGTAGACAACGAACAAGAATAAGAAGACGAAGGATGCGGTGGGCAGCACGCGAGGGACGTTGGTGGAGGGATTATTTCCAAAGCGAAGGGCAGAGGAGGTCGGCGGCGGCGGCGGGTTTCGACGGGACGCCAGAGTTCGTCGTCCGCGCATTTCAACACACGTATTTCGATGCGTGTAAAACCGTGGAGAGGACGAGGAGAGCCTCGGTGCGCTCGTAGAGAGGCTCGCACGCGAGCGCAAACGCGCCAACCGATAGAGAGAAAGAAAGAGAGAGAGAGAGAGGGAGACAGACACACGCACAAAACGGGCACGCACACCACTCCACACATTTAAGGCGAATCGTATATGTATAGACGGGGGCAGGCACGCAGCCCAAGCAGGAGGGACACGCGCCCGTGCACACGGGCGAAATGCGACGACCGTGAGGGCTTTTCGGCAGCGGATGCACTCGCGGTCCAAACGAATCGTCTCCGTTCAACGATGTACCGGTGATATAATAAACGTTGCTTTTCGGCACTCACCTGAATCGCCATACACATTGAATATGGAAGGTACGGTGGGGCGTTCGTTAGCGAAAACCCGACTCCGTAGACGATAGAAATATACCGAACACACTCGCGCACGTCTGTACGCCACAGAAGCCTGTGAACAATTGATGGAAATGGCGGAAGACGGCCGCGAGGGGGCTGCCGTCGCCCTCTCACCTCATTGGTCAAGCCTGGTTTCCCCGCCGGATTTAAATCGCTGGAAGGCAAGCAAGATTTACATGATTAATAAGTCGATTTTAGTATTTATTCTGAAGGGTTCTCTTGGATTTCGAGTAGAAAATAATCATCGTTTAATCACTAATTAATAAATTTAATCAATAAATTACTCACTCATCAACGCCCAGACATTGGTCCTAGGAAGCTGAAATTTTGCAAAGAGGTTTCCTTTATGATTTATACAAGGGATGAGAAAGGATATTTATAAATTAAACCTTTAAGGGGGTGGAAAGACGATTGCAACTTTTGTATGAGGAATATTTTGTTCGTGGTCAGATTTGCTTGAAACTTGGTCTTAATGATCTGTGATATAATTAATCAAACACCTATTTTGGCATTTTAAAAAATTCAACCCCTAAGGGGGTTAAAAGGGGTTGCAACGTTTGTATGAGGAATATATTGTTCGTGGTCTGATTTACATCATACTTGGACTTAATGCTCATTGATACAAGCATAGGGGTGAATGGGGGGTTGGTTTTATGGAGAAACGATATCAATTTTCGAGGGCATTAAACATAGTTTCCTGTGCGAGGAGCAGGAATAACATAAAAAATGATTTCATACCGTAATGACTCTGTTACATTAACAAGAACATTACAATGTTCTTGAATTTTCTAATCCTTTATTATTTTTCATTTCAACCAACCAAATTTTTCATAAATGCATAAAGAACCCGGCTTAGTTCCACTGAGCGTGGCGTTGCCATTGGCTACGGCGGAATCCGTCCACTGTAGTCGCGCTCCGATTGGTCCCCGTTTTTCGTTAATCTTTTTCACGAACTGAATCTGTGATGAGATAACAAGGTAAACAGTTTCCGATGTTTCTTAAATAAAATTGATAAATTATATTTAGATCTTAGATTTTTCGTTTGTTTCGTATAAAAAAAATCACAAAGTTTCAAAACTGCATTGCCACAAAGGACGGATGAGTTCCTGGCTTATATTGGACTGAAAAATTTCACTGTACATTTTTCCTAATTTTGTAAGTCTCGTAATAAGAATTCTATTATTAAAGTTTCGTTCGAATTATTTATAAAATTACAAATAGAAGGAATACATTAGTCTTTAATTGACATGGACAAATTTTATTCTCAATAAAGATATCTGGCCTAGTGTTTTACTTCACCTTGAACGACTTACTTCATATTCTGTCACAGGAAACTTTCCCGGTATTAGATAATATCGATAAAAATGTTATTTATACTGTTCCCAGAGAACGACACGTTAATGATGAGTAATGAAAGTAAATACACCAATCAATGGCTATTTTTAAGCCCTTCGCATGTTCGGGGATATTACGTCGCGCTTCCGGTACCAGGAAATTACGAACGAATCTGAATAATCAACCCCTAATGCCACGAAATGTATCCCGAGTTTCGGTAACCCAAATAATTGTACGTTTTTATTCTTAGCCGGGTGGTACCGATGATAAAACGATTTTCGTGGAAATAATGGCTTCTCGAGAATGGGAACGACAATAAAATTAAGGTCAACTTTAATAGCGGTAGACTCTCTGAACTTTGCCCTTTTGTGTCACGTCCACCGTCTATTTCTTTCGTGTTTACACCATTTTGATACTTCGTATTCTCTGTCTTCTGTAAATGCTTTAAATGAATTTTAAAAATGCAATAATTGTCTTAATATATTCGGCATTGTTATAATTTCGATATTAAATTAATAATTCCAATTTCTGTGTCTTCTATAAATGCTTTAAATGGATTTTAAAAATGCAATAATTGACTTAATATATTCAGCATTGTTATAATTTCGATATTAAATTAGAAATTCCAGTTTCTATGCCTTCTATAAATGCTTTAAATGGATTTTAAAAATGCAATAATTCTCTTAATATATTCAGCATTGTTATAATTTCGATATTAAATTAGAAATTCCAGTTTCTATGCCTTTTATAAATGCTATAAATGAATTTTAAAAATGCAATAATTGACTTAATATATTCAGCATTGTTATAATTTCGATATTAAATTAGAAATTCTAGTTTCTGTGCCTTCTATAAATGCCTTAAATGGATTGTAAAAATGCAATAATTGACTTAATATATTCAGCATTGTGTTATAATTTCGATATTAAATTAGACATTACAGTTTCTGTTTCTTCTATAAATGCTTTAAATGGATTGTAAAAATGCAATAATTTCTATATTCAATTAAAAATTTCAGGTATTTCACTGATGTCGGTATGTGTTAAATTGTACACAGTTTCTGTGCATCGCATAAATCAAAATAATTGAGATCGAGGTCTCGAAGTCCTATTTCCCAATTTCAAGAGGAGGACCCAGTGCACCTGCATCGGTCAGCATTATACTGCACGGCAGATCTGATTACACCTGGTTATCGCGGATTGTATAACAGGAAGAAATGAGTTCCACCACTTTCGATGCAGATTCACTCGTGACTCAACGTTACGCAAATTGTGTCGGCCTTTTGGATGGATCGCGTGGCGATCGGTATCGAATGCAACAACGCGGTGTAATTAAATCCGGAATAGCGCCAGTAGATCGGGTAATTAATAAACCGTTCGAGACACGCGCGTGGAGACATTCGCGCTATTTTTATTTCGCGACCATGGGCCGTTCTCGTGCCCCACCTTTCTATGGGAGATTTTTATACACGAGCAGAACCATTTTTACGCGGTTATATTTAACCGTGTCACTTGTAAATATGCAACTTGTATAAATACAAGATCGATCGGTCGTATCGAAGTTTCTTCACAGAATCGGATCTTTTCACGGATAAGAGGGTATTGTTCACATAACGTTATTCCGAGCGTGATTCTCCGCGAAACGGTTGCGTCACCGAAACGAGTCGTTGCATTGCTTTTAACAACATTGATTCACGTAGATTACGATGCAATTCGAGGAACGAGTGATTATTATCTGATACCCGAGGAACTGTGAGACACCGGATGACTCATTCAGTCCAATTTGAGGAGAGGATTTTCTACTTTGTTGTTGCAGACTTGAAAACCTATTCTTGTATTCTTCAAGATAGCAAATTCAAAAGTTGAAGATAATATATTGAAATTTTTTAATTCGTTCGCTGGCACTGCTGTTTTAACCCTCTACACTCGGAGCTATTTTAACTCAAAAATCAAACGTTTCTACCGACCTAGAATATTTCCATTCTCTGTGATCTTTTAAATTTGGTAGATATGAAGTTGATATAATACTTCATACAAGACTTAAATGTTTAGTAATTAGTTAGATACCGATATATCTGATAATGTAAACAATATTTTAAATACTAGTACAGGAATTTTATAAATAAATAAGTAAATGCATAAAATCCGCAGTCTAAATATAGTTGAATTAATTGTTGACTCAAATTCTTACAAATTAAAGTTATCATCTCGAGATTGAAGTATACCGGCTTCGAACTGAAGACACCGCGACGCCATCTTGGTACCACGGAGGACTTCCGGTCGCGCGAGTAGCTGCAGCATAAAATGGCGATGTTCGTTGGTTTAACAGGTTTCAAAACATTTATTCATTGTAAATACATTGTTTGTGCCTTACTTCTGAAGAAATTAAGTTCGGATGAGAGTCGAGTAAAAGGCGGTCACCGATAACAACGACGATACATCACGGATCGCCGTTCCTCGATCGATCAGTGTGAAAACGATCGCTCGAAATTACTAACAACGATTTACAAAGTGTGTCTCGGTTCTCGGATCTAAGGAAGAGATTCAGAGAATAGTCTGATATGAAGAACAGAATGTATCCTCGTGAAAGAACAGCGTTTGACCGCGCGCGCGCGCACGACAATTATATTCATTCTCTAATAAGTGTCGGGGAAGGGGATGTAAAACGGTGAAACCATAATTGAATGAGGAGAGGACGAAATTATTATGATCGGGGAAAATACGAGAATCTCTTACAGTCTAACATTATTTTATATAATCTCTATATTATAGATCTCTCTCGTTCTTTCTCTTTCGCTCGCGTTCTCTCCCTCTCTCTCGCACTCTCGTCCTCTCTGTTCATAAATTACAATCGTTTTTCATCACCATTGATTTCCTTGCCGGTTGTACCATCGTCAAGCGTTTCTTACGAATTACGCATTAATTTGTGTGTATTTTTTCTCTTTGTTTGTCTTTTAAAATCTTTCTTTCGTTTTAAGGCATAGTTCTCAAGTTACACGGTACAACGAAACGGTCGTTCGAGAAATAAAAGGACTATGAAAGATCAATTTTGCGATGCGAGCAATTTACGGGCTGCAGATTTATATGGAGACGAAATAAATTAGATTTATCGAAGTTCTATGATTCCTTGATGTATTCCTCTCGCTCTGCCTCGTTTATATTAATTCTGTCTTGTTTTTAATTTCAATGGAACGATGGGAAGGTCGGCAAGTCTATTGCAGTTAAAACAGAGTCTTTTCATCGCAAACGACTCCCATGCTTAGGCGCATAAAGTCTGCAGTCCGGTAACGGTTACTCGCATAACAATCCCAGGAATACGATTGAAATGCTTTTGCACGCCGCGTGATTTCGCATGAACAGACTTTTGCGAACGTATGATACTTCGGTGCTACATCGAGACGAAGCTTTTGTGCGCGGCAAAGTCAGCTGACACCTTCAAGAACACTTTTCGAAGACTTTTGTAACCTGATGGATTAATTAATATATTAAAAAAAATCCGTGTTCGTGAATCTACAACCTGCGGAAATCTTTATGTAATGTTATCTTTCTGTTATCTTTCAGACGTTTAAATGTACCGTAATAATTCAGAACGAGATTATACAATCTGACTGTAGTTCAAACGTGACAGCATAAGTGAAGGAAATGGCCTTGAGCAGACAACTGAGTTTGCCGCGCCTATTGTTGCTCATAATCGTCTCGATTAATTCGCAGAAGAGATCCTGTCTTCGCAGGAATGAACAGCAATTTCTTCGAACAATAAATGAACCGTTCCAACGTTAAAAGAAATTGTGTTCGACGAAACACGGCGTCCGGTAACTTTCTTTTTTAGCAGGAAAGTGTTAGTATGAAAATAATTGCTATGCTGTCATGTAAAGAAATATCTAAAAGTATATTGAGACGTTCAACAATGTCGATTAGGTTTACAATAAATCATGCCTGCGCGCGATAGAAAATGTGGAAAATAAAACAACAAACTGAAACGTACTAAAAATTCGATATGTGTTTATTTATTATTGAAAACGTAGTATCGGCGCATTCTTCCTAATTAAAATTCGAATCCTTCCTCGACAAACAATATATAAGCAGCTCGTCTTTCATTCATTATTCGAAAACATTATCTCGGACCATGGCGCCACATCAAGCTCTCTTCTACGAACGTTTGCACAAATAAAAACGTAAACGGGCTACAATCTCGCCAAACTCGTTTTGCGATCCTCCAACTCCGCCGTTAACTCGAAACATTCGATACCCCTGATTTGTGAGCTTTGTTTGTTACTTTTTTCTTCTTTTTTCGGTGTTCGGAATCAAAGGTGAGCAGAAAACTTTCGAGACGAGAATCACGCGAAGATTTTTTCATGAAAACTTCTTATCGGATGTATTCGAACACCGTAGCGAATTTTTTGCTCATCCCTGTTCCCGAGCCCGTAATCCCCTAAACTCTCTAGCTCCCCCCTCCCCCGTTCCTCTCAGCAACCACGTATTGCTTTTCATAAACTTTACACAGAACCGTCGCAATTTCATATCACTCTTCGGTACTGATCAAAAACGTTTCATATTGTTTTTCTGCTTATATTATGGTCCCTACAAAAAATACATTACATCTATAAGCATTTTATATTTACTGTATATAATAGTCAATATCTATGTACACAACATTCTTTAATTTATATTTTCGTTTACCTATTAGAACTCCCCACCTAATACTTAAAACCCATTCCTCTTTCGCTCGTTTCCTCTCCCTCTCTCTCTCAAGCGTACATATTACACACGCACTCGCGCACGCACACAGTCACGCTAAATCTCTTTCGCTTTTTCTTTCTGCTCCTTTACTGTAGCGTTGGGAATGTTACATTACAGCAAATAGTCGTGACGAAACAGAAATGTCGTTCGAATTGACTAAATAATTATATCGGTTAGAAGTAAACGTAAACGATGTGTTAAAACGCTAGCGTTACGAGTAGTAGTAATAGTAGTAGTAATCTTGTTTTTTTTGTTTTTTGTTTGCGGTAGCACGGTGAGACGGGTTTTAATACTATGATCGAATTAATCGGTCAGGTGAAATCGAGGATAACGTTGAACATCGACGCGGTTCGTTTCGGATTTTTCTGCTTTTCCTTTTCGTCCTGTCGTTTCACGAACGCGATCGAGGTGCGCGTGAAAAAGAAAATGGCTTCTGTAAAAATATTTAAGTAACGCGAGTGAAAAACTTGTGCGGGTCGCCGCGCGCAATCGTCCATCTCCCGGAAATCATTATAATTTTCTTTCGGTTTCTTTTTTCTATGTCCTCTTTTGCAATCGTAGTTATGTTAACAGTAGCGATCACATAAAATCTATACATATTTTTTTATCGTATATAATACGTGTACCACGCACTCTCCGCCATTAACTTCAATTGTTCGATATAAATCGTTCTAACTATTTATATGTACAGTTGCGGTGTCTTGGCAGATGTGTGGGATGGATCGTGATCGCGTAGATTATAGATCCGCGAGCCATTTCCTCGGAAAATCGCTTGAATTAGGAACAGATTAATTCTGCGAAGTTTTTTTAGGATCTTTCACATAAGTGCTGTAAAATAGCAAAAGGATCTTAACGTTTTACCTACTGGAAGATTTTTAATAATTGTGCCGTTCGTAACAGATATCAGACGATTGCATAAGCCCATTTCGCAACTGTACTGCACGGCAGAGTTTAAAAAAAATTGATACAATCACCATTCTTTTCTAAATGTAGAAATAATTCATTAATAATGCTGTATTCTTTAAAATTTAACCACTGAATTTTATTTTCACATGAACTTATGCAATCATCTATAATTTACTGCAATTTCTTAGTTTATGAATAAAATTGCTGTTCCTATTTAGTTTAACTTTGTAAAACAGTAACTTCAGTATCGCTTTTAAAAGAAAACTGCTTTTATACCCTTTACTGCTAATAAAATAATTCCGTCATCCTCAATAAAACAAATATTTTGTACATCGAGAAAGAACCTATTAAAAAGATTCGTATTTTCAACCTAGAAAGATCCCGAGGAAGTAGCTAGCAACATTTCGAGCAAGATGAGTCACTGTATTAGTTGAACTGTTTGGTTGAACAATTTAAAGATTGATAAACAATATGTAGAACATGGTAGCATGAACTTGAGACGATCTTGAGCCCTGTCTTTCATTACAAACTGACTGTGGAAGGGGGTTACATAGCGCATGAGATAGCTCCTTCGTTCTGTGTTTGTTGATGGTAGATAGGACGGTGAACAGCATACGAGGTTACCTTATCAACAACATGTTTACAGAGAGCTCGAGAAACCTGGGTGGTCTGTCTTGTGGCAATGAACTCAGCTTCCTAACGAGACTTTTGCTGCATCTATTTGAATGACACTTTACTGCACTTAAACTTATCGTGTTCTTCACCTACTCCAGGAAATGTAAACATTAAAGTTTCAAGAACTCGTCACTCGAAAAGTTCAAACATCCGACGATATCTGTGTAAAATATTTTAGCAAAGTGTAGCTGGGGGTCTCAGCGGATCAAATTAAAATGATAAAATAGACTCTTGGGAGACTTTTGAAACCGTTTCACCTAATCGACTGAAACTTGCCGGCTATAGAAGCCCTATCAGTTATACTCTATTAAACATCCGATCCTTCTCTTCATTTTATACAATTATCTAGCGGTGGCTTCACCGCAGCATAATACAAATGTTAAAACAGATTACTTAAGCTTCGTATTAACACAATTACATACCGCTAAGTCGACCAATGATATATCCTTTTGTTAACATTATATTCACATGATTCTTTTATCTAACTGTACCTTAATTAAGCATCAAAATGCACTACATTTTAATCCAGATCTAAATTGACCGGTTACAATCTATTGTGTTTTCCAGTGATTTTCTCGGTTTTTTTTCTGTATATTACAATCGCCTAACGATTCCTCCGGTGAATCGTGTCTAACGTCTATCTGAAAATAAGCCACAAGGTATTCACATTGTAACGTGTATAGCCTACGACAGATACGGGTCCATAATCTCCGCGATAAAGTCAGGGAAGTAGAGAGAGAGAGAGACAGAGAAAGAAAGAGCGATACTCAACACGTGAGTTACAGTGACTCATCCAGGCGATCCACCCTGCTGCGTTACGCATCCTCACCGTCGTAGTGTAAATTGTATTTGATTCGACGTGTATCTCATTTTTCTCATCTATTCACAGCACTTTTATTTTATTTTATCTCTTTCATGGTTTTCCCCATCGTTCCTTTAGTTTAAACTCCTACGGGGGCCGTACGCGACCGGGGTCCACCGTTCGATAGAGATTCATATCACAAAAGTAGGTATATGTATGTATAATATATGTAAGTGCATTACAATATGTAGTTAGAGAGATCATCACGGTCTCGAGGATGGCGGGAACGGTGGATCCCGAAGTTCTACGGCCGAGTTCGAACATCAAAATTGCCTCTAAAATATAGTAGCGTGTACTACACTTCGAAAAATTGACAGTGACGGGCCAAACAGCGTGCGAGATTATCGTACATTGGCGTAGACTGCGGGCCTTCACGTGTTCCCCACACATTTCGTATACACAACTTAACAGAACGACCGCATTGATATTTTACAATTTTTCTACAGTCGACCAAACAAGAAGTCTTTACAATACAAATTCAGTTCCTATCCGACACCGTTCGTAATTCGTTTTTCAACATTTGGGAACCTCGTAAACGCCTGCAGCCTATGTTAAGTGTTCGCTTCTTTCTCAAAGTAAGTAAATGCTGTGACGTGTTTTAGCCAGAACAGTGTGGTATGTATGTTTGTATGTATGTATGTATATGTCTCTGTGATTGCTTAAGTGTACATTGTTTGAGATTACGTAAAATTAACGCTAGAATCGTACAAGCGATCCGTGGAACGGTTTCGTACCGAAAGCGACATCCGTGGAACAGTATAAATCATCGGCTCATGCAAAAGAAAGAACGGTGTCAACATCTAAATTTCGATTACACTTCTTTGAAAACGTCTTTTGTATGCATAGTTCTCATATCTCTCTTTCTCGTACGATCTCCTTAGTTTCACATCGTTTTTCTTTTTTCATTTAAAAGGAAATTGAGCTGAAGTAACGTTTAATAATTTCACTTTCTCTTAGGCTAAGACTTCATAGATCCAGCGATAGATTCTCTCTATTCATATTATCCGTCTCCTTTGTATCGTTCCCATCAATTTAGTTTAAAGGTGCATTATAGAATCTCTTTTCCTGAGTTAATATAGTTTCTTTCTTTCTTTCTTTTCTCGTCCGCTTTCTTCATATCATTTTTTTTTTCTTCGTTAAACTCTTCATTTGTAATATCGAAAATTGATACGACAGGCTTTCAGGTACAAAACAAGTAGACTCCTGGCCAGTGGCGGATTATTGCAGAGTCCCATAAATCATGTTCGTATTTAACTATGTTACATCATCAACGAAATAAGAAGTATGAATAAATTTGATAGTCTTCGTCCATTCTGAATGTCAGAAGTATACAATTTGCCGTAGGGTTCTTAAATTTCTCGATTTGCTCCTTGCAAATGCATAATCCGCCACTGCTTCGGGCTCGCCGATTGTCAGCGAGCTATTGACAGCGGCCGAGGCCAGAACTTAGTGTCGAGACGTGTCTCGGAGTGACGTTTAATCCCAATTGACCCTTGATTTCGCCGAGTAATCGTTATTCGTTAACAAAAACCGTTGCGAGTCCCCTTTCGTTTCCAACTTTTCCCTTCTGCTCGTTCGTTGCGTGGAAGCATAGAATTCATTCGGTATAGGACACGAGTGCGACAACGCTATCGTCGCATTCGAAGCATCGTCTCCGTTTCCGGTTACACGCTAATGCTCTCGGAAAGCTCTTAAAATAGTGTCGCTGATGTACGTTCGAGAAGAAACAAGAGAAAACAAAAAAAAAAACAACATTCGAGATCAGGCGTCGTCGCTCGTTTCAAAAGCGTAGTCTTCTGGTTTCGCCCCCTTCCCTCGCGAAGAGGGGAACCGAGAGAACAAATGAAAATGATTGAAAGGAGAACAGTGGAACATGGTTACGCCATTGCAATTCGTGGTTTTAAACGAAACAAAAGTATTCGCAAACGAGTCAACTACGATCCTTGTCGTCCGTGTTTTACATCACTATACGTTTAAATTGACTACTTCATTTCTGAGAAAGCCTAACCACTAGTTATAAAATAAATCGCAGCTCTCGATCTGCAATCAATGATATTCATTATATAGAATCGTTAACTCTATCACTTAGTCGATTACTTTTTTTTTCTTTTAAATATACGTTTGTCTAGTCTTGTATTTCTTAAGGCAGGAATTTTTATATTTACAACGTTTGTCCTTGTTGGCCTTTGCTTTTCGCTATCTTCTTTCCTCCTATCGTTCGTCTTGCTTTCTTCCTTTATCTTTTTCCTTTTTTTTTTGTTCTTTTGTTTTGTTTCGCAAAACCGTTCAAGGCTGGTTTTGTCAGAACTCGTTTCGGACACCGTGAGTCCCTCGCGATTAGGTTACGACACCGGTTACAATGTGTGTCCGAGACGAGCTACCTTTTATTCACCTATTATGTTCCTATTTATTGACATGTACAGAGTGACCCCTAACCTCCGTTGCCATTGCTGTGTCGGTATCGAACAATGGCGACGATTCTTCGCGTTGATTCAACGACGAAGAGATGTCGAGGGCATGCAAAGTACTTGAAGTTCGTTTTACGGGTGACCTTGAATAGTTGAGGCCAGGAGGAATCGCAAACACGCATCCGCCGACCGACCTTGAGTTGATCTTCACCTTAAAAATATCATGATCATAGGTTCCACCGTGAGACTGGATCCTTATCTCAAGTGGTATTTGTATCACATCTTATATCATGTTTGTATACGCTATACGCTTTCTTCTAGATAAGTATAACTGTAGTAGTGATATAGTAAACACCTACTGTTAATTAGGATATTAACGTGTAACTGGAGAAATTACACTGAGAATCTATCTTTTGAGTATTTGCCACTACAGAAAACAGGTTTTAATACACACTCTACGTTAGACACACTATTTTTAACGCGAAGCACAGTTCAAGGTCAACGAAAGGACACTACGCTAAACCGAAAAAGAAGTCGATCTAAAGAACACCACTCTTTCCGTGAAATCAGAAGAAAAAACATAGCGTGACTTCGTCGTTGAATCACTCTGTAGAGTCCTTGAAACATGTTCACCATCGTTCGAACAACCGACAACAGATGGATCGGATCACCCCGTAGAATCGCATCGCCGTAAAAATGTACACCCTAGTGATATTAATTCCTAAAAATAGCCAAACCATAAATGGAGATCCATGGCAAATCATTTCGTACCGGTGTAAACGATACATCCCACGCAAAAATGTAATCATTGTAAAAATATCCTCGGACTGCGTTCAGTGTGCAAGAATATACGAATGTACGATTCCACTTATAGTTCCAACGGAATTTAAATCACGGTCGCTCTTCGTTAAATCTCATTAAAAAAGTATATTAGCACCATAAATACATGGATCCACGGCTCCTCCCCCCATTGACCAAATCGATTATTGATTCTCGGCGCGGATTCGGGGGAACCCTCCCCTCTCCTCTTCAGTTAGGATTGCACAAATCGTTGGAGGTTTGCTGCGACGACAAAATGATTTGCCATCGAACCCCCGTGTATCACCCACTTTGATATTATAGAATCAATTGTACAGCCTCTAGCGCGCGACAAACATTAAACGTTCCGTGCATGGTTCTCCATGGGTTTACCAGTCAGAGGCTTCACCTCAACGTCCGGCTCTTCGAGAGCCAGGGGTGCTTGCCTCGTATCCGGAACTTCAACGTCCATCGCGCTCTTCGACCGGTTCGCCGATTCCGTCGAGTCCTGGGTCTGATTCGACGAGCCGGTCTCTTCGAGGTTCGTCGACTTCGTGGGCTCGGTGGGCGACGATAACGAGGACGGCGTGGCCGTCTCCGAGTTCGGGACGATCCCGTCTTCCACCATGTTGTGGTGATGCGGTTTCTCCTCGAACACTACAATACAAAACACCATTAAGAGTGTTACCTCTTTTCTAGGGTTGCAAAGGTGCGGGATGAGCCTTCTCATTCCTCGATCATACAAAGATGGGGGTTATCAATGGTCAAAGGTGTTAGATAAAAAATCAATCTAGGCCACAGTTGCCCTTAAAAGTCTATTTTTACGTTTACGAGGTATAAAGTTGCGACAGCTACACGCTGTCGAATATTGAAAATTACACCTCGTGAATCTAAAAAGTTTTTCATATTTTACCTAGCACTCTTGACTACTGAAAACCCCCATCTTTGAATTATCGAGAAATCAGAAGGCACATCCTGCACTCTTGCAATCCGACAAACGAATCTACTTCCTTAACTCAAGAAACAATTCTTCACTGAAACTTTCAACTTGGAGACTCTCAGATAAAATCTAACTACACCAAGTGAAAGAACGTGTCTTCTTTCTTCGTGGACCATCAAGAAAAGTTAGGACGCATATTTTGT
The DNA here is from genome assembly GCA_028455615.1 of Lasioglossum zephyrum. NCBI lineage: Eukaryota > Metazoa > Arthropoda > Insecta > Hymenoptera > Halictidae > Lasioglossum > Lasioglossum zephyrum. Next base: position 8,027,795 of record CM052320.1, on the reverse strand, counting down.
TTTTGATTGACTAAATAAAATAATTGCGCACGAGACGAGGGGTCAGTGAGCCTCTTCTACTGCTAGCATCTAATGTAAATGCTTTTTTTATGACCATCTGGTGGAAGATGCAATGATTGGAGCCACTTACATTTGTCAAGACTGATAATTGACCCTACGAATTCGTTCACAGTGAAAGATGGCGCTTGGTCCTCCATCTGTCTTCTCCTTCTCACCAGCCACCAGTCGATCAGGAACAACGCCAGAGCTAAAATCTTAATGCCAGCACAGAGACCGACATATCTAAAAGCATAATATATTTTAATAATCCGTTAGGAAACAAATAGAAGACATGGTACTATGTAGAGTTGGAAGTTTTCTTCGCGCAGCTTTGCAATAGTACTTATTGTCAACGTAAATTATGTACCTGTATCTAAATTGTTCGATGTCATAGAGCAGACATCGGCCGCCCTTCTCCCCGCAGGTGCTTTTCCAAAGCAAGCACGTAGAATCGATTAAGTTACCGAATAAAATAGGAGCGGGTATATAACCGAACAGTCGAAAGATTACAAACTGCATGCCCAACGCAAACGATCTTTCTTCTTCAGACACTGACCTATATATTCGACAAACATACTCGAATTAAAAATTGTGTAATGGTCGAGACGATGAAAATTAATGATGAAACATACCTTAACACTATCATCAGCAATGGCATCTGAGTGATAGCGACGATGAAGGTCATAAAGAAAAGTAAGATTAAGAAGGGAAATATAGTCCTGCACGGAGAAGTACATGGGCCGGCTGTTGCTACCGGTACCACTGTCACTTCTGCGAATTCCGGGGCCGCTGGTGGCAACATTGTTAAGTTTCCGTGTATACCTGGTGACACGCAATAAAGAATATAATTAATATACGCAATAGTTATAGTGGAGAGATGGTCTTCTGGTCCAGAGAATTTTTATTCAAATGAACTTCTGGACATTGTTAAATATTTCGTCAAGTGTCGAATAAAATAAAATTTGCATTGTAATTTCTGTGGTTGTTAGGAAGAATGTTGTATGTCACATAATTTCACTTTATATATTTTGAATCATTTTTTTTTGCGCTTTTCGAATTTATTTTTATGATGATTTTCTGGTAAATACATAAATCCTATACTACGAGAGAGTTTTCTAAAATTGTGACATGCAGCGTGTTTCCTTGCAACCACAAACTTGTGGAATACAAAGGAATATCAAATTGTAGAGAATAATGACACCATGGACGCGTCAAATCCATAGTCTACTGATCAATGATCTCGATCCGAGGGGTATTGTATATTCCGAGTGGACAATACTAAGTTAAACGGTAATACGAGGAATGCTTACATGCACAGTTAGTGAAATTCGATTTCGAGCTGAAGGCAGTGCAACCCGCATGACAAGGACTGAAGTAGGTCAGACCGTTGTTTCCGCAGACGGGCTCGACGTCCGTCATTCGACACTCGCAACCGAAGTTGCATGCGGCAGTGAGATTTACTTGGAAGGGCTCGTGGCCCTTCGTGCTGCTGTTAAAGTACGGAATAGTGGTCCCAGCCATTTTAACGTTGTCGCAGCCGAGGAAAAACAGGAGGCCGTAGCAGACCAGGCATATGATGTTCGAGACAAGGACGAACTGGACCGCACCCTTCGGTCTTAATTCTAAACGTTTGAGCAAACACCCGCCGAAGAAGATGCCGATGCAGGCTCCCGGTATAGCGATCGATCCGGTGAATACGCTCGCCTGACTTTTCCCAAGGCTGAACTGAGTCTCCAGGTACTTCGGCAGGAACACCACGAAACCGGAAACGATCACCAACTCCATGCAGGCGCCCAAACAGGTCACCACGTACACCGGGTTGCACATCAACCTCCACATGCTTCTGGGTATATCTGCAAGGAAACGTTTCAACATTTTAGTCCATTTCAACATGCATTTTTTATCAGGAGACTGCGGATCTTCATGCAAAATAAATGTGATCTGCATCAATTGCAATAAATAGAAACGAAATTTGATGTTATTTCTTCTCTTAATGATTTCAATACATAGGAAATCATATATTGACGTCGTTCAACTATTTTGAATTTCATGGACTCATTGATTTTATACACAGTTTCTATTTTTCTACCTAAATTTTTAAGATCACTTCTTTACCTTTTACATCTTTGCCATAACCGCTGTCATCCAATTTTTCTTTCTTCGGCTCCTTGCATTGCTCTTTTTCTTTCTGCGAGGATGATTTGTTCTTCTCAATGATTCGTATCTTCTCTTTCTCGCGTTGTAGCGTTTTCGGGAAACTGAAGAATGGAATTGCGACTAAGATTAAGAGCAGACCGCAGAGCAGAAATCCACCCCACCACATGCCGACCCATCTGTGATCGCCTGGATCTGTTAAAAAATGGTTGTCATTATTCTCTCTTGCTTTCTGTTGGTTATCAATGTGCCCGAGTGTGTAGAAATTGTGTGAGCAAACTCTAGGAAATTATTCCGATTTCTTTCGTTACACAATGTCTGGTATTAAATAATTTTTGTACAACTCGAAAGAATTTATAAGAATGCTTATATTTCCGAAGGTTCCAAGTATTTATAAATGCAGAATAAAAACTATTATAGACATTGACCTTTCGCGGAATCTGTTTTCATTCTTATGGTAAATAGTTCAGCCTTTCAGAGTTTGATCACATATATTTCTCAAGCATTTTATATAAAAAAAAATAGATTATTGATTCGCTACCTATACTGATGATAGTTCCAGAAAAGGAATCCATGTGAAATGATAGTAAGTAAGCTCCAAGAAGGAAACCCAAAACTGGTCCAAATGCTGCCATGCTGTACATACAACCTGGAAAAACAACAATTTGTATTGGTTAAGAAAACTTGTACGATTTTTCGAACAGTTTGAATAATTTTGTAATCGAATTTTTCTTTACCAATGTATAAAGAAGCACTCTCTGGACGAACGTGGTCATCTATGTAAGTAGTACCAAGAGTAAACAGAGGAGAACCACCACAGCCTAATAATAACTGAGCAAGTACAAATAACATAACAGGGCCAGCAGTGGATGGGGATCCTTGAATACAATTATCGCCTCTTAAATTGTTGTGTGGTGCCAGCGGTGGAGATGATAATCCGGACGACAAACGACCTAAGAAGGAAATCATCTTATATTCTTTGTCCAGCGTGCTTACAGAAGAAAAAGCATTCACGTTATTTGGATCAAGTGACTCTAAAGCGACGTGTCTTTTCAAGACGAAATAGAAGAAGAAGCTCCATTCAGATAATCACCAAATTATACTGAGCCTTCAAATAAACATTCAATTTATATTCTGCTTTAAACTAAATTTAAGTCAACTCAATTAAATTGATAATAGACTTATCAATTTAATCTTAATCTTAAATGTTGACCCTTTGCTCTCTCGAATGTTACACATTTCTTGCGACCTAGGGAAGGGAGAACCTAAAAGCAATTGCATTCTATATGATTTGTTCCATTTTATGGATATGAAATTGATACTCATACAATACTTAAATGTTTACTAAATGATTAAATAGCAATATATTTAATAATCTAAGCAATATTTTGAATATTGGTGAAGCAATTATTTTTCATTCGAATGCTAACGGTTAAATTTATTCATATTCTCCTTTAAATATTTTTGAAAGCTCACCCAGTCCCATGTCCTGTTCACGTAAGGATACGCCCCGACAAATGTTGTCGGAGCTGGAGTTGTTCGCAGCCGTCATCAGATTAGGCTCGGCTGTGAAGTGTGGCACCATAAAGATCATCGATCCGAGTCCCATTATTACAGCGCCTGAAATTTCGATGACATTACGGCACTGCGACGATCGCCAGATAATATGATGCTATTAATCCCTTAACGCTCGGACCTCGTGTTCCATTCGATCTTGCCAGATCTATAAATATGTATCAATGTCTGATCCAAATTATACGGAACGGAAGAACAAGGCTCTCCACGACGCTTTTTAAAATGTTCCAATTGAAAACAAATATCTGAACCGGTGACAAAAATATATTTCTCTGGTCATAATTTCCCATCAATTTGAAAATGTTCAAAATATAATTCTGTACCCAGACTTTTCATCTGGTAAACGAGTTTCAAGGAATTAAGAGTGTCGATGAATACCTGAACCAATGACAAAAATATATTTCTTTGGTCATGTTTTCCCATCAATTTGAAAATGTTCAAAATATAATTCTGTATCCAGAATTTTCATCTGGCAAACGAGTTTCAAGGAATTAAGAGTGTCGATGAATACCAGTGACAAAAATATATTTCTTTGGATATAATTTCCCATGAATTTGAAAATATTCAAAATATAATTCTATATCCAGAATCTTCATCTGGCAAACGAGTTTCAAGGAATTAAGAGTGTCGATGAATACCAGAACCAGTGACAAAAATATATTTCTCTGGTCATAATTTCCCATCACTTTGAAAATATTCAAAATATAACTGTATCCAGAATCTTCATCCGGCAAACGAGTTTCAAGGGATTAAGAGTCTCGTAGGTGGATCATTTGGCTTACCAATCGCTATCCATACAGGTATGTGTCGACGGCTACCGAGGTAGCTGACGAAGATGACGGTAATGACGTTCCCGATCTCGTAGGAGCTCGCGATGACGCCTGATAGACTGGACGGGATTTCGAACCTTTTCTCTATGGTCGTGATCACAGAATTTATGTAACCTGAACTAAGTGCCTGTTGTAACGTGACGAGAAACGATAGAAGGAACACAAACACCTGCAAACAATTAAAACACACAATGATATCAATCAATATTTTCCAATCTTCGATAGTTCCAATGCAACTCAAAGTACTAAATCGAAATCATTCAATTTACCAATGTAGAATATGAATATCAATTTTCAGACATTTACGGTGCATTTAAGTTCTGCACGGACAGTGATCGCATACCGACATTATTTTTTTTATGACTGCACCTACCGCGTCGACCAAGGGTTGAGGTAATTTTAACAATATTTTTAACAATTCCAGCTTCCAACTCACAATTGTTTTATTTTTAGGGGCCCCGAAATTTTACTTTGCCCAAGGCCCCAACTAGTTATAATGCGCCACTGGTGGGCATCATATTTTTCTGCAATGAGAATCCTGTATTGGAAATATTTCCAGAGGTACCACAGTATTCGTAGTCGCAAGTTCTATCCACTAAGCCACTGCGAGCCCGAAAGATGAATATCGTAGAGAATTTTGGTTGACTGGAGTTGATTAGAATTGACTAGAGCATACCAGATCAAACTAGAGTCATCTAAAGCTGATTAGAGTGAACTAGAGCCAACCAAAGTTGATTAAGGTGTGGATCAGAAAGTGTTGCTGCTATTTTCCACAAACTTGAGCCAGCCAGTGAAGACGGAACTCTACTGAAATAGACTGGCTTGCAACTGAAGAATACCTAAACTCGAAGATATCAGCTTCGCGTTTAGATATAATTGGAACGAACTATACTAAACTAGGCCAAACTAGAGCATGTTGAGACAATCTCGTACAAACTTGAACAGGCTGGAGCAGATTCAAATGAGAGTGGCCTGGCTTTGATCTAGAGAGGACCAGAGCTTCAAGTTGGATGAGTGTGGAGTATCTAGACTAAGTTAGGATATACTGCAATAGACTCGAGAGCATCCGAGTGTGTTGAAACGGACACGAGAAGGTTGGAGTGGTCCGAAAAGAACTTGAGAGTGTCGGAGAAGCTTAACACAAAACTCGAGGAACGTTGATATGAGTTAAAAAAGAAGCTCTAACGTTGAAAAGACTGTTTCGAAATAAAAAATGGATCACAAGAGACCAGACATCGTTCTAACCTTTGGGAACATGTCGAAAAGAGTTACTACTTCCTGCCACAGGCAATATGGAATCCAAGGTGTTGTCTGGTCTACTTACAAGGGAACATATTCGTTTTTTTTTATTGGCAACCATCCGCTCTGAAGGGGTAAAACAACCCTTAAAGTTTGGGGTCAAGACCATATTTGTTGAGATATCTCGGAAACCAGTGGTCGAAAATATTCAATTTTTTTTAATTGTGTGTTTTTTAATGGAAAATATAGTCGCGCAAGAAAATTTTAATAAACGTTTTATGTTTAAACAATATATTAAATTCAATACAGTATTAGCGATAGTTTTTTCAATACGTAGAAGTCTATAACATATTTAAATTTCATCAAAATCTGAGAGGATGCCCAACTTCTAAATAATTATCACCAGAATTTCTTCCTCCGCACGCCTGGTGCAAGACTATCTTTCATTATGCATAATTATTGTTAAATGGCAAAAAAAAAGAAAATCCTGAAACACGTATCCCCTACTTTGGATCGAAGATCACACACCCAAATTTACATTAAAATTAAATAACAATATATACGAGAAACTGCAAAAAAAACATCAAATTTTTAATATATTGTTTAAACAACAAACGTTTGTTAAAATTTTCTTGTACGACTACATTTTCCATTAAAAAACACACAATTAAAAAAGAAATCGAATTTTTTCGACCACTGGTTTCCGAGATACCTTAAAAAATATTCAGAGTGGATGGTTGCCGATATAAAAAAAAACACGTCTCAAATATTTTTCGAAGAACTATATCTCACATAAGTTTCATCAAAATCGGTTTGTACCAACTGAATATATTCCCGTGTCAAATAAGTAGACTGCGGATTTTCTGTACTTATGAGAAAAATTAATGGATCGAATTCAGAAGAGCTGGATTTCGAGCGCGCAACATATATTAGCATCTTCCGCAGTGGCTAAAATCCTTTCACGGAATGTCGACGCGTATGTCGTATCCTTTCCAACGATGACTCACGAACGCTCATACAATACTTACATCCGCGTGCGCCGTTTTCTCGAGTCGGGAAGGGGGGAGGGGATCGATCGCGGCTTAAACAAATCCCGGCCGCCCCGATCTACGGGGATTTCGAAGAAGTCAGCAAGATAGGGGAGAAAAGTTTGCGTACCTTTATTCCGGCGAATCTCTGTATAAAGGCCGGTCTGCAGCTCAGGATTCCGCAGTCCTTTGAGTCTGGATTAAACGGCGGTGTCTGCGGTCTCTCCTTCTCCGTCCTGGATTCAAGCGTGCCAATGAAAAACACAACATTTCAGAAAACCCGAGAGCCTGCACGGCTACGAAATCGCTAATTGTTCGAAACTCCCGCTTTCAAACTGTTGCGGATACATTTGTAGCCTCGTCTCTTTAACCCTTCAATGCACGGGTAAAGAAAAACTTTGTATGCGTTTCCATGGAACTACTAGTATAATACAATTTCAAGAAGATTAAAACAGTCGAGTAATTTATGGATCTCATCAACTCGAGCACTGGAGGATTAAGATCGAGACTTTTAAAACGACTTCTTTGTTAGATCGCGTCTGCTTTTTAATCGAAATTTGCAGTACAATCGAGATTCAGTATTTCATCTTGCGTTTGTATATATTGGTTGGAGAATAAAATTTGATAAACTTGCTATTGTTAATTATTGAGTGTTTCAATTCTCGTTAATGTTTGCATACTACGATTTGAAAATTAAATTTTACGAACCGTCCAACTAGAATTACCGGGTATTGTAACTCGCGTTACTGTTTGTATACAATTGCAGTATTATTCCGCAATGATTGCATAAATGTGCAATAACAGCAGGAAAATGATATCATTGATGACAAACACAGGCAGTGTCTCGTCACAATTGGCTTATATCATTCGCAGAAATCGCGAATTACAAAGATAGAATCGATAAATTATAGTTAATTGTCATATAAAGTAGAAAATGATTGCGTTCCATCGTTTTAATTTGCTTTCATGATTGAAAGGTTTGATCCGCATCATTGTTTCATCCGCGATTGTACTGCTAGTTTTCTAGGTAAGCTTGTTTATTCACAAGAGACTTGTTGCAAATGATAAATGTACGAAGTAGTGTGAGAGCGTTCGGTGTGCATATGTTACACGGCGTGTCGCGTTAATTACACAAATCAACAATTACCTGTCCACCATGGAAGCACTGGGATTCCTGCTGTGACATTTGATGATAAAATCTCTGAAAAAAGGGCAAAACGAGAAACAAGAAGCATGAATATCTTGTGCCATATGATGTACAGTGGGTGCGTGATTCGGCGAGATTTATTTAATTAAAGTGCAGCAGGTGGAAGAAGTAAATAGTCAACTAATTATTGGTTTCATTCAATATTGTATGAGTCAACAAAATTTTTATCACCAATTTTATTTTTCTAGAAAAATGTTTAACCCTTCGCTGCATAGTGTATCATATCTGATACAGTTAACAAATCTGGTATATAGTAAACTAAGAATGTATTTTCTTACTATGTTTATTTTTCTGAAAATGTTGTAATTTTTTAAAAATATTCTTCCTCTTAACCCTGCGGAACGCGCGCCCTGAGAGGACACCCCCATATACTCTTTGAAAATGAGCAACTTGTATGTTTGATAATAAAGAAATGTTTAATACTTCCTCAATTCAAGTGTTTTGTAATTCTTTACCCAAAAACAAATAAAAATAATATTATGTTTCCGCTGTAAAATACATGAGGACCCCCATATACTCTTTGAAAAAGGGCCACTTGTATATTTGACAATAAAGAAATGTTTGATACTTCCTCAATTCAAGTGTTTTGTAATTCTTTACCCAAAAACAAATAAAAAAATATTATTTTTCCGCTGTAAAATACATGAAAGACCTCTCAGGTCGATTGTGCGTCCCGCGGGTCAAATAAAACACAAAAACTGACCTTTTAATTTGTGTCATCCGAATTCAAAAGAATAATGCAGCGAACAGTTAAGCTTACAGAATTGTCCCAGCAGCGAATCTGCCAATCAAATTCCATTCGTCACTCTATTCTATAAATTGCCCAAACCGTTTTAAGTACCGTTGGCAAAAATATTTGAAACTCGCAGAGCTCTGGTAGATCCAGTGCTGCCACTCAAAGTGTTAAAAACTGATTTACACAGCTATTTCTGTGCCGCTTCATAAGATCGTTAAATTTCGCGATCTTCCAGCGAAAGATCTCCAGTTTGCAGGCAAACCATAAACCTTCCCGCGTCTAATAATAAAGTTTACACGGTGCCGTGTGAAGTCGTCATACTTCTTCCACCTCGAGCTCGAGATCCTGCGATCGAGTCCAGACTTCGATCGAAAGGAGTGTCCGAAGGAGAAGCCGATGACGAGCGTCAATTACGGAATAATCTATTTCATGCGGCGCAAATGTGTCACGGTCAAACATTCGATGCTTTCACTTTCCACGTTTCGCATGTGTTGCAATTTTTCCTGTCGACGAACCTTTCTCCCGCGAATCCCCGGAACGTCTCTAGGGTTTCTGCCGATTTCGCAAACCGACGCCGGATCGCGAACGGAATTTCTGTTCGGGTGTACGCGACACGCTCGACACGGCTTTCTCCTGGTTTTACTTTGTTTAGGAGAGAAAGAGCTGTCTTAGAAAGAGCTGTGTGCGAGAAGTTGTCAACGGTGACGCAAGAGTGACGTAGGAGACGATTGTTAGTCACGTAATGTGCATGTTTCCTTGGGCTATCCGACCGAGAATGGGCGAATCGAAGATTGAACAGCTTGGCACGATTTATTAGGTTCGCTAACGAACAACCTACTTTTTACAAGAGAAGCCCTGCTCCATGGAAATCGGAAGCTTCTGTATAGCTTCAATTTTTACTCTTCTAATCGGGTTCAATGCATTTTTTGTTTCTGTTATTTATTAATTCTATTATTCTTTTATTTATTTTATTAAGGGAACCCGTTAAAGTTTCGACATAAAAGTAATTATCGGAACCGTGCTATTTACTTAGATCGTGTAGACCCTTATTTCGAATGGGCAGAAATGAAAATGGTACACAGAACATACTGATCATTCAATTTCTGTCAAGATTGTCGAATAAACGCTTATAAAAGCAATGCACAGATCTCACTTTGTTAATTATACAGAAAAGGCTACACTTCGCCGATTTTGATGATACTCAATTATATTGTAGAATTCATAATTCTAAGCAAATTTCTCCTGTACGTATATTACCGTCGCTCTGTCGTTGTTTTCGAGATATGCGTGTACTATGGCAGACTACCTTTAGATGTCTCACGTTTCAGTTTGTAAACACGAAGAGATAAAAAAAATATACAACTTACAATTTAGCTATTCCAGACCGCATACTTCAGTAAATGACAAGTCTCTGTTCTATCCATTTAGTAGGAAGAATATATGTTACACAATGAAATTATACAAATTTTTAAATATCTATATAAATAAAGATTAAACGCTGTTCGTTGAGAAGCGAATCACTTGAGAACAAGGTTTTTAGGTAAAGTAAAATTAGAAAAGTTGTCCGGAAGAATGAAAACTTCAGGAAAAAATTAACAATGGATGTTGATTACAAACAAATTTATTGAAATTTACACAGGACAACGTCTGTCGGGTCAGCTAGTATGCAATAATTAATTTCAGAACGATGACCATCACAACCTATTTCAAGGTCATCAAAATCGGTGAGACGTACTTATTTCTGTATAATTACCCTGACTTAATTTAACATCATGAAAAATCGCGTGAAATTAACAGTAGTGACGACCGAGGGATTAAAAAATAGATAAAAGTCAGACTGGTTCCAAAATGAAATCCAGCCTGCGGTAGATCGCGAGAAGCGTCCGATTTCCGAGGCTCAGCGTAAACCAATCCTCCATTTCTATCTGAGGATATCATCGCAGAGATATTCGATGATTGCTGGACGTGTCCCGGCGCGGCGCAAGGATAGACGTTTCCGGGATATGTACCTCGAGTGCATGTTACTGGTTCTGGACACTCACCTATGGTCCACGAGGCCAGAACTGGGATTTCTACTGTGACACCTGATGACGGTGTCGTGAGTCAGTCTGCTGCCGGTTGCCTGCAACGGGTCTGTGGCTTCGTCGCCGCCCGTTCCCGCGGTCTCCGCGTACAGCCCCGTCATGGCGTACATGCTCTCGTTCCTTCGATGCCCGGCATGGTAATTGCTGCCAGACTCGGACCTGGAAACGTTAGATAGAACGCGAAGGTCAGCGAGCAATTTGGAACCGATCCATTAGCTTCAATCCCTCTCTCTCTTAAACCCACACACCCTCATTAGCCACGTCGTAATATGTATGTACATCCGATAATCGAATATATGGCCCGGATTAAAAGTGTATCGGCCAGCTTTCGATTAGATACACGAATAATTCAACGTCGACGAACCGGAACCTTGAACTGTTTTTTAATCATTTACTGGGTTGGAGAGTTTATGCGCTTCACAATAGCCTATTTTTTTATATTCTTATATTGAACATGAGAAAAGATTCTTAATGCTGTTAGTCCAGTCGCCAGGTACTTTTACCTGGAAAGTATTCCGAACTTGATGAAATTTTGACACGTCATTTAGTCATTTAGACCCTGTGCTAACTTGGGGAGGGGGAAAAACACGATTTTTATTACCTTGTTTTATTTAAACTCAAATTTCTCAAAAACTGTGAGTGCACGAGAAAGATTAAGGTCAGATTCGGAATTAGCGCCAAAAACTGTGTAAGATACACCGAATAGTTATATGGAAATATATTTTGTTGCTGGACAGTGTAATTTTCTTTGTCTTTTCCTATATTCGTTAGTTGCCACTTAATTTCCTAATTTTGAATCGAAAAATATGTTTGAACAGTGAAATTTGAAGGAAATTTAATGCTTTTTCCAAGAATGAAAAACAAAACTTCTTAGGATTCATAATTTTTTAGTAATAAGCGAAAAATCAAAACAAGGTAATAAAAATCGTGGTTTTTTCCCTCTCCTTAAATTAGCACAGGGTCCTCGAGGTCGAAAATTCAGATTCAACACCCCAGAGTACCCCTAAATGACGTGTAAAAATTTCATTAAGTTTGAAATACTTTTCAGGTAGATGCCTTTTTTTGATTGGACTATGTATCGAATGTAATGAAAGAATTAATGAATTTCACAGAACTGCATATGGCACATACATTTTTCTAGGTTCTCATATGGCATCGTTCGTTCGTACGGCGATCTAATTGAGAAAAGAAATATCGCATTTAATTCGCAGCAGGAATCTAGACCGTTTAACTCGTCGGAATGGTACCGCGAAAGCGATGACTCTAATTTCATTCGAGGAATCGACACTCTCTTGGCCGTGCCCAGTGCGCAACCATCCAGACACGTAATAAAATACGAATGCCATGGGACAGGAAGTTTGTTACGTCGTTGTTGCAAACGCAATTTCTTGGTTCCCCGTCTCGTTAACAAAGAAGGGAGAAGGCAAACAGAATCCTGGAAGCCCCAGGACGGTTGGAACCTGTACTTACCTAAACATTACACGTAGAAAACCTTCCCTCCTCCCATCCCGGTTAGGCGAAGAAGGATCATATTACTTCGCTAGGTAACAAGAGCCTTCTTCCCGTGTTATTTGAATTTTTCCCGTTCGCTCCCCTTGGAACCCATCACGAAACACCCCGTAGACACTGTGCACACCGTCGAACACCGAGGAATTGCATATCCATGTCGACGATTTTTCACTGGTTTGAATATTAACTCTTTTTTACCCGCGGTCCCGCGGTAATATACGCGAGGCAATATCGTGCCCAATTTATATCTACTTCGAGTCGATAGTTCACGGAAGAAAATAAACTCTGCTACTCCGCTTTTATCGGGTTTCGAAACAGGGAGCTAAAATAGGAGATTCGGGCTTTTCGTGTGTGGAATATTGTAGTTCTGAAGTAAATATTAATACAAGATCTTCCACTAAGAAGTTCTTTTTTACGTTACCAAAAAAACGCTGATCTTTTACAATCAACAATGTTTTACTCAGCGGTAAATAGATTTCGATTTTGTTTTACACGATTGTACAAAAATAAAGCAGTATTATATGCATTTTGAAACAGTCACATTAACATACAGTGATTGAAGTATTAATTTAAAGTTGCACAGAGATGCAAGTTAATTTTCTCTAAGAAAAGGTCACTTAACAAGTTAAGAACTCTATGAATATTTCTGAAAACTTCTTAATGGCGTTCTGAACGTGCGGCAAAACTTTCGTTTCGATAAAACAAGGAACGACCAACCTATGCAGATTTTTAAATCTGTAAATGGATATCATTTTTGTTTCATATTATTAAAATACAAATCTTTTCGTGTTTTGGGTTCCACCCCTAAACAGTTAAAAATGCCGAAACTCTGCAGTTTAATAATTAGTTGAAGACAGTCCGATCCACTCAGAGGCTGATTTTCCTGAAAGAAGAAAACGCCCAGGCACTCTCGCCGACACAAACGTTTAAATTAAGAGGCAGGTGCTGTTCGAATTGCAGCGAGGACGTGGAAAAAAGCCAAAGAAAGGTTCGGGGTACAAACGGGGACATCCTGAAGGGAAGCTGTTCCCAGCGTTCTTTTTCGTAGAAAGAAGGCTGTCGGGCCTAAGTAGAGGAAAAGTAAGGGGTGGCCTCGCGTTAAGAAATTCCGTTCGGATGAAGGGGGTGAGAATCACCTTTTGTGCCCGAAACCGCCGCCGCTCTCGTTCCTCTTGTGGCCACTTTCAGATCGTTTGTGGCCAAAGGCACTGGATATGCTCTCGGCCCGTTTGTGACCGCTCTCGGAGCGTTTGTGGCCGATGAAACCGCCGCCGGACTCGGTGCGTTTGTGGGCGAACATGCTCGAACTCGAGCCGTTCCTCTTGTGCCCGCTGGTGGACGCCATTTTCTTCCTCCGTCCGACTTCGGTTCTCTTCGCGACTTCCGCTTTCTACAAAGCTCGATGAATTACGGCTTTACCGGCGACATTTTTGCCTCCGTGCTTCCGTTCCCTGCGAACAAAAACTAGAAAATGTTGTCTCAGTCGAATTTCTTCTCTCCTCATCTGGAAAATATGTTTCGTTAACCCTTAACCTATTTATAAGGTATAATAACAAAATAATCTCTACATTTATAATGTAATATAATAATATATAACACTATTTATAAGGTATAATAAAAAATAATTTCTGTATTCATAATGTAATATAATAATATATAAAACTATTTATAAGTCATAATAAAAAAATAATCTCTATATCAATTTTTTTAAAAATGAAATTTCGAGTCAGTTGAAATTTTTTTTTGTGAATAAATCTTCCTAGATTCTTCCCCTTATTATGGCACAAAACAACTTCATGAACGACTTTGTTTATGCCTTTGATAGATCGATCTAGCAGATCATTTCTTCTAGATTTATTTTTCACGTGTTTTCTCACACCTCATTCTCTCTATCGACGTTTGCTGAACGTTCCTTCGCTTTTCTCATTTTTCTTTGCATATAATATAATATTTCCAATCCAACGCGCACTCCCCCCTTCTTTCGCTCGATAATAATCCTCTGGCAACTGTTTCAACGTTCTCCTACCATTATTACACGTTTCGCACCTACTCTCTCGCTGACCTTCAACCGATATCTGCTTAATCGCATCAAATATTAACGAGAGAAATTCCGAGAAAATCAGCCGACCGAACTCTTATTTTATTACATGCATACGTTGCAAAATGTATTCACCGGGTCTTCCAGTGTCTCATTGTAGCTTGTGAATGACTCAATGAACTGAATCTACTTTTACGTCTCGAATAATTGTAATAATGAAGTGTATTACATTCAACGATTTTCTGAAAAGTGAAATAAAACCCTTGCTAACGATGTCTGCTTAAAATAAAAGGTTTCTTGATGCGTACAAAAAGAGGAAATCGCTTTCACGATCCTCCCCGAGACACGACCGAGTAAAAAATAAAAATGGTAAGTATATTCGAAAAATTGAAGAACGTTGTTACATTATATTCTTGTTAAAATTACTGAAAGAAGAAATTGCATCCCTTACGATCAATCGAAAAAAATGTTGATTTCGCATTCCTCTTTAAACGAATACAACTGAAAACTCAAAAAAGGTCAAAAAATGATGTAGCAATAATTTGACCTGATTCCGCGTCGATGCAACCAGAACGACAATCGCGAGGAATGCGATACGAGTTTCGAGTGAACTCGAGCAGTCGAACGTGTGCGTCAGAGGACGACAGAGCTCGAACTCGTCGCATTGAAAAAGCAAATCCGCGTGTCGACGGCATTTGATGCAATCGTGCGTCCAATTGACAACTCTCTGTTGAACAGTTCAACGAACCGGCTTCTGTAAGGTCAGGGCCGTTCAGCAACGCGGGTTCGAGCGCTCCGGAGCGGAATCGTTGTCGTCTTCGTTAGGAACAGAGAGGGATAACTGTATCCGCTCCTCTCCCATGGCGCCATTTGTTTGTCCGTTCCGAGGAAATTATCGCGTGATAATTACCATTAACTGGGGAACAGGGGTGAACAATCGGTACCGTTGCAATTACATTTTGCACGCGTGCTGCAAGCTTTTTAGCTTGAACAATATAATTAGCAGTTCGTACCAGAATTAAGAAGACACTCGCTTAGGAGGTATTACTTTTTTTCAAATTAATCTGGTAACACAGTCTGCCATTTAAAAATGGTTATAGAACAGTGTAATTAGTAGTTCGTACCAGAATTAAAATGACACTTTAGGAGGTATTAATTTTTTTCCAAATTAATCTGGTAACACAGACTGCCATTTAAAAATTGTTATAGAAGTAGTAAAACAACAACGTGCTACGTTCAATGAAAATGTAGCCTTGTTGTTATTTATAAATGCATAAAATCCGCAGCCTCGAGAAAGTCCAACAGAAATATTCACTAAAAATTATCGTGGTTGTTGCGACGTTAAAAAATAAATATCTCCGAGCTACAGGTGATGTTATAAAAACTCGCGGAGTATCGTTGAGACGGTATTTGTTAAGATTCCGATAAAAAAAAGTGAATCAGAAGCGGGAAACAAGCGACCGAAATGATCTTGGGCTCGCGCGATCACGGAAGTTGGCCGCGCTCGTCCGCCAGCCCGGAACTTTAATTGGCGTCGGATTAATTAATGCACCGTCGCGAGCTAAGGCGGCCGACACGGGACGAAGCCTTCGTTTACGTAACGCGTTAATTGCGCAAGTTGATTCGAAACTTTCGTCGCGGTGGTCCGGTCTCGGTGTCTTGCGACAAAGGCAAGATTTCGTACGCGATGCCCCAAACGAAACTCTCTCTCTCTCTCCACCTCTCTTTCCCGCGAGAGGCGGAGGTAATAATAGGAAAAGATGCCGTGAGCTGAATGGCACATCGTCGTGCCGGGGCCACGTCTTGCAAAATTCGCGTACTATGATTTGCCTCTGCACGTGAAACGAGGAAATAGAAGCTAGAATTGTTCTGTCCACGTTAATTGCCGACGTCCTGTTCACGGGAATCAGTGGTGCTCAGTTTGACCGCTTTATCTAGCCATTTTTTCGCGATGCTAGAATGATGTATTCCCAGATGTCCTTGTACAGAATTTTTTAAAAATATGAACTAAAGCGTCGAGTTATTTCAGTCCGAAAGGAAACTTGGTTCAGCTTCAATCATCTCTATGACTGGACCAAGTGAATTATGAATAATAACTTTTTTTATTGCCTCATTAATTTATATTTTGAATATATTAAAATTAATAATAATTCAGATATAACTACAATTTTAATTTTGCATAAAGATCCGAAATTTCCTAAATTTTTTTTGCAAAGGTTCATGTAATATGAACGAACCTTGAATTGTTTAACTGGTGATAATTGAATGGATGATGCCTGACCATTTATAGGTGGTTAAAGAGTAAGATTAATCAAATTGCCAATTATTCAGTGTCTAAACGATAAAAGAATGTACTCCGGCTCGTTAGGCACGCAACCGATTAAAAATAAATTAACTCGTGGCAGACGCGAACAATCAAGGAAACTAAAAGAACAGATAGCACTTCCTCGTGCCTGACAGGAACACGTGGGAATTCTTTTTACCCGTCGTTTTTTTACATTATCGACCGTGCGGGACCTTGATTTCGTACCAATGAAAAATTGAAGGAGGTATGTTGCGCAGTATAGTCAGCTAACGAATTCAAAGTCAGGGATACGTCGTAATGATCGCTATGGTATAGCTGTTAAGGTTGATTTCCACTGTGCGCCCTTCTCGCCGCGAATTAGAAAATCTTTTGTGCTCCGATGACACTTTATTCCCAATTCAATTATTATCTATAGCAACCAGTAATTTCATGCAAACCTTGAAAGTATATTTTTATATTTCCAACACTGAAGCTTGACTATTTGTTTGTTAACATAATAACAATATTCTATTTATTCAGATGTCCTACCTCCTTTGTGAGTGAATAAACAAGTTTAGTAGGAAATTCCTCAGGAAAGTATTTTTATAATTTCAATGATTGGAAATAAAGATAGTTTCAATGATTGTTCGTATATTATTGTGTCGTACTACACGAGTGCATTGTATGCAAATAATGCAAATGCAAACTCATTAAAAATAAATTATTTCAATGAAGATAATTGTACCGCGAATTCACTAATATTATGATTTTCTACTGCGTAAATTATGATTTATTAATATTAAGAGTTTTGTATTCCCCACGTGATTATGTATTAATATAATGAATTTGCATTCTGCTCCAGGAAACTCCATTAACGAAAAAGGAGTAAATTATTCTGTAGAGGTTAATGAAACTAGTTTACCAAAATACAGCACAAATAACTCACCCATGTAACTAGCAACCATTTTGATTGTATTATATCCCCGTAAAAAATGCATAATGTCTACTCATTAATCATTCACCTCGTGTTATAAATTTCAGCGGAGGTATCATATTTTAAACTCCACGTCCCACGAGAAATATTGAACAACATTAATAATTAACCTATATTTCATGTTATAAATTCAGCATTGAGAATTGCAGACGGAAAAATGAATTGTAAGTTGGTTGAGAAACTTTGGTTTGTTCAGTTGTAAGCAAAGCAAATATTAAAAAGTTACAAAGCTTCGCAAATAATCTTAATCACTTATCAGCAAAAATAATGTGATATTGCTTTGTGCATGGAGGACATTTGTGCAAATATATATTTCTACAGACTGGTTCGTTGTGAAACTTCAAACTGTATAATTATTGATAGCTTTTTCGACATCCTCAAGGACTGAGCACTCAATTTTTAGATGTATAATTTCTTGATACACTAAGAAACAATTATTGAATGTTTGACATCCTCGAAAATTAAGAATTAATTTTTTTAACCACATAAAAAACCTAAGTATTAAGCTTTTAGAAAATTTAACATTTTTTAACATCTTAAAATATATCATTGGATTTTTACAAAATTTTAACAAGATTATTATGCTATATTCAGACATTTATCTCGGGCAATTGTACATGTGATAAATCTGCACTGAGCCAACAAAATATCAATCACATAAATCCGTATACATGGTCGTATTCCCAGTCCGCATATTGTGAATCGACATTAAACCATAGCAATGCCGACTATCAGCTGTTGATGCTTCATCGACCGCGCCGGAAGTGCAGCTTTAACTCTCTTTCAGACTTCCTCAAAGAAACTTTCGAGAGAAACCGTGGAATGCTGTGAAAATGCTGCTCGCAAAAAATCCCTCTAATTTTTCCTCACTTTTCACAAATTTTTCGAGGACTGTGTTCGATCAACGTCGCCGATTAAGTTCGGCTGGCACATTTAATCTCGATTGAATTATCACGGGAATGAATAACGACTCAAGGGTAACAAGATCAAAACCATCATTAATTTCGATCGGACTTATTTTTTTAGGAGAAACAAATCACGTGACGAGATTACAAGCTTTATCGGGCCCCGTTGTATAACTGCACGTATAGTTTCGTTTCCATTACACGGAGATCGTCAATCTGCTACGGACGGCAATTCTTTTGATTGAGTTTTTCTTTTGTGCTCTGCGAGATCAAAAACACAAAAATAAACGATAAGAAGACAATAGTTCTGGATAATTTTCTTGTCTGCGCCAGCGTAAAATTACACACAATAATTCTGAGTCCCAGAATTCTTTTTCTATCATACTGTCTAAAATCTGACTCATAAATTTCATTGAAAATGACCCAAATGATTTTTGTAAATTCCATTTGAATGTCGAACAATTTCAAACGATGTTCTAAAAGCAATAACTAAAATTTATTCAAAAATTGAGACACTCAAAACTGATAGTAAAAATGATAATAAAAGAGTTAAAAAATAGTCACTGAAATTTTGTCTATATAGTAAGAAAAATGAATGCAAACAATAAATATCTAAGCGAACTTGAGAGTCCAAACCACTTTTATTCCGTTCAAATTAATGAAGACAATGAAATACGAAATGGAAATAAACAAAATAGTAACAAAAATAAATGCAAACAATATTTAAGCGAACTTGACAGTCCAAACCACTTTTATTCCGTTCAAATTAATGAAGACAATGAAACACGAAATGGAAATAACTTGAAGCTCCCTAGATTTAAACAGTTTCCCGTTTTCAATTCGATAAGAGCTGCAAGAGATGAGCTTTACAAATCCTCGAATTTACGGCAGGCGACAAAATTATCGTTGTATTTGTAGTCCCCGAATGAACCGCTCTTCCGGCGTCAATATCGTTAAAATTAGATTTCTTAAGAGTGTGTAAACGTTTCCAGCGGCAGTCATTAGTTAAAACGGCGCTCGAAGTATTCAATGCACCGTTGGCGGCTTTTAGCTCGATTAGCTTTTCGGTACGATGCTAGAGCGAAATTGACCTCGAACGTTGAAATCTCTTGGCAATTAGCAATTCGGAAGTTCATTTATAGGGGAACGTGTCGGACGTCTTCGATCAAAATGGCCGTCGTCATTGGCGATAAACGTATTTCCTGCCTTGTTCGATGATCAAATCGTCGTTAGCGGACCGGTGGTTTGTCGCAAACCCAATTACACACCGCTGATCGCATTATGTCTGAGGTTGTGTACCTCGTTCTCTACCCTCAAATAGCATTAAGGGGTTATGGGGTTGCGCACACGTAAATCCCTTTCGGCCACCATTTTTCTCATTTCTCTCGGGCCATTAAATTCACGAATGCTTCGACGAAATCGCTTTTCTGTTTGCACTTTTCTCAAAACGAATTGCAACCAATTTACTCTAATACTCGTACGTTACTTAGGTGAAAATACAAG
Organism: Lasioglossum zephyrum; assembly: GCA_028455615.1. Classification (NCBI taxonomy): domain Eukaryota; kingdom Metazoa; phylum Arthropoda; class Insecta; order Hymenoptera; family Halictidae; genus Lasioglossum; species Lasioglossum zephyrum. The sequence continues at coordinate 8,007,670 of CM052320.1, read as the reverse complement.
CATTTCTAAAACTGTTAACACCTGTTTATTAACTCCTTTAATTTGAAACAATTGCCAGGAAACAATCAAAATGAGAAGAATGATGCCTTTTACTCTAATACTCATACGTTCCTCAAGTGAAAATACAAGCATTTCTAAAATAATGAATTTTTATATCTGAATATTTATATATTATTTCTATGAGTATTTTAATAACTATTATATTTTTAGGGTTTTATTTAATAAGGGTTAAATTTGTATTATCAATATTATTTCATATTTTTTGTGGTATGAATTCGAGGAGTTTTATGTTGATAAAAATTTCTGTCTATCTTTATTATATATTTTATTTATTTTAAGATTAAAAGAAGTAATTATTTATATAGATAAGTTAATAGATAAATTTATAGATGAAAATACAAGCATTCCTAAAACCCTGTCCATTAACTCCTTTAATTTGAATCAATTGCCAGAAGACAATCAAAATGAAAATCAGAAGAGTGATGGCTTTTAGATCGAAGGATTCGAAAGCACGATTTGAAGAAGTATAATTAATAGTACGTTTGTCAGTAGCATTTCTCACTTTCTTCGTCGTATCTCCGAGAATTTTTCGTCTCCGGCGAGGATCGAACTCGTCCAGCAAACAGAGAGGAACGCAAATACATCAATGTCTGTCAGACTGTTTGCGCTGATGGCAAAATACCGTCGGCGAATAAGCTGTTAGGCCAGCAGGACCATCTACTACGTATAGAAACACTTTCGACGAAATTGCCGAAGCACCGTTAAATTCACCGACGACGATATACCCCGAGACTGTACCGTTCGATACTCGTGACACGCGCCGTCCTCGAACTATCCAAAGAAAAGACCTCGATCCGCGAGCGAATCTTATTCATTCGCCGAACCAGCCTTTCGAAATCAATTTTTATGCCGCGCATGACTGCGATTTCTTAAGAAAGATGACACAGCTGCGTGCAGGAACATACGTACTTTCGCGCGAAATGGGAATTCGCGGGCGTCACATTTCCGAGCTGCTCGCGTATTACCTGCGCTCGCCATTTTTGAGATGGAACAATAGTGAAGTTTATAAAAGAGACATTTTCATATTGATTTTAAATGGGACACTTTGTTAGCGGTTTTAAACGAGACAATTCCATATTGATTTTGAAGGAGATACTTTGGTATTCGATTTATAAATGGCACTTTGCTATTTATTTAAAAAAAGGTACGTGGCTGTTGGTTTTGAAAGAGATACTTTGGTACTGATTTTAAAAATGGCGTTCGGATTACGATCTTCGAAAAGACAATTTGTCGTTGATTTTAAAAATGGCAATTAACTACTGACTTTAAAAAAGACACTATGTTACCAATTTTTAGAAAAGGCAATGTGCTGTTGATTTAAAAAAGGCACTGAGCTCACGATCTTCGGAAAGAGAATTTGTTATTGATTTTAAAAAAAGATAATTAGCTAGTGACTTTAAAAGAGACACTATGTTACCAATTTTTAGAAAAGGCACTTTGCTATTGATTTAAAAAAAGGCACTGAGCTGACGATCTTCAGAAAGAGAATTTGTTATTGATTTTAAAAAAGACAATTAGCTATTGACTTTAAAAGAGACACTATGTTACCAATTTTTAGAAAAGGCATTGATGATGTTGAGTTAAACGTGTGAGTTGATGTTAAACAGACACTAGACTATACATTTCGAAAAGCCGCTTTACTATTGATTTTAAAGCGGACACTGCAGAGATCAAACAATGTGCAAAAGTTGAGCGTGACACACACACTCGTGTTTATCGCACGCGCAGTCAGACCCAATGTCACGAGTCACGCTCGCATTTCGAAACATGTACGTTTGTAATCTATGGCACGAGGACCATTAGTCATCGCGGAGAGAGGGATTATGGGGGTCAGTGCGAGCATTGTATAAAGTTTTACTTTCATCAGAACAACAAATAAACTTCCAGCCAGTTTTAATCAGAACCATTCTGCAACAGACGTAATTCTCAGAACCGTCTCAAGCTCTGATCACTTTGGCTGATTATACAGCAGGACATATAGAGTCTATGAAATGTTAGTATGCAAAACCGTTCAGCATATAGATCACGACAATCATTCTGATGAGAACCATTATACAACAGAGTTAATTTTCAGAACCGTCCCAAGCTCTGATCAGTTGGGTTGATTATAGCCTAGGATATATGGAGTCTATGGAAGTTAGCATAGTCTATGAAATGCTGGTATGTAAAACCGTTCAGCATATAAATCACGATAATCGTTGTGATGAGAACCAAATTATACAACAGAGCTAATTTTCAGAACCGTCCCAAGCTTTGATCACTTGGGTTGATTATAGCCTAGGACACATGGAGTCTATGAAAGTTAGTATAGTCTATGAAATGGTAGTATGTAAAATCGTTCAGTATATAGATCACGACAATCATTTTGAAGATAACCATATTACACAACAGAGTTAATTTTCAGAACCGTCCCAAGCTCTGATCACTTTAGTCGATTATGGTACAGGACATATGGGGTCTATGAAAGTTAGCATAGTCTATGAAATGCTGGTATGTAAAAGCGTTCAGCATATAAATCACGACAATCATTCTGATGGGAACCATTATACAACAGAGTTAATTTTCAGAACCGTCCAAAGCTCTGATCACTTGGGTCGATTATAGCCTAGGACATATGGAGTCTATGAAAGTTAGCATAGTCTATGAAATGCCAGTATGCAAAACCGTTCACCATATAGATCCCCAGAGTTTTTCAGCACCCTGTACTATCCCCGGTGACCCAGTTGCCGGCGATCCATCATTCCCATCGGTGGGCGAACGATATCGTGCGGTCTGGCCGTGCCTCGCGAGTTGCAAAAGTGTGCGGAAAGGGAGGTAGCTGAAAGGGGTTCGCGGATTCGGCGAGAAGTTGAAATACGGCGTTGCGGTAGGATATCGTGTGCGATCCGGCATCGGCGTCGGCGTCGGAGTCGGCCGAAAGGCTGACCTAGTGCCCAACCCATCACCAAGGAACTTGAAGACCTCCCAGCACGCGAGGGACCATTCAATCTGCACGTGAGGATGGATGGATGCCCGCTGGCTTAGACGGTACCACCGTGATAGCAGGCGACCAACGGGGCTTCGGCTTCAGCTTCGGAACCGCGATATCGCGACGTGCACCACCACTGGATCGATGGGACACGAGCGTGATCGACTGCTCCGCCTCGATACAAGATCGATTGTTCGCGAAAACGGCGGACCTTGCAAACCCTTCACTTTTAACCCTCGCAGGACAAAGACGCTTTCGACGATTCCGCGGATGTCATGGGGCTAGATTCATTCCAATTCTGAAGCAGCAATTTTGTTGTATGAATTTTTGAGTAATTCTTCTTTGAGTTTAATGCTTATCTTCTTGCTGGACTTGTTGGACGTAGTACAAGCTAAGAACAATTTGAGCTGACTGATTTGAGCAGACTGATTTGAACAGACTGGTTTGAACTGACTGGTTTGAACAGACTGATTGGAACAGACTGATTGGAACAGACTGATTTGAACAGAATGATTTGAACAGAATGATTTGAACAGACTGATTTGAACAGACTGATTTGAACAGACTAATTTGA
>CM052320.1:7927729-7996321 GCA_028455615.1 Lasioglossum zephyrum | reverse complement strand
TTACTATGAAATTTATTCGCAAAACTCAAATTATTTTCCATTGTCCTGCTGCATAGTTTCAAGATAATTATTTTCATTATTTTATAATAGTAAATTATTTCATCTCGTCGAGTTGCATAGATTAAAAATAATTATTTCCTGCATAACAACAACATCGTCTATTTTTGTTTGAAAGTTACCCTTTTCGATTATAGGAAATCGAAATACATTGTCAATCTTCGGTAGGATTCTATTTTGATTCTAGAGAATTTGTGCGTCCCTTTATCAAGTTATTCATCATTACAATTCTATTAGTAGTCTATAATTGTTTAGAGTTATCTGTATAATCAAGTTTGAATTAGAACAACGCCTCAATCTCTTAATGCAAGTTTGATTAAATCATGTTGGTAAAATGAAAGAAGAAGTTTGCCGTACCTTTCTAGTTTCTCTAACTACGTCAACGAAATCTTGTCTGTCTCTAGTTTGGAGGTAGTCGCAGCTGTAACAAACAAATTAATGCCATAAAGTATTTCATTCATGTATTTTTTCAAGTTTTTGCAATTCATTTTAAAAAGTAGCATTATCAGATGCAATACATTAAAGATGAGACAAATCATCAAAGATCTTAATCAGAGAATCCTAATAATGTTAAAATTTATAATAAAGGTATTCTTTTGTTTTTCCATTCCAAGATCTCGATAATATCACTTTCTTTTTCGCTTTACATTATAAATGCTAACTATTCCAGCTAGCACCCTGGCTAATAAATGTACTTTGAATTATATATTAAATAATAGTAAAGGTATTCTTTCGTATAATGTTAAAATTTAATTTTCCACAAAATCAGCTACGAGGAATTTATTTTCTTACAAATCGACGCTATCGTGTTCCCCATGTGCACCACATCTGCTTTCCAAGTATCTACGCATTCACGTAACATTTCGAGCAAGCGTCCGACAATAAAAACCTTCTATAAAAGCCAGGACAGTAAGGAGGCCATAATGTCGAAAGAAAATCTCAGAAGTTTCACAGATAGCGATCATGCTTCTGCGAAAGGCCCCGAAAGGGGACATTGAAATCCCACTTTTAAGGAGCATCCCCACGCAAACGATTAATTGAAATGCTGGCCACGTGTTTAATCGCGAGCCTTGCGCCGCTATCCGGGACACTAAAGGCTGGACTTTGCAAGCAAACGTTTCGCGACTTCTAAATATAAATCGTTCCTTGAGCTGGAGAATAAGAGAGAGAGAAAGAGGCAGAGATATCCACTTAGGTTCGCCATGCATGCGGCACAATTACGCGGATTACTGAAATCTCTTCATTAACCGCGGAGAACGGGCCATTCTTGCGGTTAATGCGAGTCAGATGGAACGAGTCCGGTTTCCATTCATTTTAAAAACGTGAATTCCGTATTGCGCAACGTTCTAGCCTCGTTGATAAAAATCTGTTAAAAAAAAGAAAAATATCAGGGAAACTTTGAATTTTTTCTATCGACCTGCTTCTGAGTAATCGGCTTCGCAAGAAACATCGTTAATTCGGATGATTTATTGCTCGGTAATAACTTAAGAAACACGCACAGCCATTCACCTTCCTGTAATTATGTGGCAGCGTACACCGAGCCGATGTTTCTTGTTGAATGAAAATCATGTGAGCGTCGTGAACTTTGATTTTTATACAGAGATTATTTTAGGCTGTTGATGGATGTATGGATCTATTAATGAGATTTACAGAGTCGTACCTTTTCTCATTAACGATCGGCTGAAAATCAACCGAAACGAAGGCTATCATTATGGAAGAACGAATTAATAATGTTCAAAAGGAGTTCGCCATTCAATTCAAGTACGAAGAGCTCCAGCAATTTTGATCGAAGCAAGACTGATCAAGATCGTACCGAGTCCTTGGATCTCAGTCGGTCGATGACGAGGGTGCATCTTATTGAGAGCGCATCGAGATGGTTCAACCCGGGGTCATTAAAAATGGATCCATCTATCCGCGCCGTGGGCGGAATTGGACGAAGGCGCATTTAAAAATTCGCGATAGATCGAGAAGCCTTCTTGTACGCGTGACCTCATTATCCTGCCCACGATTCCAACGCTGCGCCGGTCTCGGGTTTCCTGCAGAACGATCCCGGAGATTACGGTCTCAACTCGATCTCGCAGTCGAGGACTGACCTCGCTCTCTTCCAGGTTGCAAGAACGTACGAGACCTCAATTGTTAATTTTGTAAGAGGCCCGGCTAGCGCGAGCTCGCCGATCTCTATCGCGCGTACAATGCCGGCGGCCGCCTCGTCGCTCTAAACCCTCTATATAACTGTAGCCGGGAACTCTCGACAATAACAACAATAAGTCTTTAGCGCGACCGGATCGACCTGCCAAACAATGAAACCCGCTCCTATTGATTCGGTAACGAATTCGGAAAGAATGAAATTCTGTTTCGTTGTTCTAGCTCGTGCAAAATGAATGACCGAATTTCGTCACTTTGTGCTTCATAAATTACTTCTTTAGTAAATCTAGTCGATTGCGTTGCTTGCTGTACGTTTATTGGACTAATAAACAGAAAATATTACCTGCAAATTAATTGATTCGTCTGCTCGAATTAAAAAGATTTATGTTCAAAAGGGTTCCATGGAAATTATCATCACAAATTTCCCCGACACGAATTAGACCGACAATTATTTCAGATTCGTTGTCAGTCAAATCTGGTGTCGGTGAGATGTTGTTGGTAAAAAACGTGTCGGGGAAATTTTTGTTGGTGATTTCCCCGACACAGTTTCCACCGAAAACATTTCACAGACTTCAGATTTGACCGACAACGCATTTAACCGACAACGATTTTGACCGACACGAGTTTGACCGAAAATGATTTTAGATTCGTTGGCGGTCAAATTTGTTGTCGATCAAATCCGCTGTCGGTTAAATTCGTTGTCGGTTAAATGCGTTGTCGGTTAAATCCGCTGTCGGTTAAATCCGCTGTCGGTTAAATCCGCTGTCGGTTAAATCCGCTGTCTGTTTAATCCGCTGTCAGTTAAATTCGTTGTCGGTTAGATTCGTTATCGTTTAGATTCGTTGTCGGTTAAATTCGTTGTCGGTTAAATCCGCTGTCAGTTAAATCCGCTGTCAGTTAAATTCGTTGTCGTTTAGATTCGTTGTCGATTAGATTCGTTGTCGGTTAAATCCGCTGTCGGTTAAATTCGTCGTCGGTTAAATTCGTTGTTGGTTAAATCTGGTGTCGGTTAAATTCGTTGTTGGTCAAATCTGGTGTCGGTGAAAAATGTGTTTGGAAAATTTGTGTCGGTCATTTCCATGGTACCCGTTCAAAAACATCTGACTGGAGGTCGCCTACAGATTCACAGGCTACGAGTAAAGTGGCCGGACTGGTTTAGTACGGACCTCGATCGCGTCCGAACGCGAAACAAAGATTTTCCCGGTAGATCGAGGACAGATCTCGCTCTGTGGGAAATTCCAGGGCCACGGGAATACATCGTGGGCAGGATAACGAGTCGCTACGCAGCGCAGGTAGAAACAGGCGACAAAGGAGCACCGTTTGACTTCGGCGTCACCGTTCGAAACTGCCTCCGAGAGAGCTCGCCATTCTCCTGCGAGAGCAGGTTAAGCGGATTAGAACGGCTCTGAATGAACGGCGAACAGGTATAATTCTGTTGGTCTATTGAAATCAGATAAGGGTCGCAATTAATGGGCGCATAGTACATAGTGCGCACCGGCTCTCTCGATGTTTCCTTTCGCGAGGGATTTCCCTGTGTGCGTTCTATCTTCCGCCGATCTATGGCGATTTTGTTGCAGTCGATGTTTATTGACGGCGGAAACAGCGCGATGGAGAACCGTGCGAACGGTTTATTACGGGCTTTAACGATCCGATGCCGGAGAGAAACGATGCGAGCCGTGCGTTATTGTTTCGTTGTAAATTCTGTGCTTTTGCGATTTTAATCACCCAACGTGCCATATAGTAATACGTTCGAACGGATCCTGTGAAATTCTCTAGTCACTTTGTCTCGTAAATTTCTCCACGAAAATGCATAATAGAACACCTGCGATTTAGAACGATACTTTGGTTTATGGTTAGGGAGATTTCATCAGGTAAGAAGTATTTGAAATATAGGACATTTTATACTAATGTTTTAGTGTTGCGATTCTACAAACATGATTGCTGGCTCGTACGACATTTGTCTTTTTTAATCGAGCGTCAAATCTGATACAGTTTAATATTCGAGGTCAACAATTTTCTGGCCGGCGGCCATCACCGGAATAGGTTAACGAGTCCGATTAGGGTTCGAGTAAAATGAAAGACCGAAGAATTAGGGGATTCAGACTTCTATTGGTTTACAGGGCAGCCCCGAGTAATCCCATAATCCTGATTTGTGTTGAGCCGACCCTCTCTCCGCGTGTGTCCCGCGGTAACTGTTCACCGAGCAACCCGATAACAATTACTAAGTAAATGAATTTGTTCATGGTAATAAAACGACAATGACACCTGCCGGGTACTGTTATAAAATTTACCCGTTTCAGTTCTTACAGAACCATGGAGACCGGTCATTCGGATTTCTAGGTACCTGCCGGTGTTAACGACACCGGAACACTCCTTTCGCGTCGAACAGTGTTGTTAAAAGAGAGAAAAACAGAGGGACAGACGAGAAAAGAAGAAACTGCGTCGCGTTGCCGCTTTACGACACGGTCGTGCTTTATTGTTCGCTCGTTTCTTTGTTTCGTTGTTTAGCCGGAGCACACGCAGCTGCGGGAGGATTTAACGTCGCCGCGGAACGATTACCGGACCGCTCCACGTGCTAATGAAGAGTAATTAGCTGGTTGACAGAGCTGAACGACACTTGTAGCATGGCCGGAGTGTAGGGGAGTGAAATGATATGATGGAGGAGCAAGATGAACACTGTTCATTCGCGTTTTCGAGAACAAGGATTTTATGTACTTCTAACATGAACAACCCAATATGGTTGAACTTATACAAATGTGTTTATGCGTTTCTAACGTGAACAACCTGGGCATAAACAATCTAGCGTGATTACATTTATACAAATGTGTCGTCGTTTAAGGTTTGAAGAAATTATATGATGGAGGGGTACGATGAACACTGTTCATTCGCATTTTTGAGAATAAGGATTTTATTAATTTCTAACATGAACAACCTGGACATATATATAAACAAACCAGTGTGCTTGAATTTATACAAATGTGTCATCGTTTAAGATTTGAAGAAATTATATGATGAAGGAGCAAGACGAACACTGTTCATTCGCATTTTCGAGAATAAGGTTTTTTTGCATTTCTAACATGAACAACCTGGACATATATAAACAACCCAGTGTGGTTGAACTTGTACAAATTTGTCGTCGTTTAAGATTTGAAGAAATTATATGATGGAGGAGAAAGATGAACACTGTTCATTCGCGTTTTCGAGAATAAAGATTTTATGTATTTCTGACATGAACAATCTCGACATAAACAACCCACTGTGGTTAATCTTATATTTGTCGTTTAACATAATTAATGTATAGCATGATATTCAGGGACCTTTAGCTTTCGTCCAAATTTCATAGACTTTCTTCAACCATCACCCTCACTCGGGCTCAGGTGACAATACTGGCCAGATACCCGTCGACCTCGGCAAGGTCGAGGGGCCACAGTCTGTTCTTCGGTAAAACCATAACTCTCGCAATAACTGTCCCCCATAATCGGTCGCAGGCTAACTTCGCAAAGTACGTACCAGCAATGGGGTGTCGTAATTCCGAATCCCTTCTTCCGAGAGCGAAGCCATAAACAGTGGTCAAAAGGGAGGAGAAGTGAACCAGGTATCGGGTCCACCGAAATAAACGAACAGTATATAACTGTAAGGCTATTGGCCAATCGCTTCCGTGTGACATCATTGTCGAGGTCGATGATTCACGGGCGGAGAAAAGAGAACGGGGGGCCTACAACGGAGGCCAAGAGAGGACAAAAGGGAAAGAGAGAGAAAGAGAGAAGAAAGAATGACGAGAAGGGAAGCAACAGCTGTTGAACCGGCAGCAGAAAAATTTCGTTCATTGCCAGAGCATGGTCGACGAGCTTCGAGTCCTTGGCGAGGCTGCTGTATTGCACTCGTCGAACCTGATGCGATCGAGGATCGAATTTAGTTTACTTAAAAATTCCTTTGCCTCTGGTTATTCAATCATCCTTTCACCAAGGCCACAATGATAATAAGAAATAAATAAAATCGTTGTTTATCTTCACGATTACCTTCGACTGCAGAAATTGGACGTTTCAATAAAAACGAGGCTAGATCGGTTTTTTATCGATCGATCGACACCCCGTTCGTTCGATTTCTTTCGTTGACGGACAAGTCACACCCCCATCAAGGGTTTTGCTAGCTTTGGACCAACGCCAGAACGGTCTGTAGAACGCTGTTACAATGCTAATTCCTGATCGCAATGTCTTGCGGTGCCAGGCGAAATTATGCGCCGCCTTGTTGCCAACCTTATAACGCTTTATTGGCGGTTCGAGCGGAGCACGCCTTCGCTTATCGTATCCCGACGTCAATACAACGAAAATACGGTTGTATTTACGTAGTTGGCGGGTGAAACGGTATCGACGGCATTTATATTTTCTACGATCCGCTCCGGGATGAGGATAATTGCACGAGGTCGAACGACCTCGCGGCTCGACACCGTTTCTTTCACTGTGATTCGGCGAATTTGCGAGCCGACGAACCGAGAGATAATTGCCGAGTGTTGCTATGGCATAATGCTTGAATTTTAGATCGGCACGAGTTTCTTCGACTGCGAAGCATTTAAAATTAACTATTTTTTTATTAAACAGTTTTAATTTTATATTCAGATTTGTTGCTATATTTATAAATGACTCTTTATAATCTCAATAATCGTAAATTTTAAAAATTGGATCCCGTTAAATAGTAAAATAAATACTTGAAATGAAAGCTGTTATTTTAATTGTTAATTTAGTACAAATTAAGTAGATTAAAAATGATATTGAGTTTGCACCGAAATGGAAGGTAAGAGGCAATATATATTTAATGAAATAAATTGAATGAAATAGTTAATTTAAGAGAATACCAAATTCATACCAAACCGTAGCAAAGAGGCATAGCTATAGTACAATACCTCTCCGGATAATAAATTAAATCGAGTTAAATAATCATCTCGAGGTGAAGTGCAATTATGGCGAATGGCGAGCTCATGGAGAAACCGGTATAATATCGTAACAATTGACCTCGATATAAATAATATGCAATTAAATCAAGTACCATGCGAAGTTACATTACGATGTATCTCAATCAGTATACCTGGTGAATCACTGAAATGAAGAGTACACTTCTGATACAAAATCGATCGTATAAATTAAATAGTACTTTCCCTAGTATCAAAATAATTATAAAATACTTACTCTAGCATCGCAAACTCTAGTATAAATTATACAATATTTTCTGTAACGTCGTGCAAACAGTTTCGAGTGAAGATAAATCAAAGAACATTAATTAAATAAAGTAAATATGAAAGCTGCACTGCGTTCCGTTGGGAATTTTCAATGTAAGTGAACGAAATTAAATGGAACTATTTTTACCAGGTGGCCAAGAAAACGAAGTTAATTAAAAATCGAAGAAGTGGTTGATATTATAAAAATTAATTAAATGAAGTAAATAACGTGGTTCGATAACGTTGCATCGACAATGTTCGAAACAACCAATCAATTATTTCTACCAGGTGGCCAAGAAAACGAAGTTAATTAAAAATCGAGGAAGTGGTTGATATTATAAAAATTAATTAAATGAAGTAAATAACGCGGTTCGATAACGTTGCATCGACAATGTTTGAAACGACCAATCGAACAGAAACCGTTATTGATTAAAGTTTAAAGAAATGCTCCTTACTCACGCCTCTCTTCCAATTAACTAAGCGTGGCAACGTTCGAGTTACACTCGATAAATGAACAAGCAGGCGTGTGTGTGTGCGAGCAATGGACCAAACTGAGGGGTCGTAACGACGCGTGGGTTCTGCACACGTGCAAACACAAGGGAGGACTGGGGCTGATAGTGGGATCATCCTCACTGATGATGATTCACGTGGGAGGCCCTTCGCCTCCCCCGCTCCCCTGCTTACAAACTTATTTTTAAAACCGTTAACGACATTTTTCTCTTCCTCAAAGGTCGACAACGGAGCGCTCCGTCTGACCCACAACTTGAATCGATCCAATGCTTTTTCCTCCATAAACAACAAATAAAACCCATTCCATTACACGTCAACCCTTTGCAATCGAACCGGTTTTTATTGCAAAAAACGCTGCAACCAAAGAATATTTCTTTCCAGATACAATACTGTAAAAATTGTTTTAAATAATAGCATGGCAATTTTTAGTGATGCCTCAGAGACGTCATTCAAATGCAAAGGGTTATTGCAATATCGTCACTGTTTCATGACGGAAACGAAATAACATTTTCGATGGAAGACGAGTACACAAAGGTGAAGGATTTCATTTGTCCGAAAAACACAACGAGAGATCGGATCGTTCGAGCTTCGGTGTACATTATTCTTGCAACAATCTCGATTCGGGGAAAACACTTATCGAATCGCGGCCCAATTTCGCACGCGCTACATCGCATTTCAATTCCATCGGAATCCTCGACGTCGAGTGCGACCGATTGACCTATCGGTGTTTCGGGATCGGCCTCTCGAAAATCCCTTTTCCAACGATTAATTAATTTCGGCGGAAAAGCCGCGTTCACGGTGTTCAGTTTAATCGCGGCCGATTCGGTCCAGCTGACCGTGGGTAACATTATTAACAGACATCCGCGAAAATGACAACGCCAATTAAAAACGGAAGTGGAATCCAATCGCTTCCGTCCGATAAGAATTTTATTTTATTATTCTCGGAGGAGCAAAACCGATCACATTATTAATCAAGATCAATATTGTATTCACATTATCAAGTTAAAATTATGTCACTTTTAGTATCATTTTAATCAGAAAAATGCTACAAATCTTTTAGTGAAAGTTCCATGAAAAAATACTGAAGAATAACAAAGTTTTATAATTAGATTAGAAATGTTAACACTTTTCCCACGAACTATGGCCCGCAGTGGAAGGTATGTTCGATCTCCTTCGAAAAATGATTTAACCACGACTACTTAAATAATCATCAGCCTAGGGTCAAGAGCAAACATAAAATGGAAGACGCCCTGGTCTGTCCCTTGCGTTTTCGATCTGGAATTTTCCGGGAGAAACTCTCAAGTCTCACCGTGTTCGATTTATTTGTAAATCTTTCCCTCAGAGGATTCTCTTCATTTCGATCAGATTGCAAATTAGCCGCTCGAATCGCGGCGAGTGTTGCACGAATCATATAAATCAACGGAGCCCGCCTTTTCATCCGAAACCATGTTCGGGAATTTATGATTTTCGTGAGGGCCGTTTGCCAATCACTCTTCCGTGGAATAGAGAGAGAAACGGACAAAGTGGAGGAGAAAGCTATGGGTGTTTTCTCCTCTGGCAATCTAGGAAACCTGGGTCGAGGTTCGCGATAATTCACCGGGACCGTGTAACTGGCCAAGAATCGATATTCGCGGACACGAAAACGCAATGGCAAAATGGGAAGATCGTCCTGGAGCTCGTTCCGCCCTAAGAAAATAGCTGCGATCGTTTGTACGACTGTTTTCACAGAGATTCACGAGAATGGCCGCAGTAAAATTGTAACTGTGTCATGATCCTACTCTTTCATTGTCAGAATATCAGTCATTCATCCGTGGAACCTTAATCTTTTGTTAAAATGACAATCGGAACATGTTTAAAAGATGTTAATTATTCGACCAATCCAACCAGACTCTGTCATACATTCACATCCGCTAGACAAACAGGAAACACCACTGTGCGAACAATGTTAAACACTTATTACCATAGTACACTTGCTACTGCGCAACCTAAGAACGAGTCAGAAGAAACACAAAACTGCCTAATGATCTAACAATACTACTCAACACAGCTGACCATCTACTTAACTTCTTCTAATCCCTAAAGATAACCAATATGTATAAAATGATATGCTAACCAAACCTGAATTGTACGTTGTTGCTAATGACTAGACTGCGGATACATACATATTAAATAAAAATGTTCTGCATTGATTGTGGAAAGCAAGAATAACATAAAGATAACCAATTTGTATAAAATGATATGCTAATCAAGACACATATATTAAATAATGTATAGTATAATATAATATATGCTAATCAAGACTAGATACATATTAAATAAAAATGTTCTGCATTGATCGTGGAAAGCAAGAATATTATAAAAATTTATTTGATTCCTTAATAACATTATTACAGGGCTCTTTAATTTTTCTAATCGTTCACTATTTCATATTTCACCCAGCCAATTTCCTCATAAATTACCACTGCGGTTAAAGCAACGTTAAATAAATGAATGAAAAAAAAATTTTATCATAAATGCATGAAATCCGCAGTTTAGAAATGGGTTTGTGACAAATTTCCTTAAACTGAGTCTCGAAAAACGAGGAGTTTCCAGCATTAGCATGGACATCCAGACACTCTAAACTCCGGTCGGTTTCTCCGGACAGAAAAAAAGAGAAAAGATGAGTTCGGGGCTCGTCTCTCGGTTTCTCTTTCGTAGGGCAGGATATTTCCAGCGTTGGTCACGAAAGAATTCCATCGTGTCCCCAAAAACGAAACAAGGTTGCCGGTCCGCCGGGAATATTCATGAGGACAGGCCCCATGGTCTGTGTTGGAACGAAAAACTCCGACTCCGAATCGCTGCGAAACTCATGTGTTTACGTGTTACGCTCGTAACAAGCACCACGTAATACACGCGCGGAGAAAGTACATACGTGTGTACACAAGTTTGCCATAATTGTCGATTTCCCCATTCCATCGTGAAAGGAGGCTAAGGTCGATCGGTTATCGAATCGATCGTGCGAGAGTGTCACCGTCGTCTTACGATTTTCGTTGTGATTCCTGATTCTTGGTCGTTGACTAAAAAGCTATGCCCAGGTTTGGTAGTGAAACTCGCCCCCAGCGGGATTTTAATCGTGCTAGGACCATTCGATAGCCTACCCAAAAAGACCCTTATCTGCAAAGTTTCAGCCTCATATCTCATCTGTAAGGGTAGTTATTGAGAAAAATCGAAAACCATTTCTTGGCCGAATTTCCCTATTTATTGGCAATTAAAATTCTGAAAAAAATCTGACACATTTCGGATACTAGCCACATATTAGATATCATTTTCAGTTTTTTCCGTTGCAAACTCTAGTTGTAAAAAATTAAACACGAAACAAACCGTAAAAATGCAGATTTCATATAAAAATCTTAAGTTGACCATCACAGATTTAATTTAGCAATGAGATATTACCGTAAGTATTATGCTCATTTTTTTCAGATTGTTGTGAGTGGTGCAACAATGTTCAAAAAAATAAAAACCACTTTTTTCGGCGTTTTTCCTAAGTTACACTTGATTTTTCTGAATCCAAAAAATATCTTATGTTCAGAGAAACATTTTCCAGACTTTAAAACATGCGTAATAAAAAAAACGAAAATAATACTATGTACTTATATTCGAATAGTTAGAACATGATTCCAACGGCGCCGGTTGGTGCATTTTTTTCAGAATTTTTAATTGTCAATAAATAGGGAAATTTGGCCAAAAATTGTTTTTTCGATTTTTCTCAATAACTACCCTTACAGATGAGATATGGGGCTGAAACTTGGCAGATAAGGGTCTTTTTGGGTAGGCTATCGAATAGTCCAGGCACGATTAAAATCCCTCTGGGGCGAATTTTATTACCAAACCCAGGCATAGCCTTTGCACTGAAATAAATTTTATTTATTTAGAGAGAGAAAGATGAAGGATGTTGGGTTGCTTCTGCGTTCATGGGTAATGAACATTTCTTGAGAAGGAAAATTACGTAAATTTTTCCATAAACGTCGCGTAACGTTCACATTGAATGGTTATGCTGACAATACGTACGATCGAACAGAGGAAAGTGTATGCGCATTGTGTGTAAATATCGCCAACAGTAATCTCTGCTTAATGAATACCGGGCTGTCCCCACCAATTCCTGGAATTGATCGAGTCTTTCATTCATACCCGACGTCTGTCACTCTTTTCCTGTATTCCCAAGACTCGAGGAACTCGAACTCAAAACACGAAATCACAAACGCGTTCAAGACGCCTGAAAACAAGATAGAAAGAACAGAAAATTTCATAAACATCCTTTGACTTATCACTTGAATTTCTGCAAGAAGAGAAGAAACATTTTTATTCGGATAGCAAGCTAGTCGAACAAAGAGTAAAAACAGTGTCAATATAATTCGATACCATCGAACCGTCTAACGTTCGCACCAGAATACATTGAATAATCAATAGATTGATTCAATCAGTTTGATGGAGGTGAACTTAACATGAATGAGAAACTCGTGTATCGATTGTAGCTTCGAAGCTAGCGGATACGAATTAGGTAATGTTTCCTTTATGCTAATCCCAGGTTAATTAAATGGATTATTTGAGAAGTGGATCGATAGTGAATTCAAATTGATGGTCAATGTTCGAATCGGTTGATTTTACGTGAACATGGACTAGGAAGAAATTCGTTCGTCCAGCTCATAAAGAATGACATACAAGACTTATAAGAGACTCGTTCAATAGGGTTGATCATTCAAGAGCCGATATTAAATGATCCAGATCAAACTCTTTGTAAACAGCGTTGTCATCAGATGTACCTATCTCTATCACGGATGGCACGGATAATGCGAGTTCGTAAGCATCAATAAAGGGAGCCATCTGTAGTTTCAATGAAACATTTAATTCCTCGAAGAGCGCATTATCTGTTTCGTAATGATAACACGTTGTAAACTGAAGCAGCGGCGGCGGCTTCGTATACTAACGAAGAGAGTCTCTCCTTCTCTCTCCGTTCAGATTGTCTTCGAAGCTAATCGCGAGTAATTAACCGAAACGAGGTTAGGGTATTAAACCGATGGGAGGAGCTGTGATGCAACGAGAGCACACAAGACTTTCAGCGGGCCTACGTACGTGTGTATCCGGAACAGGAATGTTTTCGAGCACGTCCCGGAACGATTTATCAAGAATTTTCTACCGGGTGGCCAAGCACCACTCGATCGAACTGATTACCGTCTGCTGACACAAGACAAATGCACCGGAATTCCGTCGGAACGAGAGGAACACTTATTGACCCGAGAATTTCTTTTCTCGGACGCAAAAATCGATTTTTCACCGAGTATTCCTGTTTAACGTGGTCGAGGCATTTCTAAACGGAATATTTTTCCGTAGATAATACTAGACAACTGATTTTATTGTTTCTCGTTAAAATTATTAAGGAAGTAGCTCGCCCGACAGACGTTGTCCTGTCCAAATTTCAATAAATTTGTTGTAACAAATAAAACAAAAAAAGTATTACGCATATCCATCCTTCGAATCGTGAGTTATGGTTTTGAGTTCATACAAAATTCCCATAGAAAATAGCACTTTCATTTTTTCCAATTTTTCGGTCCCCAAAAACCTTATTCGAATTATTACGAACATTTACACAAAAAAATTAGCCAAGTTATTTATGTGTATAGAGTATAGATGTATATGTGATATAAATGTCTATGCAGTTCCTGTATCTCGTGAATGATGCATTTTATATTTCGCATAAAAGTTCACACAAAAATTCCATAGAAAATAGCACTTTCATTTTTTTCCGAGCAACTTTTCCAATTTTTCGATCCCCAAAAACCTTATTCGAACTATTACGAATATTTATAAAAATAGCCAAGTTATTTATGTGTATAGAGTATAAATGTATAGATGATATAAATGTCTATGCAGTTCCTATCTCATGATTGATGCAGACAGTTTTTATATCGCATAAAAATTCGCAGTTTACTCAAGTAAATTGCACAAGAGTACTTTATATATTGAAAAGCGTGTACACGCCTTAATAAAAGTATTTTTCGTTGAAAGTGTTCATTTAAGAAACGAGTCTCGTATATAAAGCAACCTTATCTCCCATCTTTCATCCAATTGTCCATTAGAAAATCACTGAGAGTAAATTGTAACGAAGAGAACGAAGTACCGGCTTTGTCGAGGGAAGAAGAACGTTTTTCAATGGCCGTTAATTACACTTCTTTGCAACCGGGCGAATCCGGCTGCAGCTCTCGGTCTTAATGGCGGTAAAGAGCCCGCGTAGAATCGATTACGTGCATCTGGGAACTTTGAAAGGCTTGACCGCGCCGTTAAGTGCACGAAGAATTTTAGTATATCATTATACTGGGTCAGAAGAACAATTTTAACGAAGTTTCGTAATATAGTGGATTAGAGGGTTCAGTGGATATTAATTATCTTCGCGTGAAGTACCGAATATACTTCGTAATTACCATAAAGTAATTAGATACAGGAGCTACATATTCATTTCTTCCTCTTTCTTTGAATAAGGTTAATAAGTTGTAAATAACGGACCAGTATTTTTCTTCGAATGTTTTCACTGTCTTGCATTCGAGATAATTTTTGCCATAAATGCATACAAATTTGCAGTCTATTTATGAAGTCCCTAATTAGATCAGGAACTCCTAATTAAACCTTTTCATTCAAACCATTCGACGAGCCAACAATAGCCTGCGTTATTAGATAGATTCATTATGTATAAATTGCTGAAACATGAAATGGATTATGGAAATTGTCTTGAATTATAGATTTTTTGGTATTTATAATTCATAACGATTTCGAAACAAGGATAAAATACTCGTTTTAAATAGAATTTCTCACTTTCAAGGACGACCTTTAACCGATCGAAAGTATAAATACAATGCAGCTACATTAAAATTCTATTTCGTCAGAAATATTCAAAGTTCTCCAGAAAGATACAAACATCTATAAAAATCTATATGTAGTGCATTTGATATGAATATAATTGAATGTAACTTTATTTAATTATAATGAATATAATTTTGAAATTCAAAAATAAAATAAATTCTCGCTGGCCAATCCAACGAAGGGCAATCTGGAAATTCTGTGCAACGAAGGAGATGAGAATCGTCTGACAAAATAATTGGACAATATGTTCAAGTCAAGTTCAATTCGATTTAACAAATCGTTTGGAATCGGTGCGCCATTGACCGTATCCATCGTTGATTCGTACTTACTCGGAGACGAGGGTTATCGTCCCGTAACAAATATCCTTTTATGAATAGAGGATTTCTTTGGCTGGCTCGGTCACTGTGAATGACAGCGGAACATGAATAGCCGCGGTGCGATCGAGTGTTAAACGTGTGTGCCCGTAGTATACACGGTTTTAGACGCGCAGGTGTGCTCGCGCACGGAAAGTAAATTACACGGCGTTTAATGCTCGTCAAATATTCCGCGGAGCTTTGAAAGACTCGGCCGTTTACCGTTGCCGAGTTCGCGTAGCGGTCGCTAATGAATCATGGTAATTTTTTGCACAACTTTAATCCCGGTCGCCGCGCGATTTATGTCTGAGGTGAATCCTGGTTCGCTCCAACGAAGATTCTCGTGCGATAATAACGAGACCAAGCGATTTTTTATTGTTTCTGGTTGAAGGAAACATTTTCTTAAAAATGAATGAAACTAGAACTTGTTAAAACAGTGCCGAAAACTAACTAAAACAAGGCCACAGTACACCAATGCTGGCTAAAACGTGTTGAAACAGTTCAAAGTTGGTTCGAAGCTGGTCGCAACGGAACAGAGCAGATCAAAACTAACTGTAACAGGGTCAAAACAGACCGAAGTTGGGTAAAACAAGGCCAATGTACACTAAAAGTAGTTGAAACAGGTTAAAACTAGCTAAAAAGGTTCTAACTAAAAACTATCTGAGAACAGATTAGAGACGACAACAACCGGATTGAAGCAATCCAAAGCGGATCAGAAGAGTCCAGAGCGAACCAAACTAAACTGAAATGAATCAAAGCGATCCATTGGGAACATAAAACATGAATCATTTAATTGCGTTAATAACCGGAAAAGAGCACAGTGGAGCAACAAGAAACGGAAAAGGAAATACAATGTATCAGAAAGAAGGTCAAAAGTGAATTTAGAAAAAGTCTGGAACGTATCACAGGACATAGAACGAAACTATAGTAATTATACCACTCCATATCAGTCCTCTGGCATCTCCCAAGACCAAAGAAGAGTGCAGAGAAGCAAAAAGGACCACAGAAGAGAACGCTGAGAGCCAAACAGGACCAAAGACGAGTGTATCAAGGGGCACTGCATCAAGGAGGTCCGGAGAAGAACAAAGTGGATTAAAAGGACTAAAAAGGAGTAGACGACGAGCCGCACAGGATCTAAGAAAAAAAAAGCATAGAGTGTCAGAGAGCATCGGAACGAAGCGTATAGCATATCCGAGCGTGTTCAAGCGAGTCGATGCGGGATCAAACGGGACACGAACTAACGGAAGTATACTTGCATGAAAGATAAAGGATTCGTAACGTTATATGAAACAATTCCACGGGTCTGCGGAAACCTCGCCGTTTTTAATTCCGAGTCTTCGTGACGGACGTTAATGAATCATCGTGGCCTTTTTCCTGATGCTTAATACCCAAAGTGGAAATTTATGGGTGTCCTTCTATTCGTGGAATGTTTGCTTAGAGGATTCAAGGATTCCGGAAGATAATACACTGCGGTCCTGTTGACTATGTGAATCACGATTACGGTTTTAGTGCTTCGGTGCATCGAGATAAATGTTTTCACTTCAAGAGGATTGGTAAACAAAGAGTCGAGGATGCGAACAGTTCGCTGATTCCGCAATAATCTTTCGTTTGCCTAGAGATTCGGAATATGTACTGTCCGTGCAAAATGTAAATCTAAATCTATGGAGCGCTAAATTTTACAAAAATTTATATGAAATTTATATAAAAACGAAGTCCTGACTCACTCACCTATCAACGCCCAGGCTAAACCCTTGGCTCTAGAAAGCTAAAATTTTGCACAGAGGTTTCCTTTATGATCTATACAAGGGATAAGAAAGGATATTTCTAAATTCAACTCCTAAGGGTGAAAAGGGGTTGCAACGTTTGTATGAGGAATATTTTGTTCGTGGTTGGATATCCTTGAAACTTGTTCTTAATGATCTTTGATGTAATTAATTAAACACCTATTTCGGAATTTTACAAATTTCAACCCCTAATTGTTATATTATATTGTTCGTGGTCTGATTTACATCATACTTGGTCTTAATGCTCATTGATATAATCTGAATGGGGTGAATGGAAGGTTAAAAGATTTTATGGAGAAACAATATCAATGTTCGAGGGTATTAAACAGTTTTCTGTGCGAGCGAAGCCGCGGGGAAAAGCTAGTTGCTTTATATAAACAACGATAATGTAGTTACTTAAATGTTTAGCCATTTTTATCAGCAATGTATATGTAGGATCAACGAATACGAGAAGAATGAGTGAATTGATAAAACTAATGTGCTCTCTGGCTAAAACCGGACACGACCGACGACTCTTTACATTGCCTCTCCACTCGTCACCCTTTGTTTACGTTATTTTCGTGCACGCTGTTACAGCCTTCATCGTGGCTTGTTTACATTATTTTCGTGCGTGCCCATAGAACATTCGGCGTGACCTCATCTACGCTTGCGCGTGACATACTTCATATATCCATAGTAATAAACGTATTGAATAAAATCAATGCGTATAATCTTAATAATTGTAAATTAAAAAATATAAAACCCGAAATTTTGAAGGGTCCTGTAGCTCCGTTGTTAATGGATTTCCCTAAATTTGCATAAACGTCGTTATTTAGACCGAGCCAGTAACTAATTAGAGGCAGTGGTTCTACCGCAGCTCAAAATTCAAAGGAAACAGACTTTTGTACAACCTCAAACATAAACGACAAATCTATGCAGATTCCCAAGACGAATCTGCATAATGATTCGTAATAAGGTAGTTAAGATTTCCCATATATTCCTCCAGCATAATACGATCGAAGTAGCAACGAACGATAGTGAAAGAGTGAAAATTACGGTCGTCGCAGTTAAGCGTGACAATGAAATATTAAGTTTTTCCGGTGCTCATCGAGAAAGGAGCTCGTTACGCTCCACGATTAATCGTGGCCAGGTTTATGTAATAATTTTTCGCATGAATCGGATAATTCTATACCTGCGACTGTCGATGGAAAAAGAAATTCTCATGTAACTGATAATTATCAGGCATTAACATACCCCTGTGATGACTAATTATTACAGCGATGTGTTTAAATAACATTCTGCGTTACGAGTATAATGAATATATTCAAATATGATTTTATTATAATATAATATTCGAATGAACGATCGCCATCACATTTTATGTCCTTTTGCTCTATCTTATAAATAATAAAGGAGTTTTCAATTTAATGGCTAAAGGATTTAGATTTAATAATGCACAACACGAGTGCATTAAAGGATGCACTGTAACGTCTTCGAATAAAGTGCAGTCTAAACGCCCTTGACAATCCACTACTTATGTTACCACTTTTAATCAATATCCTATGCTTACAAACTCAACATTACCCGGTTGAATTATTAAACAGAAAATATTGGCTTGCGACTACAACCGCCCTAACAGTCAACGACGAGTTGTTATTCCGAAGGGAAAATAAATTCTTAAAGAGTAATGCCTTGTTAACAATCTACGAAGAGAACGTGAATTTCAAGCTCGGAAAGCAAATCTCTTATTAAACGAGGATTTTTCACTGCGGATTCTATTTATTTATGACCGAATACAAAATACAAAATACTGTTGATCGTTCCCGAGTCACAAAACATGTTTTCACTATTATTTTTCAGATCGTTAGCTAGGCAAGGTTATTTAGTAGGCGTCTACAGCTATAATTAAGATCGAGCGGTGTCGGTTTCGTTTAATTGTGTTCACTGCGGTAGAATTACGATTCCACGCGTTAGAAATCGTTGTTCCCAGTGAGGAAATATGTAACGGACACATTGTGAAAGGAAAAGTTCCACGTTCTGTGGCGGCGCTCCGCGTCGACACGCTCGATTCCATAAAAGAGCGGAGCCCTTGAAATTCTTTCTTAAGCCCGGACCGATCCTTGCGGTCGGAAGACGGATTATCCTCGACACGCGTAGGTGGTCTCGAGTCCTTCGTGAAAGGATACGCGGATAGCACGAAAGGACATCCTTCCAGGTGTTGACGCACCGGATATAAATGCTGGGTGAACCGCTGGAGACGGGACAATTCTACACCTTTCCCTTCTGAGAACATTATTTTCCTTCAGTGTATTGATTAAATAAAAATGTTTCCATTCTCTGCGTCAACCACCGTCATTCGTTTCCCAATCACAATTTGTTGCTCATAATTACCATGGAAATATTTTATCAAATATTCTCCATAAAATGATAAATTATATTTTATATTCAATTAATAACAAATAATTTTAAATGATATGTTGTAAAATTCTCTGCGTCAACCACTGCTATTTGTTTCCCAATCACAATTTATTGCTCGTATTTACCATGGAAATATTTTATCAAATGTTCTTCATGAAATGTTAAATCATATTTTACATTCAATTAATAGCAAATAATTATTTGTAAAGCCCAAAGCAAAAGAATTTCGCAATCCTTTCATTAATTTATTCTCGCGTGCTTCTTCTTTTGATCAAACCCAGAGTAATTTGGTGAATTATTTGATCAACGATGATTAAATGAATAGAAACTGTATGCAGTAACAACCAATGAATGAAAATAAACATAGCAAAGAAATTAACAGCACATTTGATCAATATTATATTAATCAAGTGGTTTAATTTGTTTATTTGATATATAAAAATGTACCGAGATGAGAGAAAGGAACGAATTTAATTGGTAACGGAAAGAGTAAATTTTTATTCAGTTCCGCTTCAATTTACCGAAACGATATTTGTTCCCGCGTATTTGCTTTGGTCTGAAACATTTTCATTATAACGAACACACAAGAATGAAATGATAAAATATTAGCAGAGAGAAAGGGAATGGCTTGGAACGTGAACTGACAACATTTCGAGGAGAGCGCGATGACTAAACAAGATTTTCTGCTGTGTCGTGTTTGCCCTCATTGGAACTATCCATCTTCCATTGTAACACGTTTCTTAATCACGAATTTCAACTTTGATATCAAGATCACGTGTTTCGAATATTCCAGCCCTGCGAAGGGTAGGAAGAAGAATATAGGTCGGAATTGTAGAAGAGGATTTTCTGCGTTCGATGCTTTCGGGAATATCGGCATTGAACGGTGCATTCGGTGCACATGCACTCGTACCTAGAATAAGTAGAAACGGTAAGTAATGAACAGACGTGCCAGCCAAGTCCCATTCAATAGCACGCGCACCTGGCCGACATTCAAACCGAATGTTTTCGAAAAAGACACGGGTTAGAAACGAATCTTGTTTCGCGTTTTGAGCTTTCCCTTTTTACAGAAATTCGAAACATTTTTAGCGAATTTTCCTGAAGCCGTAGTCACATACGAACATCAACGGAAATGCTAGAAACGAACGACATTTTTCAAATTCTGTAAATATATAGCTGTTACCTGGTTATTAATAGTTACAATGTGAATATTATACGAATAGTTATGTACTCGTAGCATCACATTTAAAAATATGAAAAAATGAAATGCATGCACGATGCACTAACGAACAGCCTCGAGCCGCGTTGGCAGTGCTAAAAATACAATGACTAATCCTATTTGGCATTACAGAAAGTTTCAATGTTGAGTACATAGTAAAAATATTGCCACCAACGTGGAACATGTACTTTAACAATAGCATCTAGGAGAGAGAAAGAGTAACTTTTCGTCATTCATAACCGAGTTTAATCAATACTCCTGCTTCACGAAAAACTACTATTATTTTTAGCACACCCAATACATGGAAGTTCAATCTCAACAAGGAGTGGGTACAGGTAATAAAAAACACGATGAAAGCACACATTGGCTGGCTAGTGTACACCGTTGGAAACCGAGCTCTCACATATCCGTGGAAGATAAATGTCCATTAAAGTTCAGGCACGAAACCATAACACCAAATGAATATAATGAAATGAGAAAAATTTCCGTACACCCTACACTCGTTCCGAATGCATAGAATATTATTTTTAACGTCGTATTTATAGTATAAAATAAAATGTAATTGTCGCGAGTCGACGAACGGCTCGCCATTTTAATAAGAAGGTAATATGACTTGAACTTCGTTTCCGGCCTTTCAGTTTAATGAAAATTACGCTGGACTTTGACGGGCCGTGAGAAACATTGTTAAGTATGCAGAAAATAGAAAAGTTGAGATACAAATGTTTAATGAAACCTTGTTATTCTTTTATGGGACTTTTGCCAACTTGTTTGTGGCATTTTTATTATTAAAAAAGACACGGAACATGATATATAATTTGAACTGTATTTAGTGCTTTAAACTTGGAACAACGGACGATCTTTACAACTATATTTTATTAAATATTTACATTTCATTAAACATATTAAACATTTTTTAAAATTTACTTTCGATGATATCTCGTGTAGACACATTAGTCTTTCCGATATCCTCAATGAAACAGCTGTTCAGTTAATTTAATTGCCATTAAGTTGATAGCGACGTTAAATAAACATAAAAAAATATTGTGTAATTAAATAACTTGGATGTTCCCAGTTAATTCAGGCCTGGGGTTAATTCAGGACCTAAGGGGTTTTCTCATTTTTAGATAAAATATTTATTGTATTACTAAATAAAACAGTTAATATAATTATGAATCGGGTGACGAAACGATTTCGAGAACAAGGTACTCATTAGACACCGATCTATAGGAATGTCTGATCGGTAAATCACGAAATCCCGTGTCGTGTTATCGTCTAATAAATATTAACTACGGCTTGCCAATGAACGTCGACGATTTATTACATCCGATAATTAATTACAGCCGTGCACCGGTACGCGTCGCCGAAAGCCAACAATGATTTTAAACCGTAAAAGCGGTGAACGCGATCGCGTATTATGTGCCACGTACAAAGAGCAACGCCGTCTAATTTCCTGGGGCATAACGGGCCACCGTGAAAGTCATCACAATACAATGACGAATAATGGCGGCGTCTCCCGTCCGCCCTCACCAACTCTATTCCTTCCTAGATATAGTATACGAGCTTCTCCAAATTTATTCGGTCAATCCTCCGATGATTACTTTCTGCCAGGTGCCATTCCCACGAACGAATTGCGGATCTACCATGAATTAATAATGCAACACCTGACACACCTGCAGCTGCCACGGAAAACGACGAAAGAGATTGTATAACCACAGCATTATAGTAATGAGCACGATCGGCGGTACAAAGACAATTAGGTTGCACAAAGTCGCATCCCCGATGCTTGCCTCTTTCGAAATTGTAATTAAACTCCTGTGCAATCCTTTCTTTCTTTAACCGGGTAAGCGAAATTCTCATAAACAGAAATTTCTAATAAAAGGTTGCTGAATCTCTAAAGAAAAACAAAATGTAGGCTGGTTCAATGTCGAGATAAAATTTTGTTAGATCAGATTTGGTCAAGGCTGGGAATGGCACGAAAAGCGGACTGCAAAATCGGTTTTGTTCGATCGGCACCGAAAATTACGGATACACGAGAACCGGCTGAAACAAGGTCAGCCGGCAACCACGTTCACGCGAACGCTGTTCATTATTTCGTTGCGGCTAACTCACCCTCGAAGCAACGCCCACAAGCAACGAAAGACGATAACGAAGAAATGCGCGTCGCGTTATCGGGACGAACAGTTAACGGCGCACGTGAGCACACGTGGCTCTTCGGTTTCGATGCATTCAACGTGGAGAACCATCGATAGGAAGCTGCGGAGGAATCACTAAAACCCTAGTAATAATACAACTCAAGTAAGTATGCGTTGTTCCAACAATCTTATACCATTTTATGAAATGATCAAACTGTTTCAATAATATAAAATAAATTTGAGAACAGCAAGTTTGCAAATTAATTTAATAATACAATTCAAGTAAGTATGCGTTGTTCCAACAATCTTTTACCATTTTATGAAATGATCAAACTGTTTCAATAATATAAAATAAATTTAAGAACAGCAAGTTTGCAAATTAATTTAATAATACAATTCAAGTAAGTATGCGTTGTTCCAACAATCTTTTACCATTTTATGAAATGATCAAACTGTTTCAATAATATAAAATAAATTTAACAACAGCAAGTTTGCAAATTAATTTAATACAATAATACAATTCATGTAAGTATGCGTTGTTCCAACAATCTTTTACCATTTTATGAAATGATCAAACTGTTTCAATAATATAAAATAAATTTAAGAACAGCAAGTTTGTAAATTAATTTAACTCAACGTTCCGATCCCTGTATGGATCATCTTCAAGAGACATTTTTGCGTTTGAAAATTAATACTTTTATAGTAAAAATAGTATAGTAAAAATGGTCCAATAATTTTTGTGAAAATGGTATGTACAAGAGTTCCTGGACGCGTCCGATGGTCCGGCGAATTTCCAGCGGGCCCGTTGCACATTCATGGCCACGCGAACCGCATAATTCGTATCGCGATGTTTCTTTCGCCACTAAGATCGGAAAGTTTCTCCACTTTCGCTACTCAAGCGCCAGCGTAACGCTGGTTTCGCTACCGCCTCGTTCTTCCTAATAATTCACCGACGAGATATCTTTGCTCCACAGTTAAGCAACGAGTTCTCGTAAAAAGAGAACTTTTTTATGGATCACCACAGCCATCGTCCAGAAGCAGACGTACCGAGTCGTTCGATAAATTCGTTCGAATTGAGCAAAAACTCTTTTCAAACGATTATTGCTATTATCCGATCATTAACCACCCTAAAATAAGGGCGTGGAGAGCCAGCAGTAGATGTTTTCAATGCTCCTGTTGTCTATTGATTTTTGGCGCAGCCGACCGCTTTATGCCTTCATTTTTGTGATCATGATCGTTGCGTGAATGTGTTCGTTTTACTGGACACATTGTAACTTGGGGATGTTTCAGTTTTGTTTCGGCGCGAGCTTTGATAGCAAGTTACTTGATGACAGAAAAAAAGGATGATAAGGATGGTAGGATATTTCGCTGCATTCGCGGTTGCTGACACAGATACACGCTGACCGTGTTTCGTAGTTTTGATGGTTGCAGACCGAATTCTCTATAATACAGTTCCAACTTTATAATACGCTCCAGTTCGCAGTCCTTTTTTTCTCTATTTTATCGAGTTTTCCTTTTAGTCCCTCTTACCGGAGACCTGGGATTATGGGAAAATTTTTATTCGACTCGCGGAGTACCTACTCGTCGTATATTATCATTCTTGTGTGAATGATAGCAATTTTATTCTCTTTTGAAGCTAGTAAGCAATGTTTCTGAGAAACAAAAATAATAAATTACGTATCTGAAAATCATTTTATGTTTTGCATCCTCCTCTGTCAACAATTTATTGAACATCATCAACTGGCGGGTTAGACCTGATTATGGGAAAATTTTTATTCGACTCGCGGAGTACGTACGCGTCGTACATTATCATTCTTGTGTGAATGATATCAATTTTATTCTCTTTACTTTAATTTTCGATGCTTGTTGAAACTAGTAAGTAATGTTTCTGAGAAACAAAAATAACACGTAGCTGAAAATCATTTTATATTTTGCATCCTCAGGAATTTATTGAACGTCATCAACTGGCGGGTTAGCGACGGCTTCCAGATAAAGGGAAACTGCCGCCCACTTTTATCAATTATGCTACATCCTGTTACAGATAGACAAATTGCATAAACAAGATATCAGTGATGCGGAGGGGAATTTCGACTGAAGAGATAGAACGCTCGAGTGGATTCTCATCGCTCGAATCAGAACAGAAACGCGGAGAACACCATGCAGAAATGATTCGCGCGCAGTTTCGCGACAGTCTCGCAGTTTCCTGCACCGAGAATAATATGAAGAACCGCGGAACACGGTGTGCTCCCGGAATTTTCGCCGTGGAGTCTGCAAAACCGGATCGAGGCCGAGCTCGGAAACCCGATACTTCGATCCGCCGCGGCGTCGTCGTCGTCGTCGGAGCGTCGCGTGCATTTTTAATGCTGGTTAATTACCCGATACAAATCGCGTCGAACGGTAACAGCTGCCTACCGTTCGAAATTAGCGGCCATTCGTTCATCGGCGTCGCCGATTTTCGACGACGCGATCCGGGGGATCGTTACGAAGCGTTTTATATGCACCACCGTTGAGGATAATCGATGCACGTACCCGATCGATGATACCGAGAAACCAATCGAGAGTGAACGCTACAAGTTCAACCGCACTTTAACACTAAACCTGCCACTAACAATTAATTATTAAATTTGTGATTTCAAGGTTCGATCATTAAAAACAGCAGCGAGTTTGCAAATTAATTTGGCTCAACGTTTCGATCCCTGTATGGATCTTTTTCAAGAGATACATTTTTGAAAAATTAATACGTTTATAAAACTAGAAACAATAAGAGAATTTGCAACACAGCTGTGGAAAACATATGAACCATAAATTAAGAACACTTGCTGTGGCAAGATAATTAGAAAAAATAATGGTGACATTAACAATTATTGAAATTATCAATATTGACGTGAGAATGTCACTCGAAACCTGCAAATCTTCCCGGACATTTTTCAATTTATTTACAGTATTAAACATGCCAGAGAAAATCTAATTACTCCGCATGAACGAACGATCTTTCGACCTACAAAAGCGTTGATAAAAGTTAAAAGTCACGTCCCGCTTCTTCAAAGACAAACGAAGTAGCTTCACAAGACGCGTTACGCCTACAGACGTATCTACTGATGCAGATATTATTGTTTGTCAAGAGATATTACAATCTAATCTGACACGTTACTATTAAATTGTTTGTAAAGAACAAATACAATCGTAGAACGATTACGTAATCGCACGTAATAGATGGTTCTAATACTTTTCAACGTCCGGGAAAATCACTGTCACCGTGTCTTGCTGGAATATCTCGTTTTGTATTTTAGAAAAGAACCGTGATATTTCAATGTTTCCAACGCCATTCGTACATCAAAGGATCGCTCTTTCGCTTGGAGTAATTACATTTTCTCCTGCACATTGAATTTTTCAAATAAATTGAAAACAGTCATTTCAAGTATTGAACGATATCGTCGAACCGATGCCTCGAGGGTAGTCGCAGGAAGACGGAGATAGAGGGGGAGACAATTTATGATGTTTTTAACAATGGAGAGTTGACCAGGCTCGTCACGGACCGACTAATTAAGCCGCAATACCAAGTTGTTGCCGGCCCGTTAATTGGTGCAACGATTGAAAGCCCGGACGTTTTGCATAGGACAAGGTCAGAGTCCTCTCAGGACGACAGAGACAACATTACTTTGGTCGAGTACTCGATATGCCACCGAATCGCAGAGAAATGAAGGCGTAAAATAAAAATAGTTCGGCGGACGAGGACGACAACAGAGTTCAAGACCTCGCTCGCAGATACTGCGTTGAGATGATAACGTTATCCGTCGAATTACGGCACAGCTGTGTTTGCCCGTAAACACGCGGGCCGTGCTAACGACACCAACTATGGCGCACTAAGCCCCTATGTCGGTAATCAACGATTTTTACGGTACCGGATACAGTATACTAAAAGCAGCGTTGCTAAAATTGGCGACGATGAAATTCACCCTACAATTTTGCTACTTTTTTTTTCTTCCACTTACATGCAACAACATGTTCGACGTTTTCATTGAATTCTCTGAGAATTCTTCATCATAGGCTGACTTCATATTACCAGGGGGTTGGAGTACTCGCGACAACTGGGAGGCGTAAGTAGCCAGTATTAGAGATTTAGTTTCTCCAACCCCCTTAGCGTCTCGATTGCCTGCCACCCCTGTAAGCAGAGCTCGACGTGTCCCCCACGTGAAAAAATATACAGGGTGTAAAATCGACAGGGAAATAGTGTACTCGTGTTTCAAGTTCCGAGACAAAAGAGTTGACCGAAACACGATAAGGCTCAGGGGTATCTTTCAGGACTTATCTAATCTCTGTTTCAATTTAACGTCAATAGCCATTTAAGTATAGAAACAAATTCGGAACATGATGATTCGCTAGTAGAGAACGTTGTTCGCAATCTCGAATTTTTCTATGACTATACGGATTACCGTTAGGTAATTTTTTTTGGCTCTATTGGCCGTTTTTCGACAAAAGAGGCACCGGAGGTCGTGACAGCTGTTCACCCCCGCCAAGATAGCTGAAGATGGACGACACTCTTGCTGCTTAGAGTGGAAAGGACAGCTATTGTAGCTGCCCGGATCTCTTCTTTCGGAGAACGGGCCATAGTGCCTTTCTCGAGCAATAAAATGTCCTGCGGCATCGATAGGCTCCTCTTGTCAGACCCATCCCGTCTTAAATTTCCGTCCGGCTCTCGCGGTCCCGAGATATAAAAGCTGATCAGCCAAAAAAAGGTTTTACCAGTCCACACGGTGACTCACGAAATAATGGACCCAAGCCGGGCGAAAGACAATTTTGATGATTCACTTCAGTTTCGGAACTGCGTCACGAAATTCGAACGGTAACGATTCAATCATTTGATTCGTAACAAATTTCATTTAAAGTTCGGCAATGTTAAATAATATTTTGTGCGGCCACACTTGAAGCATATAAAAGATTAGATATGGGTCAGGTAACCCAATATTTGTTTGCAGCGTCGCTGTTTCCGGTTTGTTGATCGAGGGTTAAAGTTTTGCAAGCACGAAAAAAATATACGGAAACTACATGGTAGATATGGGTATCGGAGAACAAACTTTCACGTGTAGGCGATCTGTTTTTCTGTCAGCAATTTTACCGTATATAACTCGATCCCTTTGTATAAACAATGAGAACATAAAACATAATATATAAGAGTAGTAAATAGAATAAAGAACAAACTAGGGTGGATTCTCAAACGTTCCCTATTTACTTGGACACACAGTATATGGGATAAAAAGCAACATCTTATTTGCTTCAACGTGTCTGCTGACGAAGTAGTGGGCACAAAAGATACCAACACCTGAAATAATTTATTCGTGTAACAAAGACTAAAAAGACTCGGCTCAAGAGTTTTTTCTCTGCCAAGCTCCCAGCTTCTTTTATAAATGGACAATAATAAAATGTGTTACACAGGTATCCCTAAAAATTTTACTCAAGAATATTACCCTTTCAAGCATGGTGCACGCGTCTCCTAAACATTGAAATAAATTGCCCAATGTAACAGAATTCTACAGGAGTTCAATTCCCCAGCATCTCTTGCAACTAATCCCTGGCCGAGCATAGTGCACACGTTCTTTTAGAAACTAAAATTATTCGATGCATGAAAAGGTAAAGATTCCATTTCTCAACCCTCCAGCATGATTCCATAGAACCAGCCAACAAAAAAACGGTGCACTCGAGGCACCATCAAGGCGATGAATTTTAAAATCCGTAGAATTAATTGCGTGAGTCATGGTCCTAGGACGGTGTAGACAAATTGGAAGAAAACCAGAAGGTGTGCTATCTCCAGCCACTGTATCTTATCTAAGTACGCGTGGACCGACGAAACCGACTTCCGTCCTTGTTGTTTACCGTCGGTGCGCACGTACCCTGCGTAACGATGAGAAAAATCCAGGGGAGAGCTATGATCCTCCACTATTCCGAGATAACAAAAGACAACGTGTGCGTGGAGATTCGTCGAGGGTCCTATGGTTTTCCGCATGCAGTCGAGGAGCAACGACAGATAACAAGCGATAAGAATCTCCCTCTCAACAGGCGAACCTGTCCGGGATCTCTCACTGCGGGATTACAGAAACTTTCCTCTGACCTATTTACCGATGATGCTGCTCCACGGTCCGCAAAACGCCGGGCTTCCGATTTGGAGAACGCTTTTTTACCGAGGGAGCAATCTATTGTTCCATTTGGTTTCTTATAATTAACCATCAATTAATCCGAAACCCCGGAAAAATTATGAAAAACGTCACCCCACCATTTCCACGATTGCTAACGAGCCCATTGTTGACACGATCGCGAGTCGGTATGAAATAAATGATAACAATGGTTGTTTATTGCTACGGGAGGAAGAGAATCGAATTTTTTATGGCTCGAAAGTTCGGGATGATGGGACTTGGTAATCGCAATTCCCGGATAGATTACACACGAGTGTTTCGGGTGGAAAATGGTCACTCGATTTGGCTGAGACGATTGGTGATGGAGTTGTATAGTGGATGATGGTTTCCGGGGTATGTGATTGAATTAGGATACGAAAAGGACTCACCGAAAGGACGCTCGAACCACCTCTCGAGACTCCTTTGTATCCAGGGCAGTGAAAAATCCTCGTGACACCGAGATTACCGAGGTTTGCATACATCTAAGCACACACATCAAACACTGGCCCCGGGCACTGAACGATTATACGACGCACGATCTCGCCACGTACTCTCGCGATCTGACCGGTAGATCGGTGAGAATCACACGAAAATCACATTGATAGCGTTCCGACCGTCAGCTTGCTTCGGTGATCGTAGACCAGCTGTGTTTTTGCCCGACCATTGAGGAACTGGTGCATGCGCGCCGCGAGTTCGCGACGCCATCTTAGACATTCGAGAGGAGTAGGGAAACTTGCCGCGCGAGATTTGAAACGGCCGCGGAGCACTCTGGGAAATTAGTGGGGGGATCTTCGGTATATCGTAATTGAAAATTAGCTAATCTCCCCGGAGCGTATTAATGAACATTTTAGTTTAGCGGATTTGCACGCATTTACACGCGTGTTCGCGAATAACTTGTGTAGTATTAACGAGTTTTATTATCAATTCTTATGTTAACGTACGCCTCCAAAATATTTACAAGGTTTATTGAATAATTGCTCAACTGTTTTAGCTCACCGTTCTTTAGAAAAGTTTGTGTTAACTTATAATTGTGATATCTTTAATATGAAGACAAACAATTTATTGGACATTGCATTGGTCATTGTCATTAAAATTCTCTTTCATAGTAATCAATGAGGTTCGAAAATCCATTGCGCAGTCGGAACATGCATTTTTACAATGTTACTGTTTTTAGTCACCCTTCTTCTGTGCTTGATTGTTGCATATTTTGGGTAACCGATACTAAAGTGTAATAATATTGTGTGTAAGATTCCCCTTTCATCTTTATCTTAATGTGCAGTGCCACTGTATCGTGGCTTCCATTTTCGTGAAATATGTTTTGTTCGTTAATTATACTTTGGATTGTTAATATTTGCGACTAATTAGACCGTATCTCTGTAAATATTTACTCAGACCATGACATCAAGAAGACAGACGGAGGTCTTGTATATTCAGTGATACAGCCCCGCATAAATTATGTAGATTGATAATGAAGTAAATGACCTAATTGCGAATGTGAATCAAAATATGTTTGATAAGAAATCTACGTACCATGTTCCCAAGATCTTTTTACTTGTTGAAATATTATATTTGTGACGATATTGCTTGAATGAAAATTTTTAGTTAAATCGTTAGTAGTCGTTCTTAGTTAAGTAAGCTATAGTCAGGCAACTAAAATAATAATAATTGTGACGATTTTTTTAAAAAATCATCGTACGTAAGTACATTATTCAATTGCATTTATAAGGTTGAAAGTTTAAAAAAATCGGGCCTCTCCGGGATTTGAACCCGGGACCTCCTGCACCCAAAGCAGGAATCATACCCCTAGACCAAGAGGCCTGATGGTAGAACTTTTAATAATTTGGGCCATGAATTTTCTGAATAATTCAAACATATTTCTAATTGCAAGTTTGTCATTATGTTTAAATAATTAATAAGAATTTAAATAGAACGAAAAAGATTAGATATGTGCGTTTCAGTCTTATCTATTATAATATTACTCTTCCCACATATGCAGTAGTACATTGTAAGTTATTTTAATAGATTATGTACAATTAAAATGTTTATAAATTATAAATAAATTATAATTGCAAAAGATAGCAATACAAAATAACTTGCAGTATCTCTGTTGGTAAATAAGTTTCCAGCTACAGATGATATCTCAACGGTGATATCGTGAGGTGGTCATGTAACCATCTACACCGACGAGATACTGTTAAAGACAGCCAGCCTTACGGGACTACGTGTCTCACGAATTTTTCAGTGTTCTCTTACGCCCTCTAGGATATATTCTGAGTGGAGTGAGAAACACGAGACAGCCGACTCGCTGGTAAGAACTGTAAGAAGGCGAATGAAGGCATGAAATGTTACATTCTCCGACGAACCGAACTGGTCTCTTTCTTGTGCCAAAAATCCAACTTTCGAAACTAGGAGATCAGTGATTTAAATGTATGCCCTTTTAGAAATGGTTAATTTCAAATCTTTTTGCCGAACAAGAATACCTGCCAAGTTTGAATGAAATAACCGTTGCACGCCGCTTACCGAGCGGCGTCGCTAGGTGGCGCCACGAGAGGACGGTTGTTGCAAACTTTCAAACAGGCAGTTTGAACCGCCACTTGCCGCCACAGACGCTTAGCATCGTCACGCGTAGAGAGTTTATTGAATTTTGGTACGCATTCATTTTGATTCTTTATTCAAATTGAATTGTTTATTTGTTATTTATTCTGATTGTATGCTACTATTTCTGACTGTTTGCGTGTATTATTTCTTTCTGTTATAGATTCCGTGAGCAAAAAATCCATCGATTGAAAACATCGATGCTACGCCTACGTTTCCGAGAAGCAGTGTCCAGACGCCAACGGTCATTTCGGACATTCGTCAACAGCGGCGGACGTGTCACCGTAAGTATCCGTTGTTCTTCAATAATGGTGAAGTTTGTTTTTCGATCATCAAACAATAAATATAAATTTACGGTTTCGGCCCGGTTCGATCAATTTTACAACAACAGTAAATGTGCAATTAATAATACATTGTCTGGACGTTTCGATCCTTATGTGGATCATCTTCAAAAAGAGAATATATATTGCGTCTAAAAGAAAGAACAAAGAATTTTTTTTAATATGGGATATAGATTGAAAAATGTTTGATAATCTCAGTAGATGCACGTAAGAATTTGTTGTACTTACATGCTGAGTAACAAAAAGACAGAAGAAAAAACACATAGTAATAGAATTAAGGGCTGTTCTTCCGTTTATGCTCCATCTCAGAATTCGATGAAATTTTGAAAATAGGTTCTTTTTTTTACTAAAATGACGATTGCCAGAAGGATTTTTGGCGACTCGAAAATTTTTTTTTTTATCATTTCAATGTCGCGCTGTACTTTACCGACTTACTGACTTACCGACTTTGTACTTTATGTTCGTGCTGTGCGCATGCGTCAGATGTTGTGGTTAGGTTAGGGTTAGGTTGTGGTGGGGGCGGAGAGGGCCAGCCGTCAGGCCGGCCCGACCACGCATACGAAAATCCAGGAGTAGTCTTTAAAAAATTGAAAGATTACCTTATGTATGTATCACTCTAAATTAAAGAGGATTCGCTTATTGATCTATGTGTGAATTTTTATGGTGCTATGAGGTGAACTAGGTTGGTTATGATCCATTTTTACAATTAATTGAAGATATTCTATATAAAATAAAAAGTCGATAAGTCGGTAAGGTAGAGTGCGACATTGAAATGATAAAAAAAAATTTTTCGAGTCGCCAAAAATCCTTCTGGCAATCGTCATTTTAGTAAAAAAAGAACCTATTTTCAAAATTTCATCGAATTCTGAGATGGAGCATAAACGGAAGTTTCGCCGAATTAAGAAAGTATCAAAAACAGTGTGTACTACATGGTGGCAGGTAATTGACTGAGGAAACGTGTTAATAGTATCTAGTCGGTGGCACGGGCGCTGGCAGTATCCCGTCGTGATGTAACCGACTGTGCAAAAGGTACAATACCGACGAGATAATATTAATGACTACACTGCCTTATCGACCTAGAAGTTTTAAATGATTGATAACAGCGTCCTCTTCTTGTCAGTGTGTATAACCTGAAGAACTGTTCATTCCAATCCTGTAATTTGAAGTTTGAAAATTGAGTCATAAGTTATTTTACATTATTACGACACGTTCAATGCTCCAGTAACTTGTACTTAATTTTTTCTAAAATCTCTCATATATTAAACCACTTCAAGTTCTATTTATTAATTGATTGAATTCTTCCCATTTTTTGTACAAAACTCATTCCGATGAAAAACTATGAAATGTTGCCACACAAAACGTTCTCCGATCTTTAGAAGTCACGTTGCATGTCTTTAGATATCAAAATATATTTTTCACGCCTAAATTTTGAGCGATCTTTCCATCATGGCTTAAACTATCATTAGAACCTACTTCGTAGCAAAGTTAAAATTTTTCCACCCTCAACATCTCATATCATCGGCCAGTGGCGCATCCAGTGGAGGAACCAGGGGGCCAAGTCCCCCTCCCCCAAGAAAAAGAAACAAAACCCTGGTAAACTGTAGAATAGTTACATCCTCTCCGATTTCGATGATTTTTGGATATGTTATATGTAAAACTAGACATTTTGAACAATTTTTCCCTGTACATTTAAAACTGCTGATACTAGACACTGAATTGAATTTTGCCTATTGTTGTGCGTCTGTGGCTCTAGTATCGGCAGTTTGTTTGTTTATTGGCAATGATCGCAGAGTCACTTCGGTTACACGTCGGCTAAAAAAAGGTCATTTTATTCAACTCGTCCCCCCCCCCCCCCAAGATTAAATCCTGGGTGCGCCACTGCCATCGGGCTCTATAAAGCTGTACATAACAATTGAGCATCGATTGCCACTGCGACACGTTCAATTTCAAGTCGATTTCCGATTTTTACAACCCACAGTTACATCAATTCGTCGACCGTGACAGACCATCCATCGATCGCCGACGATCTGTTATTTTTTTCTGGCCTCTTACCTCTGTATCATTTGCCTGAGTGGTTATGGATTAGCCTAATAACGGCGTTTCCTAGAATTTGACGCGCGAAATTGGTAGAAAATGGTATTACTTG
Organism: Lasioglossum zephyrum; assembly: GCA_028455615.1. Lineage (NCBI taxonomy): Eukaryota > Metazoa > Arthropoda > Insecta > Hymenoptera > Halictidae > Lasioglossum > Lasioglossum zephyrum. The sequence goes on along the minus strand of CM052320.1, from coordinate 7,962,375 downwards.
GAGGCGTAGGGTGTTCCTCGGTATCATTCACGACACTAATTTGTTCATTCGTTTGATGGGTCTCGTGACAGTCAGTTTGGCCGACGTTCGTATTTGGTGTCTGGCACAGTTGATCCTGAAAATGTCAGAATGCAAACGTTACCGCGGTACGGTTATCATTCAGCTAAGAAAGTGAGCAGGCTTGGTGAGTGACTGGCTATAGTAATCTAAGAGGATTCGCTGCTCATCCATTTCGTTGATTATAAGCGTTGCGCTTGTCGCGAAATAACGATCCTGTTATCAATTAAGAGGATATTACGTTCCGATTATTGCAAAATTCAACGATATTCATCATCTATTTTACAAAGTTATACATAGTACGTTCAACGATATAATTTTTGTGGGTCCCATGGAAATCACCGACACAGATTTCTCCGACACAGTTCTCACCCACAACATTTCACCTTTTTTATTTTTTTTTTTTTTTTTGGAAGGGCGGGCCCTTTTTGTCACACTAAATTAATATCACTCTTCCCCCGACCAGCTTTCCGCATACTGAAGGGGACGGTGATAACTAATTCCACACCTGTTCTTTGCAAGAAATGGGCGACAACATTTCACCGACTCTAAATTTGACCGACAACGCCTTTAACCGACAGCGGATTTGATTGACAACAAATTTAATCGACAACAAATTGACCGCCAACGAATTTAAAATCGTTGTCGGTTAAAGACGTTGCCGGTCAAATCTGGAGACCGTGAAATGTCGCCCATTTCTTGCAAAGAACAGGTGTGGAATTAGTTATCACCCTCCCCTTCAGTATGCTGAAAGCGGATCGGGGGGAGGGTGATATCAATTTAGTGTGACAAAAAGGTCCCGGTCTTCCAAAAAAAAATTTTTTTTAACTGTGTCGGGGAAATCTGTGTCGGTGATTTCCATGGGACCTAATTTTTGTTGCATCTAATAGACAGTAACGATTAGTCCACGAATTAATTTATGATTAATAATAGTGGCGTTTCAGGCAATTCACCTCCATTACAAAAACAATGAAGAAGTCGCTCATCTGCCCATAAGGTCGCCATTGTTTTCCTTACGGTTTCTGCGATATGATTGTACATAGCAACCTTTTAGCGTTCGCGACAAAGGACCGGTACGACAGCGACTTGAGCTGCTTAGTTGAGTGTTCTGCCTGTTCTTCGTTGTTTATAATGCGCTGTAATGGAATTCGCTTCTACGAGCGAAGGAAACGGGAGGAATGCCGTGTCTAGGGCTGTGCTTTTGCACGGTAACGATCTGCACATTGCAACTCGAAACGTCTAACTGATCAGACAACTTCACCGAGACAATTCCAATCACCCGGGCTATAGTTTCCTAGTGTGGGTGTGGATAAAATCTTGTGTTCTTTACCTTCATTGTGTAGTCTTCACTTCCGTCGAGTTTGCTCAAACTTAAACATTATTGTATACTTGGAAATTTTCGTAATAAGGGTAGTTTATACTACAATGGAAACTTTGGAATTGTGGGTTTGAACTACGGGAGATGGAAAATCAAGGAAACTCATTGTAACATTTTAATAAAAATTGTTTAAATATAGCAGCTATCCAATACACTCCGTTATTTTATCTGTACAATATAGAAGTGGAAATTGTAGTAACGGAAATAGTTTAAACAATAAAAAAGACTTTGTAGTGCTTACGTTAAAAGAGTTAACCGAATAAAGAGGATCGATAGAGGTTCTTTCTTTTTTTTATAGGACGGTTAATGGATCAGTCAAGCATCGTTCGATCTTTGAAAAAATTCTTCCATGTTTATTGCGAAAATAGCGGTCTGCACGGATTTCGTTACATCGTCACAGCTGAAACCAAATTCGAACGAACAATTTGGTTCGCGGTGGGTAAAACGTTCTTTACAAGTTCTCTGAAATATTATTTTAATCTCATAGAGAATTCTACGCAGATCTGTGTGGCAGCCATTTTTTTCTGTTTGGTACTGATGCTACGGTTGTGGGAACATTTCTCGAATAATCCCACAGTGACGATCATCGATACCTCGAACCCAATTAAGGATTTACAATTTCCGGGGATTACGATATGTAACAATAATAAAGTTTACGGACTAAGCGCCAACGTAATTGCGAGAAAATTGTAAGTCTACGTTTTGATCTATTACAGTTCGAACATCTTTGAATTGTTTAGGTTTAAAAAGTTCTTGTTTTTTGTAAAACGATAATTCACGTTCAATGATTTTATTGAAATTTTGAATTTCCTGTATAAGTGACTATAAATTACAACCCTTCAACGTTCGACCTACTTCCACTAATTAAAAGAGTTTCGACTGATAGTATGTCAGAAACAATTTACCTTGATTCTTTATTGAGTAAAGTTTCCTTTACAACACGCTCATCCCGCGGCTTTATAATTAAAACTTACATTATGAAATCAAGGAGCAGAACAGAGGTAGTTTCGTGTGTGATGTTCTAGAAATTAGACAAAGCAAATTTTCTCTGAGCTGGTATCAAACTAAAACAAGAGTTTTCTGCAAGAGACCACTTGTATAATTTACTATGTAAAATATTTTATAACTAAAAGTCGTCGTTAATTGAAAGTAAAGCTTTCAAAGCTGTCTACATGCATTCGTAGCTACTGCGAAATTCATTTGTTCTGTTGATATTTCGTTTCAACGAAGAGAGAACAGTTTGTTTAATTAAGATTCTCATTTACTTCGTTCGTCTCAATGTTTTCTAATTCCTTTCGTACACTGAATTCAATTTGTCCCAACAGACTGATGAATGGATTCGACATCAGCATGACCAATAGACTGTTTTCTTCACTGATGAAACTGATACGACCTGATAAAATCGAGATCGATAACGCAACCGCGGCGTGGGCCCTTGACACGCTCGGTTACACCGTCGAAAAACTAATGTTGGAGGTGAACAATACCCCTTGTTATCTCGGTAGATCTTTTGCGAATATTGTAATACATGATATAGCAAAAGCGTAGTGCATTGCTTTCCACAAGCTTTCTGTATTAATTCCTAAGAAAATCAAGTGTATTGTGTGGAAATCATTTTTATCGAAATATTTCAACGAATATAAATATTTTATTATTATTCTTCATTTTTCTTCGATCGTGCAGTTCCAGTTATTTCAGTTTGAATACTTACTGTATTTTAATATTTATGTCTTTTCATTGCAGTTGATGCAACCTTGCAGCACAATGTTGGTCAGATGCTCCTGGCTCGGGCAAATCTACAACTGCAATGAGATTTTCAAAACTGTGAAATCGAACGAGGGCTTCTGCTGTGGCTTCAACTATCACTTTGATCTTTCGAAAACGTATAATACATGCAATCCATGCGGTTTATTTGTATAAAATTGTATAAAAATTCTTAAACTTGCAAAACATTTTTGCATAAAGATCCGCACTTTTAATAATTATTCATTTTTATTTTAAGTTGCAACAGTATTGGAGCATCTTGTCGCGTTGTTGGTGAAATAATTTTTGTTTTCACGCTTCTTGATCAAAGATTTTTATCCCTTTCCAGAGGCAACGCTTCGTGGCTGGCGGATATCACGATGGTCGAAGAACCGATGCAGTCTGAAAATTCCTCAGAGTTTCTACCGGGCGTTAACAAAATTCTGGTAACAATATACTGAATTATCATTCATAAATAGACTGCGGATGTTTATGCAATTTTCAATTTATTTATTTTGATATTTTTTAAAGAGGGGTACCAAATGAAATTCTATTTTCCAATAATACAAATAAATAAAATAAATAATAATCGTTCCAAAATAAATAAAAATTATGCTAAATTCTGTTGAATTTAATACTCCAGCATTTTTTGAACATTTTTATAACCCATAAATGCATAAAGATCTGCGGTCTATTCATAAATTATCATCATAATTACACCGTACTTCAATAAACAAGCAATGCACGGTTAGAATTAATTAAGAGATTGCGGCTTTTTATGCAACATCAAAATTGTTCGAGACAGTTGTAAAACAGTGAAAGACAGTTCATTAGACATAAAGAACATCTAGCTCGACCAATCGCTAAAATCAAATTTGTTTCCACAAGTTTGGTTTGCTAATGTTGGGTGGGCTGAGACGTATCGACAGGAATACATTGTCCTTATCAATTTCAAAATTCGAAACACCCTATCGACGACACCATCTTGGCAAATCCTGTAGAAAGGTTGAACGGTGATGTTGCAGCGTGCACCGGGATCGGGTCGTGATATTGGTTTATCGGTCGCCCTAAACATCGACGCTGCGAACTATAAAAGCTCGATAAGACAGTTCATTGGTGCCAACGTGTTGGTACACGATCCGATAGATTATCCGGACGTCGGAGCGCAAACCTCATCCCTGGTTCCCGGCCATGTAATGACGTTGGCACTTTCCGGGACGAAAGTCAGCAGCTCGGAGAACATCCGCAACATACCCTTGAACAAGCGAATGTGTTTGTTCGATGGCGAGGTAAAATATTGCTGTTGTTAAATGTTACTAAAGTTCATCCACATTTTTTCATATCATTAGAACTAATTCTCAAAATGACCACTTTCGATTCATCATCACTAGACTGCGGATCTTTATGCGAAAATAAATCTGTATACAAGAAATATAAACTAAATCGAACGTTATTTCTTTCCTCAATAATTTTAATAGAGGACATCTTCAATTTTTAAAATTGTTCAACAATTTTGAATATCATCTTCTCAATTTTGCTATAAATGCATAAAGATCTGCAATCTAATCATCATGTTTAGTATCATTTTAATAACAAATTTTTATTTTGTATTTAAAATTATTTTTTGGCTATCGGCATTGCCAGAGTCCCGGTGAAAATAAGTATAGTTATCAGACCTGCATCTCGGAGTGCATCCAGCGAAATATTTACATACCTTGCGGATGCCTGCCTTTCTTTTACCCTGACGAACGTGAGTATCTCATCGATGCTTATTGACTTCATTTTAGATCTAAGATAAAATGGGACGTTAATAAATGTTTATACTGTTCGTTACCAGACCCAGACGTTCGTACATGCTACTTAACCGATGTCGATTGCATCCTGACCCGCAGAAGTAAGTAACAATGCATTTCTGCAATCAATGAACAAATTGTACTTTAAATTTTCACTTTTGGAAGGAGAGAATTTTTGTTGAATAATTTTACTAATATTTACTAATATGATAAATAGACATTCTTTCGAAGAAGCGTTTGACCAAGAAAGATTGCTATTGCCTTCCACAATGTAACGATGAATCGTACAACGTTGTCAGCGAATCGATTCGAATAGACAATCCGGAATATGATTCCGAGCTCACGTAAGTTTCACTCAATTTTCGTAATTAGCAAAATATTTTTTGCTAATATTTAAGAATATGAAAGTTCAAAAAGTTTCTTGCGCCAACCTAATATTTGTCCTCGAACATAGAATTTAAAAAAGGCAGTAAAGAAATGCATCTCTTATAGCATTGACACAGTAAAATGAAAAGCGAACAATAATTGTATCCCCTTTTCGAATGAACAATTTATGTCTCTAAGCTTGTAGCCTAAAATTTTCAGTAGCGATAATATTAATAATACGTGTTTAACTTGTTTGTGAGAAAATTGTTATTTCCACCCGAAAGCGTTGATGGCAATAGAATGCATTAGCGTGAAAATGGGGACATTATCGTTGATGCTTTTTATTATGGAGCCCAGTGAAGAGCCTCGCGAACAAAAGCTTCTTTCCTCCCATTCACGAATAAGAAATTCATGAGCGTTTCTTTACAGGCACGGCTTGTATGTAAATAATATCTCGTTCCTATACGTGTATTTCGGGGATGGTTCCTACATAGAGTACCGCACGGAAACCATCTTGGGCTGGGATAGTCTTCTGGGTAAGGAAAACTTTCTTTAAACAAATCTGACGCATCCCGTGAAACCTTTAATAAAGGAAGGATCTCCTTTGCGCGTCTGGATTCAGCGTTTTGTTATCCCAGCGACTTTTGTATTCCATTCGTCATACTTGATGAGAACTGCGTCTAGACGTGTGCGTCTACGACGAGAAACAATATCGCATTATCCTTTCGAGTAATATTTTAGAATATTCTTGTCGATTCATAAAAAAAAGATAACCACATGCAATTTTCATTAAAATTCATTAAAAAATTATTTCTACCTATTATCATAATAAATTAATATATTTTCTGTAATCATTCTTTAATTAATTTTTTAAATTTTGTTGTCTTAAAATAAAATTGAAAATTGTTCATTTATTACTTATTTAGTAGCTTTCAGATAATTTAAATCGCCGATTTCTTTGGTTATTAATTTTGCTATATTTCTTTAAATATTCGTAACATCAAGAATAAACTTTGAGTAGAAATGAATAAATTTCTTGAGTAGATACTCTTATGTTTTTACTACAAGCTTTGCTAGTTCAGCTATTATAATTTAATGGAAAAAATGTTGACACTTTATTTTACCACGTCTGTAAAACCAACAATTTTCAAGGTTTCGAAAATTTTTTTGAGATACGCATATATAACATTATAGATTACAACATATTCAAATTAAAACAAAATCCGAAATAGTTGATTTTTTGAGATTGAAAGGGAAATTGAGGAATAGAATGAGGATAATGTGCGGTGTGAGTAGATCAGTGTAATCTAAGGAATAAAAATGCAATTTCAGCTTCTTTTGGAGGAATCTTCGGACTCTGTCTGGGTGGCTCGGTCATAAGTTTCGTCGAGTTTCTTTATTATCTGATCTCGGAGATGCTCGCCGCCCGTAGAAAGAAACGCAAGAAGTTGCGAGACGAAAATCTGCCGCCAGCTTCGAAGTTATTTGTCCCGGGACCCACGAATAAAGACTTGAGAAAGGCTGACAAATGTTTGTTTTACGTCCGGAACGAACAGTTTCCGCGGCGCACCCAGAGAAGCACTTTCAACTTTAAAAATGATGGAGTCCGTCCTGTGCGTGAGTAACTGCTCGCGGAAAATGAAACGTTTCCGCGAAACACGAGTTGCTGAACTTCATCTGAACGCTGGTTTCTTGATCAGGCACCTTTGTGTTACTTCAAACACTTTAAACACTTCGAAATACGATTTAAAATTTTAAAAACCTCAATCTAGTGTTCAGAGATTTATTTCTTAGAATTTTTATGCGAATTTAAAATTCTCATCAATTGCGAAAATTAGAGATAAATAGAAATTTAACCAATCCAGTTACAATTTGGAAAATTAGTCTCGATTAAATTTCGAAAGTTTTCATCTAAATTCAGCAAGATTTTATAGAAGTTGATGTGTAAGTTGTTATAATATAATATTAATTTATAGTAGGGCACTTCTAGGGTTTCAAAAATCTCAATCGAGTGTTCAAGATTTATTTCTTAGAATTTTTATGCGAATTTAAAATTCTACTCAATTGCGAAAATTGGGAGATAAATAGATATTTAACCAATCCAGTTACATTTGGAAAATTATTCTCGATTAAATTTCGAAAGTCTTCATCTAAATTCAGCAAGATTTTATAGAAGTTGATGTGTAAGTTGTTATAATATAATATTAATTTATATTAGGGCACTTCCAGGGTTTCAAAAATCTCAATCGAGTGTTCAAGATTTATTTCTTAGTATTTTTATGCGAATTTAAAATTCTCATCAATTGCGAAAATTAGCGATAAATAGAAATTTAACCAATCCAGTTACAACTTGGAAAATTAGTCTCGATTAAATTTCGAAAGTTTTCATCTAAATTCAGCAAGATTTTATAGAAGTTGATGTATAAGTTGTTATAATATAATATTGATTTATAGTGGGGCACGTGGAATTCTTCTGTTCGCAATCGATTGTATTTGATAGAAACATTAACATTTAACGAGGCTTAATTCATTTCACGTGGAGCGCACGAAATGACGTCAGCAGCGTGCTTGCATTACGCGCATGAATTTGAAAATATTTCACTGGCGCACCTAGAAAGATTACAAACTTCGGGAAATTACATTTGACATATTTCGGTATTGAAGCACCAATGATAAATGAATGCGAGATGTCCGTTTAAATTCAGGTTATCACGCGTTAACCTTTGAAACGTCGGAATGAAATCAAATAAATAAAATTGGTTATCATCTTTAATGGCGGGCTGCAGGGCTCTCCAACAAATTTAATCATCATATCCCACACAAGTATACAATCCTGTAAATGCGTGAAATGTGAAATGCAGCAATGAATCATCGAATAAAATGAACATTTACTTCAAACGCACTCGTAAAACACGCAAACGTATTTTTCAAACTTCTCCTACTTCTTCGACAAATAACTTTTGCATAATTTATAATCACTAGACAGTGGATTTTATGCATTTATAACAAAAATTAGTAGGTGCAATATGAAGCAGTAAAAATATTAGACGAATTTAAAAATATTGTTATATTATTTTCAACCGGTCAAACATATTAAGAAGTGTTTGTTGCAATTCAGGTAGAACATTTTTATTTTGCATAAAGACAGGTTGTCCAATAATTACGAAGAAAAATTTGTGAATGTACTTCATAAATATACAAATAAGTGTACTATGTTTCATTGAGATACACTAATCAGGTTATGAAGAAAATAATTTTCAAGGTTCTCCGTTTGTAAAAATTTTTGTGCGTGAAACAACCTGTCGACTTTCGATTTGCGAGCAGTCTCACGTCGTTTCGCGGTTTACGCGATTGTTCTTAGTATAATGCGATTTTGATACAGTATTAGTAGGACCTGGTACGCGGTGGTGTCGGCTACGGTCTTGTTTCGAAGATTTCCTGGGGGACAGATTTTTTTCTCATCAGCGCTTGAGACGACGCGACGTCGTCGTTCCGATATTCTTGCCATGGATTCAATTTCAGCGGGGTCGGGCGCGACGGAATAAAAGCTTGGCTTGCACGTTGCACGATGATCCTCAGAATTGGCTGCGGTTCGTGATGTTCCACGTGATATACTGGCTGTCCTTTCGCTGGTTCGCGAAAAAACGTGATCGTGCGCCAGTCGGTTAAGAACAGTCGAATCCAGACACCGATGCCGCAGCGGAAAAAATCCCCGATGCACTGAGCTTTAATTACAGGAAACTAGGGGCGTGCGAGTACTCAAAATTTTCGGGTCGGGATCCCGAAAGTTTATAAAGTGCGGGTACCCGAAATGGTAATCGGGTCGGATCGAGTCAGTATCCCGAAAGTTTGCAATATTCATATACTAATAATAGCTGACCATTTTTCTGGGAAACATGAGAAATAATGTTTAAACAAAGACGCGACTGAAAAGTATAATTTCTCATGTTCACCCTTAAAATTCCAATGGCGACTCTGAAGCGCTGCTCGAATGCTAAGGATTAATAAAGGCATTTTATTATTTATGCACAGAAGTTAAACTTGGGCAACTCTATAATCCAATAAGCGACAAATATGTCCAATCATCGGTTGTAATAATATTTTGATTTGTAGTAAACACCGTTTTCTAAACGCTGATTTAATCGCAGGAACATCCCACCTTTAACTTCGACTACCCGTATATTGTAAACTTTCGGGACTCCAACCCAACCTGACTCGATCGAAATTTCGGATACCCGCACACCCCTATAGATAAGTGAACTCTGTTAAACCCCTTGCACTAAGATCTTTTATTTATACAATTACACTAATTCGAATTCTTTTGCTTTTCATCATTTCTTGAAGAAGAAGGAAGATTATATTTTCTGCATGATACTATAGCCGCGTTTTGATTGGTACAATAAATTAGTAATAAAAAATAGTCTGGAAGAAACAAAATTGAATGTTACTTCTTCCCTTAATGATTTTTAACCCTTTCGCTACGGCAGTGTCTTCCGTAGGAGCGTCACCGCTGTACGGGCCCGCGTGCCGCCGAAGTAGCGCCACTGAACGGACCACTGCGCCGGAAAGTATGCATGTTGTACTTAGGTAAACTGGTGTTCGGACGCATATCTTTCTGTACTAAGAATGATTATTGGTGAGCCCAAGCAATAGATCGCGTCAAAAAATGACGATTTATAGAATTTATAGATTTATAGATTTATAGAAGTCGGGACTTTCAATTTGTGACATGGAAAATTTCGGATACCGTATCCATAGTATATATATATCAGTGCTCAGACGGCCTCAGTGAAGTACGAAAATCGGGTACCTTGGTCACCCATAATAGTCCCCCACTACTTTTTCCCCTGAGAGTAGTTTCCCACTTTCGGACGTAAACGTAGACACGGCCCTGACGAAACTCGCGCATGCGCGCGAAAAGCGCCCCGTATACCATCACTGCTGGAACGTGATTCTTGCCCGATTGCTCCAACAAAATTACATGCTAATATTTCACTTGTTTTAAACAAATACGAATCAACCAGAGAATGAGACAAATGCTATCGATGTGCTATCGATATGCCTAAAGATAAAAACATTGCGGCGCTCATGGTCAAGTGGTATTAAACTGACGTCGTCTATAGGCGACACTCGTACACACAAGTCGTCGCGCGGATGTCGCCTATAGGCGACGCTCGTAGTGAAAGGGTTAAAAAGGAGAAATCATATATTGACATCTTAAATTTTTTTAAATTTTCTAGGTCTAAGTGTAACATATCGTTTTGTGACACCCTCTAGACTTGCTCGTTGAAAATCAAAGTGGTCGCAGCAAATTACGTAAATATTGAACCAATGTCTCCCATCGAGAGTTCGACGCGGAATCAGGAGCTTTCCGCAACTTCGTCCTTCGTCCAATAAATTTTCAGTTTCCGACGTAACCGGAATAGAGAAATTCGTCAGGAGCATCTTGAGAGTCTTCCCTTGTTCGAGTGGGCTGTAGAATATGCGATGTATTGCTTCTCGAATGCAAAAGACGCGTTGCCATATCGTCGAGAGAATACATCCTGCTATCCCGGTTGGGAGATCAATTTTGAGGAAAACGTTTTCATAGCCATCATATTTCTTCGCCTCGCGTCACCAATCGTCTATTTCCCACACTGTGACAGATGCCATTCGCCGAGAATAAATAGAGGATGTGTTTGCTGAAAGAATCCTGCTCGCACTGTCGCTCGTAAATGATTGAATATATCCGTCGAACGCTAATAACGTTTGCAATCGCCGTCGCGTTGAAGCGAACATATGATGAATCGGTCCTCGGAGATCGATGATATTAAACGCTACCCTCCGTGGGAATGTATAGGAACAATGGAAAATTGTATAGTATACACATTATTAACGTGGAAATGGAAACACATCAATTTTCCAAACACTGAAAATAATTGTTTTGTAATCTTCGTCTTGATCGTGCATTTCCTAGATGCACAAAGTTTGTCGAACATTATTCTTTCACAGAATGAAAAATGAAATTCTTCTCGATCGAAAATGTAATATAAAATAAATTTGTGATTTCGGCGCAAGGTTCGATCATTAGTATCATTGAGATACTGAATACACTGAAAATAATTGTTTCGTAATCTTCATCTTGATCGTGCATTTCCTAGATGCACAAAGTTTGTCGAACATTATTCTTTCACATTGTAAATGTTTCGTGGTTTGCTTGCTCTTAACTGATGGACTGCGGATTTTATGCATTTATGACAAAAACGAGTAGGTGTAATTCAAAATATTAAATCGATTAAAATAGTTTAAACGATTAGAAGTTCAAAATTATTAATGAGCGAAACAAACTTTTACTTGGCTCCTGTAGATTGCAATTCATGTATAAAAATTTTATGTTGCTTAAATCTCCGCAGTTTATTAATTAAAAGAGTTCAAACGATTAAAAGTTTAAAATTATTAATGAACAAAACAAATTTTTACTTAGCTGCTGGAGATTGTAATTGATGTATACAAATTTTATTTCGCACAAAGATCCGCAGTCTATTAATTAATATGAGAAACTCTATTTATTCATCGCGCCTTTGTCGAAAGATAATTACATCCAGAAACATTATTTTTGTTCCCAAAAAATGGTCAATCTTTACCCGAATTAGCGAATAAAATGTTTTCGTATAATTGTTTCTGGACCCTCGTCGCGCAGCATGTTCTCCAAAAGCGAATCCGGGTCACAGGACATCAACTAATCGAATTCGGCATATTGCCGAAGGTCATTAACTCGAAGTCTAGCCGATGACCACAGAACATGGTCGGTTCTGGTCCCAGTAAGTTGTCTATCGAGGAAGCAGAGTTCTTAGTCTTGGTTTCCATCGGAGGAGGCTCTTTCGCCTTGGATCACAATCAACGCCGGGAAACTATAAGGACGCTGCGGTGACCGCTTTAGAAAAAGTTACCAGGCAATTATAACTTCGCGAGGAGCTGAAAAGAAATCGACTGCGGGATGTTACAGTGGAGATAATAACGAAGTACGTCAATGTCGGTAGTAATTAGCCGCGGGAAGAAGTTGAATTTTTCGCTGAATTAGAGAAAAGAGGAAAGCGAGGAGTCCGTTAATCCTAATAACCGTCTTGTAGAAGTTTTTCCTATCGGAGAATGTCCGGGAACTCGGATGCGGTAGCCTTTATTCGATAAGTATCCGAACGGAAAAGGATCTCACGATAGTGAATCACATTTCACGAAACTTGGCTAATATTATTTCACGTTTCTCGATATTTTTTACTCGATATTTTTTCGCTTGTACCCCGCGCTCTTTCTACTGTCTTTCTTCTTAATCGATCGATTTTACCGGACACGTCGCACTTTTAAATATTTATTACCCATTTTCGAGGCATTTCGAGTTCGCATCTATAGTCCAGTTTAACACGGTCTCATTAGTCCTTGTTTTTCGGTTTTCCCTTTCCAAAGTAGAACAACATGCATAGGAAACCCCGAATAAATATAAAGTTCTTTATTTATTTATTTTTTTTTCTTCAAAATACTATAAAATCAAGTTGTAAGCATTATAAACTCTTTTTCTTCAACCGACCGATTTTACCGGACACGTCACATTATTAAATATTTATTAACCATTATCTCCCGCTTCCTCTGTATACTACGAGCTCGCCGAGGTAAGCAAATATTTTTAGCACAGCATCTAGTTTTTAACTGTTCTAATCTTGTAATACTGTTTCGGACGCTGTGAAATTTATTGCAGATACGCGTGTGTGCTTTTTTTTTAGTCTGCGAGCTTCTGAATAAAACATAATTGTCCAATTTAGAGTGCAAAACGGAAATGGATGAATATTAATCGAGGCCCTTTTGTGCTATTTTCGGGAAGCGGCCGGAGATTAATGCATGTTTAATACTGGTATCGATTTCAAAGGTGAACCGACAAAATCACCGGCATTTTATTCAACCCTTTCAGGCGAAATATCATTGGATTGAATCATTTGAATAACAAAAGATCAGATCACATTTTCCCTTCCAACACGACTGTGTTCTTAAATGTCTTTTACGAGGGTGTTTTCAACCCTCGATAACGTTCCAGCAGAAAGCAAAAGTTCTCCCAATACGAGTATCCCGCAAGCCACACGTGTCTAAACTTTAAAATTGTTTCGACCGTCCGATCTGCCAGATGTATATCCTCCATAAGAGCAAATATTCCCCCACAATACCTTGCATCACGGAACGCAGCTAACGCAATTATGCTCAACGAGCCGCGATCCATCCCGCGGGATCGGAAACACAGAAAATATCCGGGATAACAAAATTGTGATGCAAAAGGCTGCTTGATTCCATCCCGGGCACCCAGAGGTTAATTGGAACGTAATGAAAGACTGATGATTGAATCGCGCGCCGTTAAAGGCACCGTAGACGGGGGATTTGCCCGACGGATCGAGACGCAAACTGCGTCGACAGGTCCGGTTTAACGGGCGAATTGATAACTCATTGGCCACGGGTAATTTCCGGAAATAAAATTATCCCGCTCTAGTTGCCAGCTGATTCTCTCTCTCTCTCTCTCTCTTCCTTCCTCTATATCAGTCACCACTGCGTTGCATTGTAGGCAAACCAGCGCGTGTTCCGAAATTTTCCCGCTATTAATTTATCGTTCCGAGAGTGATGGAAGGCGACCCGAACCTGGGTGATCGATATCTGTTATCGCGGTTGTTACCATGGATACATCGAAGCTCGTTCGTTAATGCTGGAAAATGATTAAGACGGGCCTATGGCTGACCATTCGTCCCAGACAAAAACTCTCGAGACGATGGGGGATCGGACCTTCGGCCGTAAACCCTGGGATCATGGGAGACACCTTGATTCCAAGGTCGAGGATCTACAAAAAATTCGGGGATCATGGACAGTTGGAGGCATTTATCTGTGACTGTCAGGAAAAACGCCACATGTCAGGATTTCTTTGTGTTTATACTTTCATCGAGCTTTAGAGTATAGGATTTACGTATTTGCTAGGAAAAATGTTATGAAAACAAATTCGAAAGGCTAAAAAAAATAGTGCAATTTAACCAATGTTCTACAACATATATGAAACAACGTAGTAAGTCCTTAATACTTTGAAATTCTTATAATTACTCGTTTTTTTATTGTATATTCTCTGTAATCTCTGTATTATCACTATACAATTGTATAATATTGGTTATTAAACTTTACTTGATAGCTGTGACGCTCGTCTCAACACAAGACATGAGATCGTGCTAATCAGGAACGCACAGAACTCTGACGTCTGACATTGACGGAAACGTTTTGTTTTGGAATAACACAAGTCAAGTGAACTTGTGACGTTTTGCCTAAAGCGTTTTGAATTATTATTATTGCTCCTATTATTATTTGCGTTAATTATACAAATTTGCAATATCGTAGAAAGTGAAAGAAATATACCCTTATATTTTAGAAAGAAAACATCACTAGAACAAAGCATTAATAATTCAAATTTTAAATGGCAATAATTCTTCCTAACAACCACAGATATATAATGGTGGAAAATAATGCTTAACTCTCATACGTTACTCAAAACCAGCGGCATAAAAGAGACTGGGATAACAATTCGTCCATTTTTATTTTACACGTTAAATAAACATATTATAATAATAATTTTACAGTATGTGAAAATATATAATAGGGGAATCTTCACCCTGAGGAACATATGAGGGTTAAAGATCAATATAATCTTGGGAAAGAATTTGTCCGTCACTGAAATATATAGCTCGCTCTTTGTCGAGAGAAAAATCGTCGGGACAGCAAAATAGAGGTATCGATTGTTTCCTCTATCGCCGCTGATTATATCTCTTGTCCTTGCCCGTTTGGATAGTCGCACGAAGTGCAAGGTTCAATTAGCGGTGGATGAATTTTCGGCGGTCCTTTTGCAATCTCGATCGGGAAAGGTGTCGCTGACACGCGTTTCTCTTTCGGCGTCTTGAGTAACGTCTAAAGATAGTGAGCATTGTCTCGGTGTACCGCCTCAGCCGCATCCTCCTCCTCCTCTCGTCGAACTCTCGAAAGGGCTACTGATCTATGAATAGGTTCTCCGCCGCTTCTTCCTTGTATCTCTTGTAATCCTCCACGTCCCGAGCCTCGTTGTCAACCCCCTTTTATCCGGCGTCACTCGACGCTGCTGACACAAAGCCGGTGTTAGCCGCTGCTGGACCCGATTTGTCAATGTGAGAGGGAAACGGAACATTTGACACAGTTCTTGCCGGAAGAGACGTTCGAGCGATCGGCTCCTCGAACGGTCGCCGCCATTTTCGAGCTGGAATTTCGCTCAGACTACATTCGCTTATCGTCCATTTTGCAGAGAAAATCCACCAATTTCTTCATTCCGTTTCTACTAGACCAATACATTGGTATTAAACCAGTTTCGATGATTTCGAAAAAAAATTTCTTATTATGAATGTGTACAGCAGAACCTCGTGTATACGAACGAATTATAATTAAACAAAGATTTTTTTAAAGCCTTATGCCAATGCAAGAGTACCCAGAATACCTCGCTTTTAATTATTTAGCGAATTTGTTCCTCGTTCGACCTCGCAAACCGATTGCAATCAGTAATATCCTCTGTTGCGTTGTTTGTTCACGTGTCCAGTAATTTTGTTTGACTTCCGTGAACATTTTCTGCGGATAAGGATCAATCGATCATCCCCAGCTCACCCTTCGAAATCCTAGGGACTGTTCCATCACCCCTTTCCCTATTTTGCTCTTCGCCTCTCTTTCTCTCTGAATGTTTATTTGTTTTCCCTCAATTTCCCACAGCTTGCCAAAGATATTTCTGTTCTGATTCCCACCGATCTTCCAGTTTCGTTTAGCTTCCCAGTATAGACACGATACTTCCAGATACCAGTCATTTCTCTTTTACGCGACGTCGGATCGACATCCTGTAACAAGTTGCTGGTCATCCTGCGATAGGGGATGTTAGGGGAATGAGCCGACAGTTTGGACATCGGTTGCCACCTAACACGGAATCCTCTAATGGCTTCGAACAGAATCGTGCCACCGCTGAATTCTAATGGTTTTTTAATGACTCGAGTGGGGAGTCGGGCTCGATCAATTTGGTCGTAAAAAAAGTAAATTGCACAGGCGAAACACGGCGAAACATTAATTTTGAGAACGATTACATGCCTGATTGAAGATTAGAATGTAATCTTTTTTCGTTGCAGCCATTAGCGGAGAACAAAAGAATTTTCTGCACTGTTTCATTCGCAAAAATATATTTATAAACACTTTCCACAAGGTTCTACGATATAATCATGGAGAACCTTAATTTTTATGTATGTGTTAACATTATTTGTGGGATATGAGAATAATAATTTCGTATTTGTTTGAATCAATGCAAGAAACTTAATATAACTTTTTTCAACGTTTCAGTCTAGTTTAAGACCAATTTCAAGAAATATATAATTGCGCCTGTAAAAATTAATTAATGTAAATTGCATAGTTCAAGTTTACTTCCGTGTTAAAAAGCAAAAAAAAATTTATGGGGCAAACTTACTTGCTAAGTCCTAATATGAAAACAACAAAGGTCATGGTTTGGAGAGACAACGAATCAGATTGTGAAGATCAAGCCATTGGCCAATCGATATTTGACGGTTTATTCGAACCGAATAAAACATTCCAATCCAACAGTTCAGGTAAAATATTAGCCTGTGGTAGTTTATTAATTAACATTCAATGTGCTTCTGATGTGGTGTAAGCCGTTTTACAATTTTGTTGGTTAGAAAGTACCCCTTTAAGGTATCAAATTTCAAACTTCGATAATTATTCCTTTGAGTGTTTGTTATGGTGGACTTATGTACCAAATTTCAAGTTTGTAGATCAATGGAAAGTACCCAAAAGGTTTTGATGATCTGATTTGATTTTTGAGGTCCTATATCTCGGAATCTACTAACATTAGAAAATTAATTTTTTGTCAATATTGAGAAAATATTTGTCAAAATTACATATCTCCGTCTGCCTCCAGTTCCGAGTTCCATTCCTCTAAAAAACGGCTAAGTTGTTTCGTGTAAAAGGAGGTAGTGCGAGAACCTGGCTGGTGCACTACCATGCACCTAGATACGCACTTAGTTGTCAAACCGGAGAATTGAAATGCAGCATTCGGATTAGCTATTGAGATTATCACTTCGCACTGCCAATCAGAACTTTCGACATAATCTACACTCTAACTTTTCAGCATAGTTTACCGTACACTAGTTCGGTGTATCGCAACGGAATTGTTTTTGTCGTGCTCCAAATTGGAGACGCGAACCGAGATGGAATCTAATAACGCATCTCATATTTAGACAGCAGCCACACGTCAGTCAGTTAATTAATGTTAGAAGTTAGAAAGCCGTTCATGGTTGTTTGTAAATTTCGCATAACATCCTCCGCAGCTCTTTCGAGCACGCAGCCAGCGAATACAGTATTCAAGAATGACATTCTTATTAGGAGCTCTCTGGACAAAGGGACAAAAACATTTCAAACGTTTCCACGTCATGGTGAAAATTATGTAATTGTTTCATGGTGGAAATATAATTTTCCTGGGAAAATAGGTGACAGGAACGTGTAATCATTCTTCATTGAAATACTAGTCATATGGCCGTATCGGATTTATTTTCATCCCCTTATCTTTATCATTATTTACATTTGCGTCACACCGTGTTGAAAGCCATATGGCACAACTGATTAGTTGCAAATTAATCCGCTCGGTTCCGGTCACGTGCTCCCTTGTTACAATTTAATAATAGTTCATATTTTGATAAAGATAGCCACGCATTCTGTTCTTTCATGCAGTTCTCATGAAATTAGTGGAAGATTTTTCAAGAGCTCCGTTGAATTCATTAAAAACTAAATGCAGATCGCAAACACTTCAATGAAACGGGAATCGCGATTCACATCTGCTTCCACCAAACGTTCCGCCGCTTCTAATTTTATAATACTCGAAGCAGCTCTCTATGTTCGTAAATACGGAAGAAATATGTGGATGCGCGGAAACTTTCACGCGAACGTCGCAATTATTATGAGATCCTGTCACCGTGAACACGGTCGCGCGAAAATTCGCGATAAATTCCAATATCTCGGTGATTCCTTTCTGTCGCTCGGTTCGCCAATTTCTATCTTTCTTCGGCCATTGTTTAGACCGACGAGAAAACAAACGGGCGAGAGGGGACGAAATAGATTTTTATGGATACGCAATTTGTCAGCGTTCCTCGGTGAAATACTTTCTCACCGTGGAGAAAAAGAGGATGCTTTAACAGTGTCGCTTTTCCCTCGTTGCCTATTATTCTCTTGTTTCCCGTCTGGAGTGGATTCCGTTGATATGTAAAAAACGAGCGAAATTTATGATGTTTTAATGTAAGCGGAAAATGGTAGCGATGCAAAAAAACGCACACGCCACGCGTTCGCAAGTAATGGTCGACAACAGCGCTCTGAACATCTTGTCTAGGGTAACGAGATTAAATTCCAAGAAAATAGGATTCACTCGGATTTTTCGCGTCTGATCTACCTAAGGGATCAGTGAAGCATGTTTGGTATTTCGCTGGAATGATCACTCTCGTTTAACGCGTTATTGTATGCCTTTTTTTACCATTTTTTAATTTTCGAGGCATTTCAAGTTTTCATTTCAGCATTTCGTTTTTCAGTTTTCCTCTTCCATAGTAATACAACATGCCTAGGACACCCCGAATAAATAAAAAGTTCTTTTATGTATCCAATTTCTTTTCTTCAAAATACTATAAAACCAATTTTGAAGTTTTACAACAATATTTTATGTGTTATCAATATTGGAAATCACCGACACAAATTTCCCCGACATGGTTTTCACCGAATCCAGATTTCACCGACAATAACTTTGTCCGTCAACGCCTTTAACCGAAAACGACTTTGATCGACAACGATTTTGATCGACAACGAATCTAAAATCGTTGTCGATCAAAGTCGTTGTCAGCCAAAGTTATCTTCGGTCAAATCTGGAGTCGGTGAAAACCGTGTCGCGAAAGTTTGTGTCGATGATTTCCATGGAACCCCTATAGACAACGTAAACGATTTCTGATTATTTTTCCACCTAGAATGATCATTTGTCCCAGTCTGCAATAGTGAACTGTACCCTCACCAAAAGTAACATCTAAGATACATTCGATTGTAAATCATGTGGTTGCTAACAACCTAGCTGTTAATACGACCACATTAACACTAGATTTAGCTATTTAAATATACCTATTTCTACCAAAACCAGTCAGAATGACTGGTGTACAAAAAAAAATGCTTATTGAGGCTTCCAGTCTTTAATCACTCTTAAAAAATGACAAACAAGACTGTTCGTGCACTTACAAAAAAATGTCTCGGAAAAATCTCGGAAAAATGCATTGTATTTCGCGGTGGCCTAAATAAATACTGCGCGTAATCGCAATAATAGCTGTAATCGGCTGAATGCCGATAACAGAACGAACGAAAGACGCATGGGCCGCTATACGTACTCCATCGGTCTCATGATTCTCCCGAATTCATATTTCCGTGCCGATAAAACATTGCGGTACCCATAAATTGTTACGGCTGCCCCAATGCCATTTCATCACAGAATTTCTTCATAGAAACATGCACCAGTCATATTGCCTGGTACTGGTATAAGTGTCAATAACAAAAAATATATTTGTTACGAATATATATAAAGTAACATCCATAAAGCATATTAAATACATCAACTTATAATTAATAAATAATTGCGGTGTCATCATGATGAATCCGAACGTTAATAAAAATCCATGAAGTATATTAAACACCCAGGAATACCATCCCTTGTGTTCTAAATACATCAACTTATAATTAATAAATATTAAGTTCATAAAATGTATTCTCTATTTATAGCTACAAAAGTCATAACATCATTTCGGAAAGCAAATGTTACATGCAGTAGGAATTTTCAATTGAAATTGCACGACCAGGTAAATCTAGTGTTAAAATAAACCATAAATACATAAATGAATAGTGAGCTGTCTATTTCGGAGGAACTGGTGTCGAAAACGGAACGGAACCAAGCAAAAAGGCGACGAAACAAGTGAACGTGACCGTTCAAGTCTATTTACGGAAACTCTATTCCGGAAGTCTATTCGCCGGAGTCGTTCCGTGTCATCGTAAGACGGCTCCCTCGCCAAATGACCCTCCAAAGGGATCCAGTTCGGTAGAAGCACGCTCGACGGCCAGTTCCCTTTCAATTTTAGAGAGGCGCGTGACGATTGCAGCGGAAATACGCGAGAGAACGAAACGAGCTTCTAAACAGAGAGCGAGAGCAAAAGAAAGGAAGGGAGGGAGGAAGAATCGTGAATAGAGAGAAAGTCATCGCGGACAAGCACGGGGAAGAACGACTGGTCACTTTCACCGAGTTATCGCGTATCCGGCGATTCAGTTGAGCTTTCGGGGGTGAGTGACGCTTGCGCAAGGTGCGGACTGTGAGCGGGGGCTAGAGCGACGTGCAACACACGATGCGAGCTTCAGTTTTCTCCAGGGCCTCGTCGGGAAAAAACCAACATCGCTCTTCGACAACCGCCTCTCGACTGGATCGGTTTCGCGATAACGATCTCGCGATTTCTCGCGACTTCGTCGACACCGAACTCTTCATCTCTAAATCATCCTCGATCTAGTGAGTTGTTAAAGACTTTCAATCCAGATCATCGGTATCTAGTGGTACCAGGCGTCTATGATCCACGTGTTCGAATCTGCGTGGTCCCTTCTCGATGACCAAAAGTCTATTATTGGATGACCAACTACTTGAAAGTTTAGTCGAAGATTTAGATCTCGAATTAGCGATCCACATGTGGCGATCGAGTATTGTTGAATAGTGCTGGGGGTCGTTTGGTAGTTGATCGTTTGGGTCGAGGTCGACTTGGATTTTGATTAACTTTGAGGGATATTATTTGTTGAAGAACATTTCTCGTTCGGTTGTTTTGTGGTGAGTTTGCTGGCTGGTTGAATGGGGCGCCGAACAGTGGGGCTGCGAAAGTTGACAAGGGAAAGCTTCAGTTAGAACGATTAAGAAAAAGAGACTGTATGGACACGCAAGACACGTCGAGGCACCATGAAGACGGCCCGAAAATTCCCGCCGAGAGTTTTGATCGGGTTTCGGTGAACAGCTGCCCGCCGAGCAGCTTCCCTGACAGGTTCCAAGACTTCTTTGCTACCCTGAACGAGGACTCGAACGACCTTCCCAGCATGCTCGAGGATAAGCTGATACCTAGGTGATTATGACAGATCAGGATTTTTAGAATTTTTACACTGAAAATGTTATCAGGAAAGTATTCGTAGTGTTTTCAAAAGTCATGTTCTGGGAAACGAATTTTGATCGGTTTTACGGTACCTTGTAATTGAGTGGCGAAATATTAAAAATTAAATGCGTGATTCGATAATGAAATTTTTTTTTAGTAATTTTATAATATTGTTTCTATGTAGAAATGATAATGAGCTTTTAACTGAATAATGTAACAAATAGAATGGGGATTTTATGAATTTACGATCAAAATTAGTCTGTTAAACATAAAACACTGAAAGCATTGGAAGAATATAAAAATGTGGTCACGTAGCTTTTAAATAATTGATGCTATTAGCAAAAGGAAGGAATTTCAATATAATTATCTTTCCTTGCAAATTCTGCACGTACATTTTATTTTACGTAAAGATTCACAGTCTAGTAGTAAAAGGAAATGAACTATTGATCGATATAGCACGAATTCCTGAAGAAGGAAAAATACATTTAAAAGGTTTCGAATAAAACTGAATAGATCGAGAAATTTCCAATTCGATGGAAAAGCTGCTTTCCGATTCGCAGCTTCGTGGGGAGCGTTGGCGAACTAAGTCTGCCCTCGCAATTTTCGCTAATTATTAGCACAGTAAATTGTCAAATCGAAATAGACGTCTGATCCCCTGAATTTGCCAAGTATTCAGCCAGGGAGACGGAGTTCAAAGGGAACGTTTCCGGTTTCGGTTCCGAGGACCGCGCACCTCGTTTCGTACGATAAGTGCGAGTACATTGGGGGACTGATCTGATTAGATTAATCCGATTACGGTGTATTGTGTCCGACCGACCCGACGCACGCGACGGCGCGACCGTAAATCATTTGTGTATATATCTGACAATTTTCGAGTCGGGTTTACACGCTCCAGATGTTCGGGCGCGCGCGTTCCCCACGAGGAGTTCGAGGAATTGTTTTACTTTGAAAGTCCTACGAAAGCATTGGCCCTCCTGAATATCGAATTTCTGCGGCCAATCAAAGCTACCCTCTGCGAATCACCCTAGATTCGCCTATTTTCGAGGTAACAGTTCGCCTCTGGAAATTGTTAGGCGACTTCCGACTCGTTTAACACGTTCACCGTTGCCAAGAATCTTGGAAAATCAAAATACTAGCTTGCAACATCAATTCTGTTGTAAATATAAGTATGTTCTAACTTGACGAATTTAGTTCTGACTCAACAATTCAAGTAGCATTAAATCCACCTGGGCATCTTGATGTCTCATCTATGTTTTAACCTCGAGTAATCTTAACCATGAATTTTTACATAAATTCGAGACGTTATCCAGATGGACACGTTGGTAATACCTGGATTCAATATTTTAACAATATTTCACTACAATCTGTATAGAATCACAAGAAACTATATACCCGCTCGCAACGTCTCCGTACTACATCAGAAAGTTAAGATGTAGCAATTACAGCTTTAAGACACTCAAGCCTTTGTTCGAGTAATTTATTAGACGGCTTACAACCCCGTTCTCTTGCGCAGACCTCAATCTGATTTTAAAAAAGAGTTGGACTAAAAAAACAAGTTTGTTCACCCTATTAGCCGTTCCGAAGAAGATCAGAATCTCATTAAACTTTTCTTGGGTTACTACAGTTGGCCGACGCGGATCGGACACGCTGTGTGAAGCACGCGCGTCTAATTGCCTTTGAAAAGTGGAGCGAAGTGTGAAATCTCCGCGAGTCGAACGATTATGTGCTATAACCGCGGATGACCAACTTATAATGCCAGATCAGAGGCTGTCTACGGGATCGGGGTTCCATTAGAGCGACTCCATTTCCGGCGGAGACTGTATCGATTTACCATCAAAATCTTAATCGAGGACGAGACCGGTGATAATTGTCAGCTCCGCGGAATAATGTAATTCGAACGGGAATGGAAAACTTCCACTGCAGGATTAGTTCGAAACCTGCTGGCTGAATTAACCCATATAAATAAAAAATCAATTACAAGGTTTTTACCGAACAGACAGACAGACAAACAAACAGTCAAACAAACAAACAGACAGACAGACAAACAGACAGAGAGACAAAAACAAGGTTATAAAAACGTGGTAAAAAGTGTGAAATTCGAGAGAAAAAGAAAGTCCTTTTTTCCATAGGATTTCTCTATGAACTCCAGACCTTAACTCACGATTCCAACGATGAAAATGCCTAATTACAACGATTGCAAACAAATTTATCGATATTTGAACAGGACAAAGTTTGTCGGATCAGCTAGTTCCGAATAATAATATAGAAATTAAAAAAATCACGCTATGCAGTTCGACGCAGTACAATTTTTTAGACTTTTACCACTGTTTGCTTCAATACCGCTTCTTTCTAGCTTAGAACTAAGCTTTCGAAGCTGGTTCTAGGGTTCGAAGGCAGTCGGAATGAAAAGGGACGACGCGAGTATCGTTTTTGAGCAGGCTTTGAGCGTCGCGAAATGAAACATGGATTTAGAGCTCGATTAGCAATTCGCAAGCACATGCCGGGGCTGCTCGATGCCATTTCTAGTGAATAATATTGGCCCTCCTCCACGAGGACTCATTAAAAGTTGCGGGAGACGCGTTTCCCAAGCTCGTTCCGGTGACTGAAAGTCGACGCGCAAGTGGCGCGTGTAATTTTTGCGCGAAGAAGATTAAACGGACCGTATCCGGCGACGTTATGTTCTAACCATTTTCCCCGCGAACTGCTTTTCATAGTTCCACATACTGTACATGATATTTATTCGCGACAGCCGCCGGAAACTTTCGGATAAAAGCTGTGTTCCTAGCGCGTGGAAGAAAAATGTGGGTCAATAATGATGTTTATTTTTTTGCAAATATTTGAACACGCGCGCGCACATGGAAATATCGGGGAATTGCGCAGCAATTTTTCAGCGGGCCGTTTGTTCTCGATATTATATTTGTTTCTACTTCGTTGCTCGTTCTCGAAACACGTGCCTGTACGTTTCTTCGTAATTTATTTCTTGATGTATTAGTTTGTTAGCTGTTGCGATCGTACGCGTTGTTTGTTTATTTGATGCCGAGAGATCGAATGTATGGATTTAACTAATAATATTACACGGCTCGGTATAGTGTTTGTTGTTGTTTAATTCGATAGCTGTCAGATCTCCTGTTCCATTGCGGATTTTCAGAATTTATTTTTATTTACTTTCTTGCCTATTTTTGTTGTTTATTTACTGTTCGTGTTTATCTCTATACTGCGAATATTTGTACAAATATCCAGTTTCGTATTTAATTTGATACAGGTATAAATGAAACAAAGATAATATTTGTTTTATCGGCTAAAGTGTATTCCTTGTACTGAAAATAGAATGGGCGTATATTATTTGTTAGTATCAATATACACGTCTTTTTGTATTCGGCAAATTTGCATACACCATGAAGCATAAATATTCGCGGCTTAATTATTGAATTCGTTTACATACGGAATTAGTTATACATTAATGCCAGCTTATTATTATTATTATTAGTATAGTTGGTTATGCATTATTCGTTCTGACTTTGAATTATTCATGGTGTAGGTTGGTATGCAGATTCGGAAGTTTATAGATGAAAAACTTTGTCTAAAATATTTATCTAACTGTAGTAGAATTGAAATATCTAAGCTACGTCGATGAAACAAGTAACTGGGGTGATAAATTTGTAAAAATATTAGGTGCATTTCGGTTTGGGAGAAACAAGGGTCGCAGTGGAGCCCGAGTGACATATTTTCATAGTTCTTTCCGCGATTCAGGTCGAATTTTATACGCCACCAACGTCCGCGACTAATTGATGTTGACTTCCAGCAAAAATTTCATCTTGGTGGAGGGATAACAAACTCGGATGAAGATTTCAGTGGTGGAAACGATATATAAGTCGACGGAGCGTCAAAGTTTCGCAGAATTCCAGTTTTCAAATTGACGAAACACTGTGAACACGGTGTTATTTCACCCTTAGCTCAAAAATTAAACATTTCTTCCGATCTAGAATATTTCCATTTCCTATAATTTTTCAAATTTTCTGAATAATGCCTCATACAATATCTAAATGTTTAGTAATTAATTGGATGCAATTTTTATTGGCGCCTCAGAGTCATTCAAGTGTTAAGGCTTAATAATATTTTTGTAATGAAACATAGAGAATCATCTTGAAGTTTAATATCTGAAATTTGTGAAGGATTGTAAGGGATTATGGGTTGATGGATCCTGATGATAATCGTAATTGAATTGTTAGGAAGGTTTGACACAAAGCTCAGGCATGATGTAAAGGGATCTACAAGAGATCTTGATCACACAAGCTTTAGTGGAGAAATTTCAACTGGAACCTCGGGATACAAGCAACATAGATCTCCGAGACGCGAACACTCTAATATCGAGCGCGTGCGGCTTTAATTTAATGGAAGTAAACTCGGCCGAGTGTGTTCCAGCGGACAACTTGAACTTTTGTGTTAATTAGTCGATTTAATCCACTCTCTTGTAGCTGGCTTCCTTCGACGGCGAGATACTATAGCGGCGAACGCGAATCATTAATTATTATAGCTATCGGTGCATCGATTCAATTAATTTCTAACAGGCCTGAGACGTGGAGATGTATAACAATGTTACTGTTAGTCAACAGAAGAGCACAGAAAAAATAATAGAGATAAATTGGAAGTAGGTATCCAGATATTGACATAGTTTCTTATGTTCAATCCAACCATAGATTTCGTTTATTCAAACCAACTAAAGATACAAAAACTTCTGAAACGTTTCTCTTGGAATTATGATGATCTAAATAAATCAAGACAAATCTCGGCAACTTGAATAGCCAAATGGATGCATAAAGTATTCAAACATCAACAATCCACAAATCGTATTAGGCAAATGTCTCGCGTCGGAGTTTTACGATTTCTATTTACATTCGCATAAAGAACTCCACCCTATTCTCTTGCATAACGCTACTCCGGTGCGTGCGCTTAAACTATAGTCGGTTGTCTTTCTTCTGTTTCGTTTGAAATTCCGGTAAATAACCGAGCCGCTCTACCGTCGAGCATAAAAACGTTTTTACCCCTTTGACCCGACCCCACGGTGAAAAATCGTCCCGTCCCCGACACGACTTCGGGGAGCAATTACTTTAGCTTCCTTGCTAAAAGTCATCGTGGTGGCGTTTCAGACAGCAGGATAACCCGAACGCCGATCCGAAGGGCAGACGATGGAGCAGCAAAAGGGCTTTTCAGAGGCGGAGCAGTGAGGTCGAGGTCCGCCGCAGTTCGATGATGAGTTCTCAAGGTCATGCGACAGTTGACGCCCCGAAATCGCCTACTCCATCCAGAAGACGCAGCTCGAGCATCGCGGTTGCTAGACCCACCCCTGATTTGCACAGGTGAGATAATGCCGATTCCATCTTATCACAATATTAAACTAAGAAACCTATTTAAGTATTGGGTTAAGTCACAATTCATATTTAATAAATAGACTGCGGATGTTTACGCGATTATAAATTTGTGTAGACGAATTTGAAGAAACTGGAATAAAGTAGAATCTGAAATCAATAAAATTGTACGAAATTCTATCGAGTTTTATATTCTACTCTTTTTTGAAAATTTTCAAAAGTGATCAATGTATAAACTTCCGTAGTCTACTAATAAATAAGGTAAATCAAATTGATATTTATTTAGGACTCGACCTGATATGTCTGTAATTACGAATGATTTCAACTATTTGAGATTTGTCAAGTGATTTCGAAGCAAAGCTATCGCGACTATGAATGATAAATATTCGATCATCTGTAGATCGAGTTTTCAATTATGAAAGGAGAGCATAATTGTTTCTATAATTTATATAATTTGTTTCTGTTCTTTTTTCGAAGGAGAATAGTGGGCCCGTTTTTGCGTCAAAGTATAACACAGTTAAGTTTCACGGATTCAGTTGTTGATTCTCAGCTAGCCGAAATTGTTTTCTTGATCCGTGCTTTTCCTACGACGATACTCAAGCATTCGTTTATGCAATTATCGCATCAATCACTTTAATGTAGGCGAAGCTAAAATTGGCTCGAAAGTTTCCGTATCGCAGCACACCCACTTCCTTATGCAAATGTTGTCCCTAATTATACGTTCAACGTCTTCCAAGTGAAACACACTTTCCTATTATTGTCCTGGAAAAAGTTTTCCTGCCATTTTCATTCTATTTCTACCGTTATTATTTTCCGTTGCTATGTTACGATCATTGCGGGCCAGTACTCGCAAGCTTCAAGTATTTCATGTATGCAAAGAAACACCGTGCATTCCAATTTGTCACCACCATGTATTTCATCATTTTCCAATTTGTCACTCATTTCATCATTTTCCCCATTCATTGTAAAAAGTAACAGCTGAAACGGACGCTTGGAAAGCATTTGTTTAAACGATATAGTTCCTCATAGTAATAAATAGCTGCATTGTTCAATACATACATATATTCATATATTTCTGTGTAAATAGCCAATGATCATATATGCTTTACTAGACTCAACTAAATAAAAGGATCATTACAAATTTAAAATTCAGAAAATCCATAGATTCCGTATTTCTGTGTAAATAGACAATGATCATATCAGCTTTACTAGATTCAACTAAATAAAAGGATCATTACAAATTTAAAATTCAGAAAATCCATAGATTCCGTATTTCTGTGTAAATAGCCAATGATCATATCAGCTTTACTAGACTCAACTAAATAAAAGGATCATTATAAATTTCAAATTCAGAAAGTCCATAGATTCATTGTGATCGTGGATCTTTATACCAGCATATATTTTCATTGATGTATAAAAATAAGAAGTATATTCCCAAAAAGGTAAAAATCATGTCCAACATTTACCTACACATAAATGTATCAGGATCCACAGTCAAACAATGAAAAATATTTGAACCGTTTGAACACTTAAATTCCTTCAATTAAAATCATCATTCTGACAAAAATGTTCGAACGATAGGTTCCTGCAAGCAGAAGCAGGACCATGGGGTCACTTGTCACCTTCACCGAGGAGTCCTACGAGGACACCAGCGATCAGTCCAGGTGCTATGTCCTCCTCGTCTCACCTGAGTCCGGGGGCAAGCCCCGGTGGCCCGAGTCCAACCAGTCCAGCTGGTCCAGCTGGTTTAACATCTGGATCCCGTGGTCCAGGGCCAAGGCAGTACCGTGGAAGGACCAGCAGCATGCCAGCAGTACCACGACACAGGGTGAGTCGTGATTTACGTGTGCTGTTTCTGCGGTTTTGTTAATTCTCCGCTGCATAGTCACAGCGACGCCTAAATGCCAGGGTGAAAGCCGTTCGTCGGGGAATATTGGCAACAAACTTGGCCGGCCTTTATACCCGCCGACCTTTGCTTGGCTCCGATTCGACCGGTGTCCTTCAAAAATGATCTTACCCCACTGACTTTCTTCCTGTCCCGTGTATTTTTATTTAAAATGCTTGGAAAATCGATTTTTTAAACGTACTCGTTAAACAAACGACCTATACGTAAGAGTGTAAAATAGTGACTTCTTTTTTTACGGGTGTCGGGGAAAATACATTATGTACACCCTAGAAAGGGGTAGTATGGGTCTCTCTACTGGGGAGGCTCTGACCATTAAAAACCTGAACCACACCCGAGACGGCTAATAAGAGGCCCCTCTACTTTTCTGTCCCAATTTTCACTGAGGTGCACCTGTCTCGTTATCCACATTTCTCATGCACCTCATAAATTTGGGTCATTCTCATGTCTGTTCTTTGCTAAAAAGTGTAAAATAGTGACTAAAATCAATCTTTATTACTTTCTTATGGAATATCTAACGTTCTAAGTTAGAAACTACCCAATGGCGGCTCAAGTCAAGTGGAGGTCCCCAGCGGTAAAATTTTTGGGGCCCTCAAACTCAAGTTAGAAATATAAGTTGCAAGGCAACTCTTCTAAATTTATTAACAAAAAAACAGTAATGAAAATATTCCATACCGTTATACATTAAATAAATTTTTTTTAATTCGGGGCCCTATGGTATCCCGGGTCCACACGCGGCCACTTAGTTCGCTTACCATCAGATCTGCCACTGAATCTATGTGGAAACTTGTGCCAATATTAGATTGTAAGATTAAATACGAGATTCGTTGGCGTAGCTCATGTAATTATATATTGCAACAATCTTTCTCTTAGTTTTTTATTCTATTAGTATTTCATTATTAGTATTTTTTTGTATACTTTATTCGATTACCCTTAGGGTTACAAATCCTTAAACTTTTCCTCCTATTGCTTCACCATATTTACATTATTTACATTATCTACATTATCTCTTACATCTATCTCATATACTAACTTAACTATCTTAACCTATACTTAAACCTATGTAGAGGGAAAGAGAGAAGCGAGCCTATTTACAATAGCTCTTAATTTCTACTTACATCTACTTACATCTTAACTTATTTCTAATATTTCATCATTAGTATTTGTATGAATATTCTCTAGGTTCGCTTTGCACATTAGAAATGAAACAAAGTGAAACTTAAAATCCCTTCAAGCATCGTGACCTATCCACTACGTTTCGTATTTGTGGATAGAAATGATATCATTGCATTTTCATTATATAATTTGTACATAAAAATAAATTCTATTGTGCTATGATACCACAATACACACAATAATAATAACTACAAGTGACAAAGTAGTTCCAAGTATTTTTCCTGATAACTTAAACTACGTTTCGTAGAGAAAAAGAAATTTATTTTTAATATCGTACGTCCGCTAATAGAATTTTTTATCTGCAATTTATGTAGTTGATTCACCGTGATACCGGATGATCAATGAATGTAATTGCGTCGATTTTTATAGACCTGTACAAACGAGTCGCCGTGAGTAAATGCTACTTCTATTGTTGACCCCCTGCCTATAACATCGTGTTAGACTCGTGGTGAGGTTTATAACCCTGCGCTGCTATTCTCGGTAGAGCTATACCACTGAAATAACGTTGAGGAAGGAGGAACACGTTTATTAGCGTCAATTTTCTCATATAGACCGCATACTTTCAGTCACAGTAAAAATTTCAAAAAACGTTGATTTATTTTCTGACTGCGGATTCCATTCGTTAGTAGATGAAACTTTTAAGACATTGAAAAAATTAAATGAATCTTACAGTATCTTTACATTATTCTGAATATATCAGCATAATTAACGAAAGAAATTTTTATCCAGATCCAACATGTTGTATTTATCACTTTTTTTTAAATTCTAAATGAAGATCCTCGGTCCAATTTCATCAAATTTACGTCGCGACGCTTTTATATCACCGTATGCGCGCACAAAACTCATTATCCCTGTAGTGAATTAATAACGATTAATGATGGTTCCTCGTAATTGCAAACTGGAACGGAAGAAGATTGAAAAGTTAAAGGGAAGGTCTGAACGGATGGGAAAGATAGATGTTTTAGCTTGATCGCGGTGATTATTGACAAGTTGTCGATATCAAGCCCGACAGCGGATACTTCCCTGATAAACTGTATGTTTAAGAACATTTATGTTTTAAACACCGACATCTTGCTAGCTTTCAACCGCACGGTGACCGTTCTCGCTGCAACTCTCGTATTTAATACGATTATAGTATAATTTAGTGTTAACATAAAAGAAATTATTCTTCAGAAAATCTTAAGAGCATTGTAAATCTCGTGTTACACGGTAACGTTGTAACAGGGAATCAATTAATCAGCCATGTTATTCAAGGATTGCCAGTGTCGGTTTATCGAAACGAGATATCTGAAGTCATAGCAGCTGCCTATATGTATTCCACTCGCATTACCTCAAACTTGCAACACAGGAGTGAACAGCTATTATCACTTTAGATATCCTCTTCCGCAAAACCAACTACAATAGATCACAAATCAAAACGATTAATTTCAAGTTTATTCACAATTTATTGCCAAATCATTCGGTCGATTGAGATCACTTAAATTCTCGCCATTAAAACGATTTTCCTTAAACACTTCAAATGTGGTCCATTTGGTTCAGTTCCAAATTATTTGGATATTGTTTCCACAATTCTTGGGTTTCAAATTTCACCCACTTGCCAATCTGTCCTCTTTCTCGGACTCCAGCTGCGTTCCGCGTAATGAAATCGAATTATTAATATATTGCAGTAGTTTTTAACAAGCACTTTTCTTCGTGTTTCGAGCCCCTCGTTCAAGCCCCCTATTAAGTAAACTGTGGAATTAAACACCAACTGCTCTCTGACTGTTTCTCATTATTCTCCTCACTAGAAAAGGAGGTTGAGAGCGATCCCCTTTAAGTTCGCAAATTTTCATCTGCGCCGGTGAAAAGCTCTGGCAAACTACTTCTTCGTTTACAATGGAAGTGCGCGTATTGCAACAAGATCAATACGTTCCGGTTTCATTAATTTCCGGTCACGTTGCTATTCATACTTCGACACGGCGCGCGGCGTGTGATAAACTTCGAGAACGCCACAACAAGCGCGAAGTGTCGCCGTAAACTTTTATTAAAAACCGTGAAATCACCATGGTTTTCGTATCCGTTCTTTTTAAAATCGTACAGAGACCTCGTAAATTACGATAAAGCAATTTTAAGATTTATGACCCGTTCTTTAAATCGTGAATTATTTGAATAATAATTAACAGCTTACGAATTTTACGTACCAATCTAATAGTACACTTCACTGGCAAATTTAATAAAACAAAAATTTTCAATGGAGCTTTCCCCTCGTGTTTTTCTTTTATTTTTTTTATGATATTTTTATACTTTTACTGACTCAAGTTTATAGATATTGGCTTTTCCGGTGACGCAGGATTAAAGAAAATATAATTAGTGTTACACGTGCGTAACGGTAGACTGGAACAAAGTATAATAATAATAATTCATGTTATTATCAGAGAAAATGTGGAATGTAGAATGTTACGTATGTTTTCAATGTTTTACCAATTGCACTAAAGCAAATATGAATTTCAACGTAATTATCAGTAATTTTAGCTGTTCAGAAAAATGTTTTAAATATGACTGAATGCTGTTTATAGAAGTCCAGTATCGCAATGTACAGTGACTGTGTTTGATGGGCAATTATGCGAGCGGTATTAGCCGTACACAGGCAATTTGTAGCGTACGCCAGATTTTGCGATGAATCGTATATCGCTTCATAGTTATCGATCGGTCGCAAACCTCCAGCACGTGCCGACAGCTCCGAGGGCTTATAAAAAATTCAAATCCCCGAGCTCAAGGAACTCGAACAGTCTTTAAGACGTTGAACCGCCACGGTTTTTGGAAATTGAAATTTATAATATCATTTCCTACTGCTTCGCTTAAATCCCCAAACCCCCAAAGTTCCCTAAACTTGCAAATCTTTCCAGATCCCCAAAAATGCTTCAACATCCAAAAATATCAAAATTCTACAAACCTGCAAAAATTTCCAAACCTACAAAAATTTCCAAATCTACAAAAATTTCCATATTCCAAATATACCTGAACCGCCAAAAATTTCCAAAATCCTCAAAAGTCTCCAAACCCCCAAAATGTCCAAATCTCCAACAATTCTCAAACCTGCAAAATTTTTAAGAAGGACCAAACCTCCAGAAATCTCGAAACCTCCAAAATTTCCCGAAATGTCTAAAACTCAAAAGATTTCAAAATTTCCAAAAATCTCGAAACCTACAAAAAATTCCATACCCCAAAAATCCCCGAACCGCCAAATATTTCCAAACCCTCAACAACCAAAGTTTAGTTGCTGTAATTGGAACTGCAAAGTTCAAATTGATGTAATTTTTCCTTATGCTGCAAGCTCTAGAAAAAATTAGTTTACTCGAAAACTTTGTTGAAAAAAATGATTTTTTAAGTCTGGTCATTGAATAGAGTCTATTCTATTCGATCGCCGAGGAAGTTGATGTGTTAACTTCGTGAAAGCCACCGAGAAACCCTTGTAACTAGACAATGGATCTTAATAGCACGACACGGTCACACAAAACACAAGAGTCAACGATTCCAACGAAGTTTTACCAAACTTTCACTGTTCCTTCGGTGTAATGAAATTCTGAACGAAGAATATGAGTTTCCTTGGAATTTCAAGTTTCTAAAGTCCATGGAAAGCATCTTCGCCACAGATGCCGCTATGAAATATACTCGAAAGTCTATAGAAAAGCTATACCATCTCACTTTTGGAAATATTCTATGAAAAATTAAAAGCTATACGAAAAACACATGTTACATTTTATTTCTCTCTCCAGACTGTGTGAACATCGTAACCAAGATACCGTATCAAATGTATCCTTTGAGGATTGAAATTTATCGACTCGCTAAAGTACTCTGAAATCGGACATTTGTATGCAAAAACTTTTCCCCGCATTTATATAAAAAGATACGGAACGCTGTAGATAAACCCGGACTAGTTGACTAATTTTCAGCGTGTCCAATTTTTAAAACATCTCGAGAAATTGGAAATACTATTACGTTTCAAAATCGAAAATAAATTGTTTCTTGACTTCTGGTTGTTGAAATTGTGATAGAACATTTTTATTTCCATTTTGATATCAACAAATGTAATATACGTATGGTGTAATAAAATACTAATAACAGTCAAGTAGTCCAGGTCCGTGGCTAAAGAATTACAGAAACTCAGGGAATCGTTAGATAAGAATAATAGTTTAATATCAATACGGACGATTCAATATCGACGATCACAAATACAAGACAAACGTACTAAAAAATTACGGACACCGGAGACCGGTCTGTGAAAGAAGATCGGTAGAAAAAGTCTCGGATTCGCAGTTCACCCTTCAATTTGGAAAGCGAGGCCAACTTTGTGACCGCCGCGTTGCACGTTCGCGCAATCGACGTTGAAAGACAGAGCCGCCGTGATTTGATCGGCGAGCTGTTGTTGCAAGCTGAAGCCCAGTTGCAGATCCGTGTTGAACTTGCACCGGAACGTCGATTTGTCGTCGATGATGTATTTCGCTCCTGCACCCACGGTGTAATCTTGGCTTCCGCCGTTTTTATACGACAGACCGTTTATGGCGGTCTCCCATTCATCGTTCACTTGAAAGTAATAAGAAACCTTTCGTTAGTCATCGTAAACATGCATCG
>CM052320.1:7878437-7927629 GCA_028455615.1 Lasioglossum zephyrum | reverse complement strand
TTACTATTTACACCATTACGAGATCGAATTT
Source organism: Lasioglossum zephyrum (assembly GCA_028455615.1). Classification (NCBI taxonomy): domain Eukaryota; kingdom Metazoa; phylum Arthropoda; class Insecta; order Hymenoptera; family Halictidae; genus Lasioglossum; species Lasioglossum zephyrum. Next base: position 7,927,598 of record CM052320.1, on the reverse strand, counting down.
CACCCTGTAGAAATTTTATGTGGGTTCGAAACAGTGGAGAATGGTGATGCTAATTTTTGGGATGCTTATTTAGGGTATTTCTGTTTTAATGAATTTGTTATTTATTTCATAAAGAGGCCAGCCTACATAGCTGATTTTTTAATGAATTTGTTTTGTACTGCTTACATCGTTACCAGGATTGTGAATCTGTTTTGCAGATTACGTTGAGCAAAATAAATCTACAATTGTATAGGAGTAAGAAAGAGAATGTTCGGTAGAGTCAGATAGAATTGGTAATTTACTCTGAGCTGTTTGAAGGTCAAGAAGATAGATATGAATTAAAGCTTCACCTTTGTACATAACGGATAGCCCCAACTCTTGCGGTATCGAGTTGCATCGGAAGTGAAAGTCGACGTCCCGGTAGCTGAAGGCTATGCCCATGTCGTTCTTAGTCATCCTGTTCGTCTCTGTGCTGAAACCACCCTGGTATCCGATTAAGAGACCTTTGATGGCGGCGACTATAGACCCCAGAATGTTCACGTTCGAGTTCATATCGCTGGCTGTAACATAGAACACAATGCCGTAGTGCGCGAACGCGTGGACGCTTTCAAAGATCGTTTCATTCATTTCAACGATTTTTAATCGCTTTCTCGCAAGCTTTCCACCCACGCCTTTTACATTAAATTACGTTATGTTGTATTGGAAACAGTGACGCCATTGGGAATTAAATTATAGCATCGAATTGCTTGCATTGTTGGAGATATTCCATCCATCTCTTTCATATCATGATAAAAAGAGTAACAAAATTATAAATTAATTTACAGCATTAAATTGCTTTCATTTTTACAGAAGTTCCGCCCGCCTCTCTCATATCATATCGTATTAAAAAGAGCAGCAAACTTATAAATTATTTTATAGCGTTGAATTGCGCAAAAACATACAAAATTGTGTTAAATCATTTATAACAAGTGAGAAATTAACTAACCCCGTGCCTGGCGCGAGGGCAAGTACTCGTTCGTTCAAAAAAAATGTGACACTAATTTTCAACTAATTTGAATGCGTATGACAGAGCGAAAATATGAAAATAAAATGGATATAAATATATAAAATATATAAAAATTAATGAGGCCCAGGGGCTAAAAACTTGGATACAGTTGAAGCATAAAAAATGTTTCAAACGTGCCTCGTCCATGTTTTCCGTTAAATTAAATGAACGAAAATATAATGGAAATATAAATTTATAAAAATTAATGAGGCCTAGGGGCTGAATACGTGGATACAGTTGAAGCATGAAAGAAACGTTTCAAACGTTCCTTGTCCATGTTTTCCATTAAATTATTTGATCACCGAGAATGAGGCGTGCTGTTCCATTAAAAATTCTGACAAAATTCCTGGAGGTTTTTTGTTTGTTTTTTTTTTAATGCGTCGCTTTTATTGTTGGAAATTTGGCGTTGATTATGTAATGCACCTCAAAGGGCGAATATTTTCAGTCTAATTATCAAGAATGTTTTTCAGTCCACACACTTCCGCGGCAACCATTTTTATGGCGGAGCCTTTCGCCTTTGAAGGGCCGCATTCTGCATGCGACGCGGTAAACGAAACGTTGATTGGATTTATTAGCGAGTGAAACGCGCAGAGAAGATAATTCCTTGCAAGGTTGAATTTTTTCAATAAAATTCCTCCGCTTCTACAAATAGATTCGCTCGCTAATAAGGAATGCACAAGATAATCCAAACGCTGCAGAAAGAATTTGCTCCTTTAATTTCGAGGATGAACGAATCGATTATTTTTTACTGTCAAAGAGGATTTACACGGTTCAGAATTTTTTTACAAATTATGAAAACTTGTACAAGATTCCTCGCGAGGATTTTTGAAAATATTCAATACATTTTCCTCGAAGTATTAAATCATGTATCACTCACTGAAATATTGAGGAAATAAATAGTTGAATTATTTGTTTGCAAGACTAGGAGCTGGATGGGCGAGTTTGACGTTGTTAACATAAAAGTGTATGTAAAAAGACCATAGTCGAGTAGTCTCTTGAACAGAAAATCCATATACGGTTCTGCAAATGTTTTTATAAATGGGAACAGTTGAAAATATTCAATCCGTTTGAAACGCAGAAGAAGTGTTGAAAAATTCAAATGCAATTTAATGTACATGTACCACTGTGTGTAATTCCTGTTAAAAAGTAAATAGAATTTAAAAAATTGCAATTCAGATTGTGAAGGATAGCTGTTTGCGTTGAAAGCTATTGTTCGATTGAAAATTTCAATCACGGCTCCAAAAATATGAATCGAAAGGTGCCCTTATTTTCTGTTATCGTGACAAAGGAACGAAAATGATTGAAAAAAAAAGAATTCTGACCAAGCCGAGCGTTCAGACCTTTATCAGATCGATTTATTCTTGGACTAATTAACCTTTTGATGGCGGAGCAACAGTGGGAACAAGAATATCGTTGGAAATGTTTCCGCCTCCGATGGTCTATGGCGTTTTGTTGGTAAACATCAAACGCTCCGGCCCGATTCCCACCGTCTGGGACGTCGACACTCGAATTTACTCGCGGAACCATTGTTTCTCTGACACGCGTTTACTGTCGACAGTGAGGTGTGTCGTGTGCAGTGCATCTACTTGGATTTTCGTTTCAATATTCTTAAATCGCTGTCTAAAAGGTGAGCATTCTTATTAGATCATCGATCCAAAAAATTGTAAAACGCTTTTCGAAGAACATTTAACATTCGACATTGAATCGACCATCAGTGAAGTTGTATTCCAGAAAAATTTGCATTACGCCGGCTGTCGACGTTTGGTTATTCAAATCACGACATTAATCTCCGTTTTTAAAATTTCATTATTCATTAATTCCGTGGCTCCGGGGGCCGAGGAAGCAGTGTTTCTGGAATCATTAAATCCTGTAAAATCGAATAACCAGGTGGAAAATCACTTATTCAAATGAGGACGGGCAATATTCTACCGGCATCGCACCATGCGCAAACGAAAATAATTTATTTAACGAACGTTTCGACGTATTAAGTACACAATGTGCAATCGATTTCTCGTAACGGAATGCTTCAAACGCGTCGACTGCTTAAGATCCTTTTTTACTGGAAATAAGTGAAGCCGTTGACGTCACGACAATTAATAAATTCTGCGAATTTCATGCACTCGCGACTAACCGGGATAGGATCAACTGCAATATATTTTCAACTGGTTCAAATGATTATGAAAAAAAGAGTCCCCAAGAAAAAAAGTGGAAACGAGCGAATCGAACTCGATTTCATATTTTCCAATGACACACGCAATCCGTGGGAGAAAAGTAATATCCGGCAAAATATCGAAACTTTTCGAAAGCCAATGGTGGGCGTTACGTTACCGTTACGAGTTTTAAATAAATCAAGCAACGCATTCTGCTCGTTATTGTTCGTTCTCGCGTTGCCATTAGAAAATCTTTGCGCATAGAGTGTTCTTTGAAAACGCTCGATCGTTGAGTCGGCCGTTCACGAAATTATTTAAAGACAAACTATTTAAAGACAAACTAACAGATCGAACAGCTCGCGTTGATTATCTCCTTGACGCAGGTGGCGCCGATTTTGATAGTTTTCGCGGTGGTTGACGGGTTGTAGCTAAGCTCCGTTTGAAATCCGACGTCTGAAATCACAGCTGGGTTCAGAATGTAACCGACCGTCACCGTTCCATCCAACGTCCATTTTTGCGAAAACGTCCCGCATTCCTCTGTCTTGTATTCTGCACCTGCGGTGCCAGACAACTGCAATTACGAAATTAGTAATAACTATTCTGGGATTGAACCACTCGCTCAAAGAATCTCTCTACTTTGATGAAAAGCGATGCTACTTCTTTGAATTTTATTTAAACTTGTGGACACGTTGTATTTAAACTTTGTGGATTTGTCGGGCTCAGTCTTTGTAGAATATATAAGAAATTAGTAATTATTCTGGCATTGAACCATTCCCTCAAAGAATCTCTCTACTTTGATGAAAAGCGATGCTACTTCTGTGAATTTTATTTAAACTTGTGGACATATTGTATTTAAACTTTGTGGATTTGTCGGGCAATCTTTGTAGAATATATAAGAATTTTTTCAAAGACGAATAATTACTATGTCCGAAGTTTCACAGCTTTTTGTCATAATATCTTAAAAAATGGCAAAGAAGGACCACTTAAGGTTCGCATTCGTGAAATAATTTAAATATTTAACGCTCGCTCGTTTATGCATGAAATGAGATGAAGAAGTATATGTAAATATTGGTGCCCGTGAAAGCTTCTCTTTGACAGCATGTAACTGTAACGTGTGAGTGAAGTTCATTCGAACGTGAATTTCATTAGCGCGTATAATATGGAAATAATACGACGAGAAATAAATTCAATTTTCTATAAAGCATTTTACGAAAATCAGTATTAATCGTTAATTATGTTCAATATTCTATTAAACGCGTCCTAGACTACGGATTTTTTGCATTTATAATAAAAATGAACAAGTGCAATGTAAAAGAGTGAAAATATTGAAAAACTTTGAGAGTATCAATATATTAAATTATATAAAATTATATATATTTTATTATCTATTTAAAATATATAATATTATATATATAATTATTACATTATTGCAATTGATGCACAAACTTTTCGATTAACAATTTGTAAATAACTTAAATTGATGTCTTCAACAACAATGTTCCAAAACATCAATTTCAGTTATTTGCTAATAACATACTTAAGAAAAAGTAAAACTAGTTAATTTCTATTGTTTAGCCGTCCCTTAGCACACAAATGATTGAAATAACTAAATACAATTGGCATTCTCGTACCTTTTTGTGGTCGCAGTCGAGGGCCAAATCGCTGTTCATATTCAGAGGTTCGCCAGATTTTCTACAGGTCAGCTTGATCAAACTTTTGCCATAGTGGTAGCCCATTTTGAACACGTTCCTCGCGCGTTTCCCCAGGTCCGAGTAACTCGGTACACTCATGATGCATGAGACGATTCGAATAGGTCAAGGACGAATAACGAAACAGGGGCCGTTCGGATTAACTGTAAAAGATAGTCATTTTTACAACCTCGTGAGCTCTCGGTGATATTATTTAAAATTATTCGAACTGGCTCGGATGGAACGTGTTAACCGGCTCGGTGAGCTTATCACGAAGGAGTTGCAGGCATAGTAATTTCGTGTCGAGAAGTTTGAGTGTAGGGGTTAGGGGAACGTTTACCAGATTGCAACGTCGATGGGACGAATCTCGGCGACGATCCATCCGACGGTTCGCAACATCGCCGTCCTTAACCTTCGTCGAAACGGTGGATCGCTCGCCGAGATCACGGGGGATATATCCTAGTCAACAGATCCTACTTATCAGTTCTGACAGGGATTAGTAGATAACACGGCCACTGACGTTTCTCGCGATTGGAACGAATCATTGCGATCATTACCGAGCCACGTCGTGGAAGGCGGCGATTTCAGAATGTTGTGTCTGGTCTTCGAATTTGTTTCGTTCGTGATGAACACTGACGTATTCGATGGTCCTCGTTTTCAACGGAGAAAATTAAGGACGCTGTTAACCTTCTGGGTACAGATTTTTATTATTTAACGTCGCTTTTCTGGGTACAGATTTATTTGAATTGATTTTTCCGTATGGAATTAATTCAAGTCTTTGATCTATGGATTCATGTAAAAATAATAGATTTTATGTAAAATTTCATTTATTACAGTGATACTATTTACATAGTTTTGAACATAGTTTAAATAATTTTAAATATGCATGACGAGTGTGAGTCGTCAAATGTACCCAAAGGGTGAAACTTCTCTCCCTTAATTTTGTAACGCGATTTTTCAATTATATTTTTGGAGAAGCGTGAGATAATGAATTACGAGAACATATTTTTCTGTAAATTCTATTATTTTATATTTCTGGATAGATCAATCCTGTCAGAATTGAAACTCGAGATTAAGAAATATCTCCAATCTGTACTCGTTTGCCTGTCTTGTAAAATGTCCCTGCTAAATTAGAAACGATTTTTTAATGTCTCATTCTGAGTAATATAGGGTAACGGATAATGCCTTCGAAGACAATCTTTTTCAATCTTTTTCTATTATAGCGTAATTACGGACCTCGTTTTCGTAAGCGTGTTCGTAATTAAAGCCGGGTGAAATTAAGGCCGTGGATTAAGAAATTTCACCCGGCTCATACTCGTTTTTCTTTCCTCGAAATCTATGTCTTTGCTAGATTGAAAACGATTTTTTAATGTCGCCTCTGGAAGAATGTTTTCATCGTTAGAAATTCCTTTGAATAACATTTTTTGAAATCATTCTCTATTGTAGCGTAATTATGGCCCTCGTGTTCCTAAGCGAGATCGTAATTAATCCTGGTGGGAATTCAGGCTCGAGACTGAGGAATTATTCCGTGAACAGAGAATCTGTATAGTTGAAATATTTACTTCGTTAGCAATCAATATCTGCGATAACCACTTGGATAATACAATCTTTCCCAATGTCTTTTATCGATAAGACGATTATTCGCAAACAAGACCATCGATTGTGCCAATTTAAGTAAGTACGTAATTATCGCGATATCGACATCGATTTCCCAATTGTCGGGAAATTGCGTCCGGGACGTCTATTATTTCCCATCGACTAACTGGCTTTCAGATAACCAATGGGAGGCTTAAATTTCGTTACACTTGGAGATGGGAATTGATAGTTGTCATAGTGAGAATAAAAATATCTCCGGTAACCAGAGAAACAATTATCTCGCAGCCACAGATCATCAAAAACAATACAGTGTCGAATTAAGGATGTTCTGGAGATACAATGGGAAACAAAAGTACAAGAAATCCATCAATATATTGGCAATGAAAGCCATTCATGAGTATATTTTGCATTAAAAAAATAGATTAATTTAAAAACCTTTTTATCCTTTTTTAATCAAATTGTCTTCAAATTATAAAAAAATTGTGTGACTTTTGTGAATGATTGTACCCCCTGATTTCAACTTCAAGATAATAAATTTGTGATATTCAATATATATAATTACGCAATAAAAAGTTAAAAATAAATATTTAAATAAATTGAAAATGCCTCAGAAAGTAATATTCATGGTTATTATTGAAAATGAACTAGGGCCCCCAGGTAACATTTGCTACGAGCCCCGCGCTGGCTTAATCCGGCACTGAACAATATATATCATTCAGAAATTACTCAACCGTGCTGAAACTTTTTAAAAAGTTAAATGAGTTCCACCGCATGCGTCCCGATTGCAGAATTTGTAATTTTAATAGATATAAAATAAAGAATGCGAAACTGGGGTTGTGGTACGGTGAGTGTTAAATATTGATACTCTGAGTATGCAATTTCATTGTGTAAAATGTCATTCGCAGTTTTCAATCATGTAAACGACTTCGCTGGAACGCGATCGTGGACATTTACCCCAAGGGGATGTGACAATAGAATGACAGCGCTCGAACAAACGGCAAATAATTAATATTTATGTTTTATCGGGATTAGGGAAGATCGGAATGCAAATTCCCGTTCAATTCGAGGAACTGCTCCCGTTGCGATAACTGCGAACGTGAAATGATCTGCTCATTTCCCGCGCATTAATTTTGCAGCACGTGCACCGTTTTATTTGCAGTGCCGGTGAAAAGACTCCGCCCGTTTCGAACAATTGGTTCTGCGGGATGGTCGCGTGTCGGGTGAAATCTCTGATAAATTTATTTCTCCCGTTCGTGTTGCAGGTTCATGCTATTGTTCGCGTCCACGTGCCAGCCTGTTATTGTTGCTGATCGTTGAGAAAATTCTCACATTTTTATTCCCTGCTCGTTGCTCGCGTTTCTGATTACAATCTTCGTCGGAAGTCAGGACTCACGGCACCGAGATCCTATCTTCGTTACACTGATCGCTTTTACTCGGAAACTTCGTGACAACGTACACCTTCCTTAGGGGAATTCAACCGGGAAAGTGTGTCGGTTCATTTCCCCAGTTTTAATTTGTAACAATTTTAATAAATGTGTTTTTTAGACTTTTAATTAAGCACTCCCGTGATTACTTTGATTAGAGAATTTTACAATCAATCTCTTTAATTATTATTTTTGCATTCTTCAAGTTAAAACAGATTTTTTTCCTTCCAAGGTACTTCAAGGTTATTGTTTGACCTGGATAAACAATTCAGCTTTTATTAGATTAGGATATCTTTTCTTGTCGTGCGTCCGCTCCCACGACTAGAAAGGTTTTTTTCATTAAGTCTTTATACTTAGTTTTTAGAAGTTTATTTTTTAGACTAGACAGAGCAGATTGAAATATCAAACCGCTGTGATTTTTTTAATAGCTTTAGTTACAAGTATTATTTATTTATTTGTGACTCGATTAGATTAAATTATTTTTTTTTATTTTAGATTAAATTAGATTAAATTAACGATGTAATCATTGACAGGGGGAGAAATAAAAAAAATAATGACCTGGATAAACCATTGAAATCGTGCACCCCTCAAAAAATGTGCATCCTATTGAGTCATTTTTGTTTTACTTTCAATTGTAGCGGAAATAATTTATAAAATTAACACCCAGTATAATCAATGGTTCTAGCCATCGATATATTCGATAATCGATATTACGTTTTTTTTTTATCGGAGACGATAATTTTGCACCTCTATTGTGGCACGTTTAAAAGCTTCTTCATTTTGCACATGTTTTCGTTTGTCTGTGAACGATGTAAATAGAATTCTTGAGAAGTAACTTGTAACCTATATTATGCGATACGGTTTCTAAGAACTTAGGACATCGGTGGTCATCCTTTTAGTTGATATATCTGCCGGCCTCAATTGAATCAATCTTTTAAACGTCCTATGACCCAATAAGGACTCTGTAATCTTCGAGGCAGACTTACGAACAGAGATTAGGGTCAAAGTGAATCCCGTTGCATCGAGACAACCATTATGCGAATTAGCTGGCATCGCTGTGGACTGACGTCTCGCGTGTTAGCCTAATTTCCTGTGATGCCTCCTATGCAACATCGGCGTTTCCCTTTTATTGTACGGAGAAGTTGAACTATCCGAAATTTTAAGGAGACTTGGCTATTCTTTGATAGAACTGAAGAAAGTTTAATAAATAAACGATCGATTTTCGATATTGAGGCTATAACAATAAATACTTGGTAAACCGATCCATAAATTAGACCTTATCGTACCTTTTTATTTATCTCCTTTTTCAATGAGATAACACATTCAATTTAATTTCGTTCGAATAATTACGAGCGATGAGCAATCATGATGAATTGATATCCAATATTCGAGTAATCTAATTAATATTTCCAACACGGTAGCCACTACATCATGAGCCACATCTGCACTGTGGATGTGTGTGTTTATACAAATTCTCATCCTCACATTAGATTTCATAGAAATCGCAATAACGATTTGTCATAAAAATAAAATATGAATTCTCTATCAGAAATTTACACCATAAATGCATAAAGCTTGGCAACCTTAATTGCACTGTCCAACAAATTTCAACTTTTTTCATGTTTCCATACAACTGTTGGATAGATCTTATAGAGTTTTAATTTTTCTCCTACACGCACAGTTTTTGAGAAATTTGAATTTGAAAACAGACGTATTTTTCGACTTTGAACAAATATTGTGATGTTATTATAATATAATATATTGTATTGTTCTTTAACAATTACAACGTATTACTATTGCACATCACGGGATTCGGGAAAGTCTAGAGAATCTTTTGCTATAAAAAACAATATATCTTATATAATAATATCACAATATTTATTCAAAGTCGAAAAATACGTCTTTTCTTCAAATTCACATTTATCAAAAACTATGCGTGTAGGAGAAAAATGAAGGCTAGATTCGGAATCAGCGCGAAAAACCCTATAAAATCTACCCAACAGTTGTGTAGAAACATTTTCGTTGTTGGGCAATGTTATTTATAAGCTTCGAGTTCACTGAAACTTCAAACCCGATTTTCTCGAGAACGCAGCCCGATAAGAAGAACTTCGATTCTACATTTTCGGGGCGCAGTTTTTGTCGCAGATCATGCCACAAATAGCTGGAGTACTCCGTACGAGCGGTGTCCAAAAGAATTTCGATAGAAATTTCGCAGGTCACCGAAGGATTCAAGTAACTCGCTGCGAACGGTCCCGAACTAATAAGTTCTTTCTTGCGACACAATCTTGCCGGGGCAGTTTACCCGAAAGTTTTCCGAAACCGGGGACACTTCTATACGTCAAAGTCAAGCAACCGAATGGAGGATCCCGTCCGAGAAGTCACGAATGTCCGAGGAATGTTTCAAAGCTAAACTCTTGGATTACATCTGCTATACAAAAGTGTTAACTTAACCCTCGTGTCTAGACTGCGAACCTTTATACAAAATAAAAATGTTTTGTATTGATTGTGGGAAGCCAGAATAACATAAAAATAAATTAAATTTTTTATTTAATCACGCTTATATTAAAATACATTAAAAAGAAGAATATAATTTTTTTTAGATATTAGTGACTATAAATAAAAGCGTGGAACACTAAACTACATTAACGTAATCTTCGTGGGCGCTCCATGTTTTTATTTACAGTCACTAATATCTAAAAAAAATTATTTTCTCCTGCTTAGTGCATTTTAATGTTTTTATTTTAATTATTTTCTACTTTTTAGTCTTTACTACCGAGTGTGTTTAGTAAGACCCGAGTTCGATTCTCACTGAGATACTCTGCTGAGATTTTTTTATCTTCTAAACGCGAAGTTTAAAAAAAAATTATTTTTAATATTGTATTGTCATCCAGTTCTGAGCTATGTTTAAAGTTTCAAGTCTCTAGCTCATGGGAAAGTGGTTTAAAATTGGTTTAAATAAATTGGTTTTCGAAATTGAACTTCAATAAATTGGTTGAAAAAAGCAAGAATTGATTTCATCCCTTAACGACTTAGTTATATTAAAAACAACAGTTCAATCTTCTTGAATTCTTTAAATATTTTACTGTTTCATATTATATCACCCAACCAACTTCCTCATAAATGCATAAAGATCCGAAGTCGACTAATATCAATCACAGAGTTCAAAATTATCAAGGTTAGAAAGAAAATTATTTCACAGTGTGGTTTCTGCAAATGGCCCTTGGAGTGACCAATTTTTAAAAAGTCGAGTACGATGTTCCGTCACGTAACTATTGTGTCTAAAAGTTTCAACATGGTCAAAATGGGTGGACCATTGAGAAACTTCCGAATCCTAAACTTCGCAAATTTAAGAGACCACTATCTCGAATTCCTTTCACCGTTCTCCACCCTTTCACTCAAGCAACCCGTTGATCTGAAGAACGTGAAATCTGTCCGACGTCATTGTTAGACTGAGATCGATACGATCCGCGGCTAAGCTCGCTCCTCCGCGACGTATTGAAAGATCAATCCTGACGGATTCCCGTGAAATCTTTCTATTCCCATTGTAATTCGGTTTTTATCACCGTCTGGATTTCCTACGTTCCCAGTGCACTCTCTCGCCTTTGTTGTGGCTCACGGATCTTCCGGGTATAGCGTTAACATCGATAATGCAACCTGCCTGCTGGGAGCTAGAAAGACTTTTGTCCTTTTGAATCGGAGTCGATGGGAACCGAGATCCACGAATTTGTTACTTAAGATCCTGCGGAGAAGATAGAATTCATTTTTGTCACTCGATCTTGAGACTCCATCGAATTATTGTCGAAAACCGATGGCTTGAAGTTGATATTGCTCTAATAAAATGTTCCAGCCAATATTTTATTCGATATCTCTCTAACAAAACATTCAGCCTTCTATTTTCTTTAATATTATTCCAATAACATTCTTATAAGTTTACATTTCCGTTTGATATTGCTGTTACAAAAGGTTCAGATTTATACTTTCTTTGATACTGCATCTCGAATAAAGTGTTCAGTTACCAACGCAGTGTCACATTTTTTCAAATTAAAGACAGCACTGCAGCGATACCTTTGAAAAATGAAATTCACTCAACTGGATGCGCACGCAGCTTCCATCTTACAAATCCTCAAAGATACTACTCAACAGAAGCTCATTTCCCCCCCATAAAAACCATCACCGTGGTCGAGATAATATAGAAACGGAGCTGTAAGATCTTTTTTACAGTGTTCCGCATAGTAAAACAGTGTCTAAAACGCATAAACGTTCACAATCTAGGGATCGCGTTACGCGCAGAGATACAGGTGCAATAAAACACTCGCGAGGCACACCGGGGTGAAAGAAGCGGACATCAAACGCACGTGTTTACTGTTCATCGACACGTACCTTTCGGAAGGCATTGTGTGCAGGAATACAAAGGCTTCGAGTAACAAAGAACGCCTGTTATCTTTTGGTATATTTATGACAATACGTCGCGAGCAATATTAGAGACCGTGTGCCGTCGTCGACGATGGAATCAATAAGGCAATTTTTATCGCAAACAAGCCGGGCAACGTCGTCTCGAAGCTTTTATCTAGCCTCCATCGCGGAAAGCTCGCAGACGTTTCCTTTTCTCTGGACACATAGTCTTATGTATCATCAATCCTGTTCGACAAAAGTCATTGTGCTGGCTGGATTGCGATTTTGTAATTTTTATTGCCAGGTGGTCTAGTTATCGTTAAGTTCATTTAACAAGAAACCATATAAATATTCATCAGTATTTGAAAATGAAATTGAACCGAACTTTTTTATTCAAGCAATGAATAAAATATTTTTCCTATTGTTCGATGATCCTTCTCCAAAAAGAACAAAGAAAATACTTTGTTGATTCAAGTTCATCGCTTGAATAAAGAAATTCGGTTTTTGTTTCATACTTCACTGCATGATTTTTTTAATTGGGATTAAAAAATTGGAAGGTCAGTTTTTTTGTTTTATTTAAGGGAAAAATATAAAAACAAATTAAAACAACATTTTCAGAAAAATGAACATAAGAAAACACATTCTTAGTGTGCTATTAATATTAAAAATAAAATATAAATATTTTAAAGAAATTACTTTCTTGCTAACCAAATACATAAAAATTCGTAATAAATTCGATCACGTTGGCTGTGTGACACTGGTGCTTCAAAGTGTACAGAATCCTCCGACTCTGGAGAGCATTCGTTAGTTCCCTGGTTTCTGGTACCGCCTTCTCGAAACAGTTCACGCGGAACGAAGTTAATGATAACCCATTCGCTGACGCAAAGCGGTGTACACGCGGCTCTGACTCTCGTACCTAACGCATAAGTTTCTAACTGTGATTCACCGTAGTTGGCCCCCCTTCTCTCGGAACGATTCGACGAATTTTCAATTAACGGCATTTACCCCGCGGCTTCGCTGGAAATAGTTCTGTTCGACGGCAGTTAACTACTTACCGAGTTTTTGGCACTTGACCCCGACGAAGTTTCCTCGCGTGCTGCCATTCGTAAACTGTCTTGTAATAGTACATTAAATATTCGATCTAAGGAAAACGAATATTCCACGGCATTGCCTCGGGAAGAAGTGTAAAGTGTGAACATGTTACGTAATCTGGATTAAACCTGTATTACGTGTGGCCAATTAAGATGAAGTTTATTTTTATATTTATTTAACGTCGCTTTCAACTCTTTGCTAAGGTTATTTACGATACAGTTCTATGTAACTTCGATATTTTTATCTTTATTAATTTCCTGAAAGAAGAAGAATATTGTTTTATTTGTCAATTAGTCAATAAACTTTGGATACTAGCTTTGGATACTGTTCTTTCTGGTCTCAAGATTGAAATTTTAACTATTAGGACATAACTAAGAGGAGAAGAAGAATATTTTTATTTGTCAATTAGTTAATAAGCTATGGATACTAGCTTTGGATACTGTTCTTTCTGGTTTCAAGATTGAAATTTTAACTATTAGGACATAACTAAGAGGAGAAGAAGAATATGTTTATTTGTCAATTAGTTAATAAGCTATGGATACTAGCTTTGGATACTGTTCTTTCTGGTTTCAAGATTGGAATTTTAACTATTAGGACATAGCTAAGAGGAGACGCTTCTTTGCGCGTGGAAAGTTTCAATAGGCAGTAGAAAATCCCAGTGACATTAGGAGAAATCCTCCAGAGCTGTTCCTATGTGTTCGAACGGACAGAAGCCATAGTGTACAGCTGTCGTGAAGCAATGCTTTGACCTAGAAGTGTCTGCAGCCCATTCAAAAACAATGGAAAAATGTGTCCTTCGTACAAAATCGAATAATACTAGCATTATAAATATTGTACGTGTACCAGTACATCATACAGTGACATGAAAATGAAGAAAATTTCCCTCTTGGATCATTTATGAAAAAGTATTGTTTTATGATGGCGAACACGCCTCCAATATCCTTCGATAAGAAGGCGAGGTGCTATTAAAGCGATCTCGATAAAACTGCTATAACTTTGGAACAGCGTCATTGATATCGCGTAAAAAAATTCCTGTAACCTCTCCAGAGGTTCATAAATAGGATCGCAGAGATTCAAACCGAGACCTTTACTAGTTCTATTACAAAAAATGGCCGAATACCTCCATTTATGAACAACTCAATTCACCAAGTAATCCAGTCAATGAATCTTAATAGGGGGGTGTAGAGGGAAATGGAAGGAACACAATTTTTGACTTTGGGACTTTGTTGGGACTAGTTAGGAGGTAAACATACTAAAAGTCCCCACTCCTAGGAGGTGAGCGTCCCTATTTTCAGTTTTTTAAACTTTTCTTTGTCAGATGCCTGTAAGTGGGTGAAAAATTGGGGTCCCATGACAACATTTCACCTACTCCAGATTTAACCGACAACGAATTTGACAGACAGCGGTTGAATTACTCCAGAATTATAATTACAGAGTAATTGAATTACATTTTAATTCAGTTACATTGTAATTTACAATTCAGATCTTCACTCAATTATACTTTCACTATCACTACAATGTAATTCGTAATTGCAATGGAGTACAATTATCAAATACATTGTAATTGAATTATGAAAAATGAAGTAATAGGCAAGAAGAGGTTGAAAGATCCATGTGAAGGTTTCAAACAGAAGGAATTTATTATTTATAAATTTACTAGCTGCTCGTGACGTGCCCACGACACACCTTCAATTATATTGTATTTCAATTATATTTTATTGCAATTAGATTGTATGTCAATTACACATCTGATTAAAATATTTAGTAATTGAATTACAATGTAATTGCATTAGCACAACTCTGGTTGTCCATCAAATTCGTTGTCCGTCAAATTCGTGGTCCATCAAATTCGTTGTCGGTCAAATTCGTTGTCGATCAAATCTGGAACTGGTGAAAACCGTGTCGGGGAAATTTGTATCGGTGATTTCCATGGTAGCCAAAAAAAATTGTGCGTCGCGTTAGAGGGAACGGGCTGTATAGAGAAACAGTGTAAGACAGATCTGGACATTCGTAGGGGTGAGACGATGCCCTTTACAAGGAACCGTATCAATTGACGGAGTTAATTTTTCCTGTTGCAGCCGATGCTTGCTGAAACGAAACGCGGCGGCGCCGGTAGGGCCGAAGAGGGTGAAACCGAGGATGGCGTGGAATATTACAGGCTGAGATCGTTTTCTATAACAGCGAACGGGGTCTACAACCTCGGCGATTCGTTGAAGAGCCGCCGTAGCAGGAGCATCAACAGTGTCACATCCTCCGGCACTAGCTGCAGCAGCACCAGGGAGGCGAGATTGCTCAGGTGAGAATTAATTAACTATCGGCTAACTGTTTACCCGAACCCGTCGTCTCGTCTTACCGAGCTATACATCACTCTGACCTGCTCTGTCCTTGTTCTCATTCGATTATATTATTTAATCATTTTCGACGCACGCTTCGGCGACCGGCTCGTAAAAATTAGCCACGCAACGATGACCGTGTCACTCCACGATCACACTCCGGATTGAAGAAAAAATGTCATAAAAACACAAATTTTTCTCGAGTATCTTCAGTGATGAGCAATGTGTTCGTTTTGTGTGTAAATTTATACTTAATTACGGAAAATAGTTGAGTGAAATTTTAGTGGAAAGTGCAATTCTAGATAAATTCCAGCAAGAATATTAAATTACGGTTTTTCGAAGATCTAAAAGTTAATATTCTCTTTGGCGTTGTTATTCGACTTTTTATTTTAAAAACACTGTGCTCACAGTTATTGAACAACATCGTTGAATACAGAGAAAAAAATTGATACTTGGCGAACTACGGATAAAATCTGAAACAAGCAAGTAACAAAACTGATTCACCGATGAAGCGACTGGCGTGGGAGGAGAAATTAATGACACAAGTTTGCCGAGTGGATCTTGAATAAATGAACGCGGAAAGTTTCGCGGTCATTGCAATTACTCTCTAATTTAGCTTTTTTCGAAACTTGCATGGGTAAAAATGTAATGCCTCGATCGCACTGTGAAATTTTATTTCTATGTTTAATTAGAATTGTTTTAACCCTTGACTGCATGATTTTTTCAATTGGGATGAAAAAAATTGGAAGAAGGTCAGTTTTTGTGTTTTATTTAAAGGAGAAATACTAAAAACAAATTGAAACAACATTTTCAGAAAAATAAACAATTTAGAATCTTAAGAAAACACACCCTAGTAGCACAAAATATTGTATACGCATTCATATAATATTAAAAAGCGATTCAATCTTTTTTTAATATTCAAATGTACATACAATATTTATTTTATATTAAGTAACAAATGTTTTTTTTTAATATAAAGAAAATATCTATCTCATGTTATCATAAAAATATTTTTCTCTAACTTTTTCTTCTTTTAATTGAATTTATATTTTTCAAATATTGATTTCACATTTTTTGTAATATTTACTTTATATTTTTTTTAAATATCTAGTTTATATTCTCTAAATGTTCAGCTTATACATACAATATTCTAAACATCCAATTCACATTTCTTAAACATGCATAAAACAGTTAGATCCAATATTTATCTCATATGAAAAAAATGTAGTTTGAAAAATATTTTTTCAATATTTGAAAAAGATATTTATCCAATTTTTTTTATGCTACTAGGGCATTCTTAGTTTACTATATATCAGATTTGTTAACTGTATCAGATATGATACGCTATGCAGCGAAGGTTTAATAATTTTGATTCGATTTATTTAACTCACTGGAGTTACGTGCAAATGAGTGGAAACCTGTCGAAATTCGAAGTCGCTTTTGATGCGCAAAAATAGCTCGGAAGTGTTACGTGGTCAAATAATACATCTTCGTGCCCTTGCTCGAATATTTTGAACGAGATTGCCGAGCGAAAAGCAAAAGGGAAAAGCGAGGGTGGTTTGCTACGAAACAAAATCGAGGAAATTAAACCGCGGCTGGCACAGAGTCAAAAGGTTTCAATTCTTCCGGGCGTCGAACTCTGCGCGAGTGCGGTCTAATTAACTTCCATACCTTGAATGCCGGAATCGCGCGAAATCGGCTAGGTTGCCGAAACCTGCCACTTTACCTATCTCCCACGGAGTAATTAGCGGTGACGTTCAGGACCGTGGGACGAAACTAACGATAACAGCCAAAAAGCCCTGCGCTAAAACCCATAAAGCAGTTCCGTGGGCGAGTCTGGCTCATACAGTTTACAAAATGATCCTTATTTCTAATATTTTCCACTAACCATGAAAATTGTTATTTTTTCTCGATGTCTTTTTTTGAAAAAGGATACACGTGTTTCTGATAGAATTGCTTACTTTTTTTGTCAGAAATATTTTGTAACGTAATGATTTATATTACGACCTCAGATTTCACTGCAGTTTGTTGCAATTAAAAATACTATTATATTATTCTCGTGCTGTTAACCCCTTGCCGTATTTTAATGAGTTACACTCGCGATGAAAATTTTAAACAAAGTCTAACAAATATGAATTTTATAACTTTCTTTTTAATTGAAATAAAATTTTATTAATTTGTAATCAATATTTGAGCATTGTGATGAATGTAGCCGTACAAAGAATATAAATTTTCTTTTCTCTCGTACGACATTTTTGGAAATGAAGACGTTTTAATTCGTGTAACTGTAAAGAAAATGATACGGCAAGGGGTTAAACATACTAAAAAAGTAAATAAATTTCTGTTTCACTCCGGTGTGTTGGAATTCGTGTGGAAAATTTGTATTTTCGATAAAGATCCGCTGTTTCTATGTATAACGTAAAATGAAGTTTCGCGCATGGACCGAAATAGCCAGGAGCCGTCACGTTGCCATTGTTAGCCCAGGGGTTAAAGAGATTAAAGTGGCCCCGTTTGGCTTTCTTTTTCGCGATTCTCCCCTCGTCTGACTCGCATAATCTTCCGTCGCAGTGCCCATCGTTCTCGAATCCCGAAAGGTTATCCCGCTCGTTGGGCGTGGGTGGGTGGATTGCGGCGAAACAAGATGTAATCTCGGCAAGTGCTCTTCTGTAGGGAAAAATAGCGAAAATTATGAAGGACGTTCGCCAGACGGCAACCCTACCGGAATGACATCGAGGAGTAAACGCTCGGCGAAAGCAGACAGGCTAATCGACCGATCGAAATCCCCTGATTCGCCCATTATCTACCATTATCGCGAATTATCGGCCAATTTGTTCATTCACCACACCTAGTATACAGTCTGATTCATGATGAAGATTTCAAACAGACTCTGTTAAACCGAACATAATTTTATAGAAAATAATCTTACCACCTTGTCGAACATATTTCAAGGTCAACAAAATCGATGAGGAGAACCCTTTCTTAATTACCAAATTCGCAAATTATTCGCAGTCATCGTATCGTGATGATTTTATTCCTAGAAGTTAGCCTCCCACTTGTTGAATTAAATAGTTTCATCTTGTGCTCGAATATTACAACTGTAATATAAAAAATAAGATGAAAAATTGAGAAAAATGATTTTTTGAGTAGCCCCCTAATTTTCATTTTTTTCAATTTTCTCAATTGTGCTAAGTTGTGCTAAGATTGTGTTAAAGTATTACTTTAAATTATTGTAAAGTATTACTACAAGTAATAAAAGTAACGAGTACCAACAAAAGGGACAAGAACATTTTCCACTCTTTGAACCACGCTCGTTCGAGCTATGATTCTACGAAGGTGAAATTTTTGGATTCTTTTTTTCGAACACATTGAAGTGCACTTGCCCGCAGTCTTTCATTCCTATTTTACAGAAAATAGAAAAAGATGACGCGCGTAACTCGGCCCGAAGACACGGACGTGGAACGTGTTTCTGGAAGACTGCACCGTGCGCCGAGTGAAATTTTCATTTTTCGGTAGAAGGAATAATAAAGAATGTGTACACGGGAAAATTGTAGGAAGTTTTCGGATGACGTGATGCATATTCTATGCGCGGAGTGGATCAATAAAAATTTCTGCCGCTCCGGAAATCGGAGAAACGGAAAAAAAATGCGAGAGGAATTTTTAGAATGCGTGCTATTTCCCGATGAGGAAAATCGTTTCGTGCCTGTGACGGCTTCTTTTGTAGGAAATATCTTTTGTTCGACACTTGTTCACTGCAAAGCGAAACATTTTACTCGGTTCACCCTGTACATAACTCTGCAACGTGACCATCGAAATTAATTACCTTCCACGCTGCGCTGTAACGTCGTTAAATTCTCGTGCAGCATCCTAAAAGGAATTCGATATAAACTTGGATTGTTAATCGGGCGGAAAAATAATTTTCTGATCCATCAACGACTTCGAACAAAATATTCAATATAAGAATCACAATTTTTTCAAATCTAGTGAATCGTATAACTTGTTCGCTAAAGGAATAATTTTGTGACACCCAGTATAATTGATTAACAAAGCTGTATTAATTAAAAGTTTTTTATTTATGAGCATTTGGAACCCTTCTGGGTTTATTTTGCTTTACATGAATAATATAAGTGAATACAGTAATGTGAACACAGGAATAGTACAATAAATTTTTTTTAGTAAGTTACAGTTTTGTAAGAAGGATAATTAAAATTTAATCATTGAATTTTATTTTCAAATCGACCACGAACTTATAGAATCATCTGATAGAATTATACAGTCTAAGAAGCAGCACGGACGCATTATGTTGCAAATCAATCAAATCGGGAACAACATAATTAATACGATACAGAGTCAGGAATAGAAAATCGTTTCGCTCGAAGAACTTGAGATCGACAGGGTTACCCACGCTCTCTTTCGATATTGCGAAATTACGTTTATTAAATTACCAGCGAGCATGAAAGTAACAGCTCTGGAAAGCGGTGGATGAAATATTCCGTGGAAGAGGGGCATATGTAATCAGCCAGTCTGCTTTAAGCGTGCTTATTCCACTTGCCGCGATATTTCGGACCTAAGGCCATCGAAATTTTCGCTATCTACCGGAACGTTATATTATCATATAAAACGACAAAACTGCGGGATAATTTTCAATGCAGATGCGGCTCTCATGACGTCGAAAAACTAACGATTATAAAAGTGTAAAGAAGACCGTGCAAGAAACAAAAATCGTTTTCTACGCATTGTCGAACAAACACGAGTCATTCTCTTTATCGCGGTCGGGTTCTCTGCAGGTTTTATCTTCCTGCCGTTTTATCTTTCACTTTGATGAAACTCAAGTAACCTTCGTGAATATAAAATGACGTCAGCTGAAGCCTGCATGAAATACTGATAATACAAGGACTCCTTTCCACCGGTTCTCTGGCCGGTCTTAATTTACTTTTTTTCCCCTGTGCGTTCTCCAACTAGAATGGAATGTCATCGATAACCATTACGTTTTATCAATCACTGTGTCCTTTTCTCGATGCCATTCAATTTCGTAATTCCTACCAATTTTCAGTTCGCAGAGTCCTTCGCCTAATTTATTATGGAGGATATTCGTTCCTCTCGCATTTACGCGTGCATATCTGCGATATTAAATTTGATGTTATTGTAGTCGACGCGCAGCGGACCGTGCATTTTTGTAATAAATATCTCTTTTAATCCCGCTTTGTTTTAAAGGGAATGCTTTTGAAAAGGTTGTTTTCATTATACTTCGATGCTGCCTTCTTTTTCTTCGACCATTAAATTCACTTTTTATTGTATACAATTTTTGTGTTCGTCGATTTTATTTGTCTCTCGTACAGTTTATTCTTACTTCCTCCAACAATTCCTTCGCTTTATTGTACCCATGGTTAAATTACTTCGTTAAAGGGTCATAGTTATTTTTTCTTTTGTAGAATTAGTTACGATGTCCTGTTTTATTTATTCGTGTATTGCTCTAGAAAAAATGTAATAGTAACATCAGCAGACTCACGCGAGTTTCTATGACTTCGAGGAGACGTATTGCGAGCATTTCGAAGCGGACAGGAAGTTCATTTCAGTTTGCAAAAGACGAAAGCCGACCTCCATTTCTAACAAATACCAGGGTTCTCCACGAGTCTCCACAATTTTCCGCGTGACGTACACCGATTTCCTTTCGGCTTTGTTTCCCTTCGTGGTTGTTTCATGAAAGATTTACTCTGCTTAACCCTTTTCGCTCGTATGTCGTCTCCTCATTTCACGGTCGCTAGTCGCAAAGCCCCAGGGTCCGATGAGGATTAACGCAAGGTGAACAATTAATTAATTCACATCTCCGTTTAGTTACTTATTTATCACTTCTGTACTTCATCACTGGCTTTGAACTTCCGAGAGCGTTGTATTTATAATATTTCTACTTAGTAGCTTTTTTAACAAACTTAACACAAAGAACTCGACGTTCTTCATTTTATTTTATTACTAGCTGACCCGACACACGTTGTCCTGACCATATTTCGATATCGCGAATTTTATTTTAATTTAGGCAGCTGCATGATTCTCTAATTAAAATTCTACACTAATTTATTCAAATAATGCTATTTGTACCGCTTAAAAAATTATGATTTTTGCAGTTTGTCCGAATTTTCCGACTTTCCTTTGGAATTGTTTGGAATTTTTTCCTGAAAACTTTTTCAGGACCATAACTAACAAAACGAAAAAAGAATTACACATATCCATCGTTCGAATCGTGAGTTATGGTCTCGAGTTCGTATAAAATTCTCATAGAAAAAAGCACCTTTATTTTTTCCCGAATTTTCTATTTTTCCGAGCAACTTTTCCAATTTTTCTTTCCCTAAAAACATTATTCGGACTATTATGAAAATTTCTTAAAAAGAATTAGCAACGAACAGCATTTAATTTTTATTTATATAGAAGACATAAGATAGATAGTATTTCCAGGAAAAATGGTTACGTTACTCGCTGAACTACAATGGTATTATCTACTTCCATTTTATTTTATTTATCGTACAATTATATTTTTCTTAAGAGAGCATTACGTTATTCTGTCCTACAACCTATTTTTATCCTGACTGGAGGCATAAATAACTTCCCTCGCGAACACGTAGCAATACGTAAACAGTAATGAAACAACAAGAAGTTACGTAACAAATTAACATTTTCATCAACGCATTTCATATTCATACATCTACATCTAAATTGACAGAAGCTATACTGAGATACAATACTGTTTCACCAGCTCCGAAATGGCGGTCAGGTAATTACTTTTTCTATGCGACACTCGTCATCCCCAACAGCGTGGGGGTTATTACCATTTTATTCGAATTCGTCACGACCCCTATACATACATAATCAAGCTTTATAGCATTACAAAAAACAAGTACATATTTCTGTCACGGACATTTAATCCTAAACTGGACAATAAAAGCTAAAGGTGTGCAATACTTCGGTCGTTTCATTTCAAATCAGTTTATGGCTGTTCGTTGAGACATCCTGGGATCCGAGTGAACAAGAAACTGGAAAATGCGAAGCGAAAAGTAAAAGCCTGGAACCTTTGGAATTTATTGTTCATGTCGCAGTTGTAAAGGAGGATTTCAAAAAGATTCTCTTAATATATTTTTCATGAAAGATTTCAGGCTTTCACGATTCACAACATCATGCAGTTCTCGCCGTCGAGACTTTCGAGTGTAAGCCGTGGCCCACTGCAATTAAGTTTCCATCGTTTCGCAAGCATTGCACTCGCTACATCAGTAAACAGGGGATCTTTATGCAGAATAAAACTTTTCTACCTGAATCGCAACAAACTGCAGTGAAATAGAAATTTATATTCTTCCTTACCACATTATTTATCTAGCAACAACGCAATTTTTAACAAGTCGAATTATGATGCGAATTACTCGCTAATTAAAAGGACAGTTTTAATTGGTCACGTGAACAATGGGAAACATAAAAAGCAGGTTGAACTAGATTCTAGTTCCTCGAATAAATGAGACCTTCAGTCCACAATCACGTTTTATATAAGAAATAAAGCAAAAAAGTAAAATGCAAGGCAGATTAGTCCCCGTTCCCAGCGAACAATTGTAAGAAACCTGCCTCGGAATTCTTGAAATCCACGCAAAGATTCGTGGTTTACCGTTAATGGGTAGAAGCACAAAGCAGGGTTTTAGATTCGAGTTCTTTGACCTCGGTCCTCGCATCATTCCATTTTTCGCCAGCGGGTAAGGAATGGTGCGAAGGGGCTCTCGAGAATGACAAAGAAATACGCGCGCAGCTTTCTCTCTCTCGGACTCTTTTTTTTTTCTTTTCCAAGGGTACCGGTCGATATCTGGTTCTGCGAGATCTCGTGGCAGAAGCACTGACAGAGAATTCCAACGGGCCTTTTTTCTATTTCAGCTTGGCATCGCAGCTTTCTGGCATGGAGGCTGAAGAGGACACGAGCAACGAACGAGTGGCCACTTACAAAGTCGGCATGCTGGGTGCGTCGGGGGTTGGCAAGACCGCCCTCACCGCACAATTCACCACCAGCGATTACATTTGCGCTTATGACACTTCCCTCGGTGAGTCATAATTTGTTTCTCCTTTCGATTCGCGAGACACGTCTTTCAACCATTTCTTAACCCTTGTGTAGCCAACCAGTGTGTATGTAACATAACCGTGTAATGTAGCCAACCATTTACTGCATTTCTTTCAGCAACTTGTTAATGCTCCTCTAAACATATTACCAAAGGGTCTACCAGACTAATAATTGTGTGGAAAACATTGTTTTTTAGGTTGAAAGATAATCCCCAAAATTTCAAGGCACTAACCCTTCATATAAAGATTATATGAGGGTAAATACTCGTAACTATATCATTTTTTTTCTCAATTGTTAATTCAGATATTCTGATTAAAAAAGTGAGAAAATACTCGTACTTACGTCCTTTATAACATATATTTTTTTCACAATTGTGATCAAATTATTAAGGGGTGGAAAGAAATTATTCAATTTTTTAGGGATGGGAATTTCAAACAACCCTTCGAGTGACCACTTTAAAAAAATTCAACAACAATGTTCTGTTACCTATCTGATACATACAAAAGTTGCAAGATGGTCGGAGTGGTGGTACATAATTAAATATTGCAAACAAATGAAATTACGTCATTATAATAGTACAATATATAGTGTCGTGTTTCTTACAACACTAATTAATAATTCTTATCAGGAGATTAAGTCCCTTCTTAATCAATTATTTCTTTTTAAACGCAAGAGACATTATGTAGGTGTAAATGAGAATTTTCGTCACCTTTTTCCTCAGTAACCGGTACTGTATCTGTTACATCAAATATTCTCGTTAATATCTTCGATGACCCTTTCTCTAGATCTTCATTCTTTGCTCACTAATATGTATACAGTGTATGTCATTTATACTATATGACTTTATTTGATTCCCTTTAGGGTTCAATTATATTACAATTCTCCATCCTGATCCTATACCTTAATTCTATCTTATCCTACTTCCTTATGCTAATCCTTAACACTCTCATCGCCTACTCGCTCGCCACAATCCCCTTTCACACACACACACACCCTTCCCTATCCTTATGCACCCCCTTCTTTCGGCCGCTCTTCTTTCTTCACAATCTTGTCCTTCCAATGTACCATTTATAACACAATCCTATTTTAGAAAACGTTTATTTCTCGGCTACAAAAATTATATTTTACAAACGAAATTTTGTTTTCTCATACTCCAACGAAATTTCTGTATACTAATTTTCGTTACCGTATTGTACGGAATGTGGAAACATTTCTAAAGTTATATGCAACATTTAAATTAGTTATTCTTACATAATATACTTAAGAGTATTCGAAAAAATTTATACTAAATATTAGAGATGTCCCAGGATTTTATACTTCATAATCTGACTAAGCGTTATACCAATTAAAGGTTAAAATGAGAATTTGTGCAGATATGTGAAATATACAAAAGGTTGTATATAATCTACATATACATTTTGGTTGGCTACATAACGGTTAATGTTGTCGCTGTTTAAAACACCAATTGTTGCTCGTAGACCAGACTGAAAACATACATCAAATAACTGCTAATTTTTCTAGCACAAAATAGCAATGTGTATCACTGTAGAGTGTAAATCTGCAATCTAAACACCCCGGCCTATACGTTTCACGCTCGTCAAAGCGTCGAGTTTACCAGCTTTCACTACCGTCACTCCCCCGTCAATTGCTCGGGCTTTCTACCCCCTCTTTTGTCACACGGAATTGCCAATTTCGAAAGTGCAAATGGACTCTCGGGAATCCCTTTCACAGCTGCTTTATTTGTTTTGAAATTTAGACAGGCCGGAAGCAAAACGGCCGTCTCTTAACTTCTGTCGTAAATTAAATGAAATTCTGCTTTTACCGTAAAACTCCATTTATGTGTACCTCCACCGCTAACTAAGTCTTTTCTCAGCGTTTCCCAGACTGATTCGATTATCCCGGAACTTTTCGTCGTTTGTTATATTACACCGTAGATATCCTTCTATTTAGAAAAAAATCATCCAAAGAATTTCCCTTCTTCATTGGCTATTTTAAATTGTCATTCTAATGAAAAGAGAAGCGCCAGTGGAAATGATTTATGGAACAGTATTCAGGATTCACGGGGAGAATTCTTTCTAAATGATGGAAGCCCACGATCAGTCAACCCTTCACGTTTTCTGCGAAGTATTACAGCATATATCACGAATGTTATATCAGTTCAGATCTCAGAAAATAGAAGCTGTTTATCTTTTCAAAACTGTTCTGCTGAAATAATCATTTGAATAACTTTTGAAAACAGTATTTATTCAAATAGTGTCTCTTGTATTATTAATTTTAAGGAAAAACATATTCTGGTAAAGGACCTAGCCGAATAAGATTATCAAAACCGTCCTTAGAGGTTTTTAATGGCTATTGAACCATTCTAAAGCTGACCAAGAAAAACCTCTGTGATCAAAAAAGAACTAGAAACACATTTTTAAAACTCGAAACGATTTTGTTCCCTACACGTCAGATTATAATAAAAATTCAGTTTAATACAAATAATCGCTGTCCAACAATAACTTTTGAAAACAGTACTTATTCAAATAGTGTCTCTTATAATCTTCTATTATTAATTTTAAGGAAAAACATATTCTGGTAAAGGACCTAGCCGAATAAGATGATCAAAACCGCCCTTAGAAGTTTTTAATGGCTATTGAACCATTCGAAAGCTGACCAAGTAAAACAACCCCTCTGATTGAAAAAGAACTATAGATACATTTTCAAAACTCGAAACGATTTTGTTCCCGACACGTCAGATTATAATAAAAATTCAGTTTAATATAAATAGTCGCTGTCCAACAACAAATCGATTCGATCGCATAATGAAATTTACGAAGAAATGCAGAGAATATAATTTCACTCGTGAAATTGTTATCGACGGTGATTCAACTCCAACTCGTTTCGCCGTCGCCCGCTAATTAATATGGAATGCTTCTGCAAAGTTTCCAACCTGATAATTTACGATTCTTTCCCAGAAACCAAACGTGTTGCGAGTCACTGGTTATTAAACTTGGAATAATTTCCTGCGGAACGAAGTTGAATTTCCTGTCGGGTCAAATTCAACAGTTTTGAGATTTCACGAACATCCGGCGAAGTTTATTCACGTGTTACGAGTATTAGGGAATACTTCATACTGTTGTTGGGTTTGACAGCTGGAAAATGGTACAACGACTGTCTTCAGATTTAGTGAAATATGTTCTTCAAATACATTTCGATGAAATGTTATGTAGTTTTATTTTAATTCGATAGAACCATTAGGAGAAAATACAATTTTATCCAGTATTTGATTCACTTAATTCTTTGGTGAAAAATAGTAGACTGGTACAACGACTGTCTTCAGATTTAGTGAAAAATGTTCTTCAAATACATTTCGATGAAATGTTATGTAGTTTTATTTTAATTCGATAGAACCATTAGGAAAAAATATAATTTTATCCAGTATTTGATTTTATTTAATTCTTTGGCAAAAAATAGTAGAATATAAACACTGTATTTTACATTGGCGGACAGTGATATTTGTTCACATCGAAATAAACTGAAAATTCTTTTGCTCCTGTTTCTTCAAATATTTATTACAATCTCTCGTGGCATTGTTCAATCCAGGATTTGCTTGCCGAGATGATACCAGTTAAAGATTACATACCCGTGGTGGGCAGTTGAAGTCCCAAGAGGCATTGCAGTTGTTTTTTCTCGCGGAATTTACATATTTGCTAGCAAAATGAAAGAAACCGGAAACTTCCGACAATTTCAGAATCGGTGGAAAATGCGTGACACGATGGACGGATCAAAATGAAATAGTTTCGAGCGCAGATATTTATGACCAAACTGTGAAAATATCAGAGATCATTTAAAAAAAAAACGCGGTTATAAATATGATTTTATCCTGCCATCGATTCTGGTTACCTCGAAACCAAAATGAAACTCGTAAATCATTTTCATGAACAATTCTCATCAATAATAGTTATCCGTAACCAGAAATGAATACTGCCATCGATACTAGTTATCTACCCCTTGCACTACCGAAATGTAAATTAAATGAACTGTTATTGAAACATGAAATATAGCAATGCAGTTACATCGAGCCAGATCGTGATAAAAATTCTGACAAATTCGTATGTTATTAATGTATTCTAAACCGAACTGTTTATTTCGTTGTTTTTATCGTAAAAACGTCGACCACAAAATTGACCTCGATTCTTTTTTCAGGGCCAATCATATTTTATTGTTCGGTTATTAAGCACAGAAAAATTTTAGTCATTCATAATAGTTATTTGTGACCAGAGTTGGACATTAATCGATTAAAATTTTAATCATGATTGATTGATTGGTTAAAAAAAATAAATCGGCGATTGATTTAATCGATTGATGAATTAATCGTCAATTGTTGATCAATCAATTAATCATTTGTTGAAGTTAATCACCATACGGTCTATCCATAAATTGTAATATGGAGGGAGAGGGAGCACACACAGAGCGTATGGAGAATTGACAGTTAATCATTAATCAATTATTCGATTAACGATTGAAGTAGAGTCGTCAATCGGCGATTAATTTTTTGCCCTACTCTGTGACCATAAATCTTAAAATTTTTTGATTGATTTCCTTTCGAATAAAAAATTGCATTTTTCTAATGATTTTTTTTTTTTGGAGAAATGTCTAAAACAACTGTTATTTTCGGTCTCTGGTCTCGAGGAGTCGGAAAGCATCCAATTTGAATCGAGTTTAATTGTCTGTGATTTTCTAACAACTAAATTTCTGAGTTAACTACAAACTGACTGAAATTTTCGAATAATACACCACGGCCTCTTTAGTAGGAGCCCCACCCCGTTAAGTATCCTTCGATGAACCGTGGACCAATGATTAGCGAGGTGTGCATATTTCAACGTCTTGAAGCGTGCTTCGACGCGGAAGGTTGGTTCGCTAATTAGTGTACACTGGCGAAGTACGTTTCAAGGTACTGAAATATGCATATCGCAGCAGGACTGTAAATTGTTTCAGGTCAGGGTTCAAACGGGAACAATTAAACGTTGGTCGGGAATGGTTGGATCTGTGACTACAATATTGTCTAACACACCTTTATTGCTCGTAGTAAATAATAAATTATCTCACGTGCACTTATCGTGAAATCTCTTGCTACGAATGAGACACGTATTATGGATTTTAAGGTTTTGGTACTAGACTTTATGCAAAATAAAAGTTGCTCGCATGAAATCATTTAACAATTAAAGTTTGTCTTAATTATTTCTATGCACATTTTTGTTATAAACATATGAAATCCGCGGTTTATCTACGACAAAAATGAGCAAACCATAGCGGATTACTTTGACTTTTATGGTAGTTGTTATTCCGCTAGTTAATGCACGTAAAAGCTCCGTAATACTGCTTTATATTATTAGGTACTCGGTTGCAGTTCTCTTTGACGCTGTTTTTATTACCACGCTTTTACCACGCTTATATTAGCTTGCCCTATTGTGTCAAATCTTGTGATCGAATTTTAAACCATTTTCAGATGAGCTAGAGACTTGAAACTTTAAACATAGCTCAGAGTTGGATCACAATACAATACTAAATTTTTTAAAATACCTGTGTGTTTAGGAGATAAAAAAATCTCAGCGGAGTAAAGATTAAAAAGTAGAAAATAAAAAGGTATATAAAAGAACTTTTTAAAAACCACGCTTATATTAGAATGCAATAAAAAGGAGAAAATAATATTTTTTTTAGATATTATTTTCTCTTTTTTAGTGCATTCTAATATAAGCGTGGTTTTTAAAAAGTTTTTTATATATGTTTTTATGAATTAACCACGAGACACGAGATTTTCCGAGTAATTATCGCAATGTATGTTGCACGAGGTTGCGAAGTTTCAAACTGTCTTTTTTTCCGGCGATTTTCGTGCGGTTAATTTATGATAATATAGTCCGCTTGAGTTTTTCATCGGTCCGGGCCGACCCATATTTTTTCTAGTCTTCGCGAGCCATAATTCTATGGTGCATTGTTAAAAATAAAATTAGAATTTTACGTTTCTCTGAAAACTAAACTGCATTCAAAATAAGTGAAAAATTCGTGCAAAATTAAAAGAAGTATCAAGAAATAAAAACATAGGAAGAAAACGTGCTCGACCAAAATATTTAAAACCAGCACAGTCAGGAAAATTACGCCTACACGGTTAACAAAAATGAGAACACGGTGATTTATTTTTATCGCACTTATTATTTCATTATTAATTATCATAATTAATTTTACGTTATTAAATTTTCTATATAAAATTTTTTTTATATAGAAAATTCGCTCAAGCTTTTTTTCATCTAATGAATTCTTTATCCCAATTCTAGTTTCATTCATTCCAACAACCCCAATGTTTTCAAATCCCCTATTTTCAACGATAGCTCTGTTTACAACGTCTAGACATCATACCACAACGAAACTGAATGAATTTTACTTGTCGTAAAATAGACGACTCGAGTTTTATGGTACACGGAGTCTGTAGCTTACAAAACACACACACAAATGCAAATTACAATCGATGCACCGCTGTGACTCGTCCTCGGACAAGCGATTGCTTGTAGATTATGATGTCGTTTAAATCGGAGGAGGTATGAATGATGAAATCACGGTGATTGCAGCTTATTATAGTCGAGTAATTTTAGGAGCTTTTCATCCCCTGAAAGAATCAGGAAACCTATCAAGTATGACTCCTGGGGTGTTTTCTTGGAAAAAAAATGATGTTCGCTGCTCGTGGAGTTTAATGACGTAATAAGTGGAGTTATGTGTGCATGTATATTACATGATTGCGTGAGTGGACGGGAATTTGACCTTCGTTAGTCATTTACAACGAATTTGCCTCCGGAAATACATTTAAACCTTGGTTTTATCACCAGGTCACCCTATGAGTCATATTGCAAATGTATTATATGGTCGCAACGTAAAGCGAATCAAGAGAACAATTCTGTAATTGTTAACTCTGGAAAGTGCTGAATTGTGTCGAAATACAGGGAGAAATTTCGTAACGTGACGATCTCAAATAACTCGTAAATTATTTGTTGTACAACAAAATGTTTCCAACAAAAATTGAATGGTTTCCAGTGGTACATACAATGCCGTAATCTGTTTTTTATTACTTCGCTTTTTTATCGAGTTATGTGGGTCACCTTCAGTTTTTTTAATGGAATGTTTAATATATTTTCTAAAATTCGGATAAATTATGAAATTCTGCGTAATAAAGTATACTTAAATATATAGAACTTAAAAAAATGAATACTAAAACAAATAACTCACTTTATTAGAATATGCTTAAGCGTACTAAAGTATATTAAAGTTTTCTAAATAGATTATTATTTACACATTTAATACAATGGAATTATTCTAGATCGAAAGAAATATTTAATTTTCAAGTTAAAATGGCTCCGACTGCAAAGGATAAACAAACTCTTCAAGTTTTAACAGTCTATATTTATTGTGCTAATGCTTCACACGGTTGGGTCGAAATCCACCCACATCTTGTGCTTTGAAAAGTTTGAAAATTTTTTAGTGAATTCGACTGGCCGGGCGTTGAAATGTTAGAAACAATACCGCTGTAACATGAAGCACGTTCGCGAAAGGAAGCACAGAACTCTTCCCGCGGGTGATTTTCTGATTCTCGGCGTCTGGGAACAATGAAAGAACTCGCCGCACCCTCTAATTAGAATATTGGATGAACGTCCGTGAGCCGACGTGAAAAAAATATCTAAAAAAGTCCCGGAGCTTCCTCGTACGTATGCACGTAGCTATAGAATGGCGTTCGTAAACCGGAAAAGGTCAGGAGACTTTCGATTAAGCACAAATACACGGTCACTCGGTTCGTTAACTGCCAACCCCTCATTCCCCGAAGATCCTCTTTCTGCAGCTCGTCGTTACGCGGTGGCAACAACGAAATTGGCATTAATTCCCTGTCCGGGGAGATCATTTTCATTATCTCCAATGAAAATACACCCGGCATCCATCACAGTTAGCTACGAAATTCGTAATGGACGGCCTCGTTGTTTGCGAACCATGAAACAACTTGTTCCGCTTTTAATTCTGACTGCGAAACATTCGTATCCCTGCTCTGTAACACTGACTGACGACCAAGCAACCGCAAGAACTCCATCCAATTGAAGTAATTTCCTTAACCATTATATTTATACACTTTTTTATATGCAAAATCTTTTATTATCATTTTTAGCTGCATTTCTAGCTAGCTGATATTATTATTAGCTACTTTAGTGTCTCATTTCTTAATAAATTTCTGTATTTGCTTTTAGAACATCGTTTAAATATTTTCCAATATTTAAATGCAATTTGCGAAAGTTATTTAATTCATTCTCAATGAAATTCGTGATCCAATAGTTTGGACAGTATGATAGAGAGAAAATAATACAGAAGGGACTCGGTTATTATGTTTCTTCGAAGGAGCAACTTGATTAGAACAACCCAACAAGCTAGGAAATCATTTAAAAGTAAAGTGATTCAGAAACTCCATGAAATTGAAGTAATTTCCTTAACCATTATATTTATACACTTTTTTATGTGCAAAATCTTTCATTATCATTTTCAGCTGCATTTCTAGCTAGCTGATATTATTATTAGCTACTTTAGTATCTCATTTTTGAATAAATTTCTGTTATTGCTTTTAGAACATTGTTTGAATATTTTTCAATATTTAAATTCAATTTGCGAAACTTATTTAATTCATTCTCAATGAAATTCATGATCCTATAGTTTGGACAGTATGATAGAGAAAAAATAATACAGAAGGGACTCGGTTATTATGTTTCTTCGAAGAAGCAACTTGATTAGAGCAACCCAACAGGCTCAGAAATCGTTTAAAATTAAAGTGATTCAGAAACTCCATGAAATTGGAATCATTTCATTAACCATTATTTTTATACACTTTTTTATATGTATGTATAGACACATTTCAGAATTCACCAAGCTCTGCAAAATCTTTTATTATTATTTTTAGCTGCATTTCTAGGAATCATTTACTTCACCATTATTTTGATACACTTTTTTTATACATGTTGTATATTTGTTCGAAGGAGCAACTTGATTAAAAACCTAACAGCCTCAGAAATCGATTAAAATCGAAGTAATTCATTCAACCCTCACATTGACAGTCGAGTACCATCTTTCAATTCACCTTGAAAGTAACGACGTATTCGGCTTTCAGTTTTTCATAATTTTTGTGCGACGCGACACTCGGAGTGTTAATTACTATCGCAGCTTTCTCACAGCTGAAAATCACTGAAATAATGTAATTCAATACGCGGCTGCTCTCTAAAATAGCGAGACGATTTTAAACTGCCAATTAAAACTTGCACGCCCACTTTTTTTCAGCATCGTGTTTCTGAAAAGTTTGGCACGACGTAAGACCAATTAACAGCATAATTTGATATATTTTTTTAAATTTCCCCCAGTTTGAATGAAAGCGCGGTACTGCAAGCGAATACAATTTTTCAGTGAAAAAGATCGCAATGTTACGGATATTATTAACATGTAGGAGACATAATTTTTCAGTTCGGAGATTCAAAGCGGATTGTTTGTAAATGTATAAATCGAATCACTGAACTTTACTATTAAATTAATCGATTTCTGTGGGCACTGCTGCAGGATTTATTAAAATAAAAATTCATCAGCTTAATCTGATGCATTTCATACGCATGTGTTGTATTTATCGCAGATGACAATTGATGATTATCGCGAAACAGGATATTATTTAAAATGTTGAAGTAACCTGAATATATTTTGACTATTCTAAATTGAATATTGCTCATTAGACAGCGGATTTGATGTACTTATAACAGAAATGAAATAAGTGCAATTTAAAAGTAAAAATATTAGAAGAATGTAATAATACTGTTATCATTGTAATCTGACTGCAAAAAATTCTAAGTTATTATTATAATATTCCACCGCGTGTGTAGCCTAACAATGGTTCGCCTCGGAAATAATAAAAAGGGAAACCTGACCATTATAAATTGAATATTGATCATTAGACAGCGGATTTGATGTATTTATAACAGAAATGAATAAGTGCAATTTAATAGTAAAAATATGAGAAGAATGTAAGAATACTGTTATCATTGTAATCTGACGGCAAAAAATTCTAATTTATTATTATATTCCGCCACGTGTGTAGCCTAACAATGGTTCGCCTCGGAAATAATAAAAAAGGGAAGCCCGACCCTTATCTGCTCGAACCAGACCTTCGAACCCCACCAGGCCGAACCACCCCAAGCTCTCTCGAGGGCAGAAGGTATTGATATTGGTTGCAAAGACTATTTTCCTCGTATAATAAATAAATTATATCGTGCAATAACACAGTGGGAGAAGCTGCCAGGGAACCGATAAGAATGTTTAGCTGGACAACTACATCTGACGTGCGGTAAACATGATTAATTTAACAATTACCACTAGCCTGCTTTCATCTCGTATATGATTTAAACTTCTTTTCCCTACGGTTTCATCTGAGAAGTTGTTCCGGAAGTTATGCAGACAGTCCCGTGTTTACATAGTAAATACGTACGTACAGCATGCAACGCGCTGTATTCCAAATTAATGAAAAACATTTTATTAACGTTGCACGTTGCTTCGCAAACAATTCGACCAACGCATTGCAAGCCAGCGAACCTTTGTGTCATCCGGCGTTCCCTTAATTACGTTTCCCGCACAACAATCGCATGTACAATTGCTTACGTGATTTTAATTAACCATTCATTTCGAGACGCTGCTTTTACGAGATCCCGGGCCCAGGGATTAATCCGTTCGTTAGTTTACAGCGTCTAATCAACGTCCCGATCGCGGTCTAACGAAATTAAAATTATCGCTTAAACCACGTTGGCGTGCACGATATTGGGCTGGCAAGAATGTAATTTCTATATTCCATGGTTAAATAAAATTGGATGTCTTTACTCAAGCGATTAACTTACATCAATAATGTGTCTTCTTATTTATTCTTTTTTGGCAATAAAATCATCGCACAAAAGGGAAAATATCTTGTTTGTTATAGATCGTTGCTTGAATCGAGAAATTGGGCTATATTTCATCTTAAAATAACGAAATTACTTTCTTGTAAAAATGTAATTTCTATATTCCATGGTGAAATAAAAATTGGATGACTTTACTCAAGCGATTAACTTGCATCAATAAAGTATCTTCTTATTTATTCTTTTTTGCCAATAAAATCATCGCACAAAAGGGTAAGTATCTTGTTTATTATAGATCATTGCTTGAATCGAGAAATTAAGGATCTATTTCACCTTAAAATACCGAAATTACTTTCTTGCCAAACCAATATTAATCCTCGCAGCGCAGCTTCCTCAAGTATGAACAAACGTATAGATTCTACACTGTATAACTGAAGGAGAAGATTGGAGAAATATATATTCTTCATCTTTGCTTGACTTTCTAATATTCTTTTCGTTTGATGATTCTGCTATCTACAATATCCGATATTTTATGTTTTAATCTCGAGACTTACAGAGTCAGATTGTACAAGAAAAGGTTAAAATAACTAACAATTGAT
The DNA here is from genome assembly GCA_028455615.1 of Lasioglossum zephyrum. Lineage (NCBI taxonomy): Eukaryota > Metazoa > Arthropoda > Insecta > Hymenoptera > Halictidae > Lasioglossum > Lasioglossum zephyrum. Next base: position 7,892,295 of record CM052320.1, on the reverse strand, counting down.
ATTTCAACGTCTCCTTTTATCTTCCTCCTGGTTTCCCAATATTCTTCTTTCTTGAATCACTGTCCAACATTTCCGTGCAATTTTCTCATGTTAAAAGATTAGATTGCTAACAGAAGGAGTAAAATAGCTAGAAAGAGAAATTATAATATCTGTAGACCCCCTTCAGTGTCCACTGACGTAGGCGTTACCGCCCACACCAGAAAACTATGGCCAGCGTCAACGATTTTCGTTACCTTTGTCTCGCTATAATAAAGTTCCTTGGCAATTTCGCTGCCGTCTACGTCCACTGTTACAATGTGTTATTGAAAAATGCACTTCCTTTACGAGATATTCAAATTATTCAACCCCCGTCCGTCCCGCTTCTCAATTTAACACAATTTTCCCGAAATAAGTTATACGGTTCTGTTATTTGTAGGTCCGGAACTTCGTTGCTTTTATTTTTTAATGCGAAACACATAATTATACAGCGGATCTTTATGCAAAATATAAAAAAAACGAATTGCAACAAACTCAGGTGCAATAGAAATTCCTTACCTCAATATGTTCGCTAGATTGAAAACAATATAACAGCATTTTTAAATTCTTCAGAAGATCACCTAATCCGAATTTCTAACTTCAATATTATTCATTATTTTTTATGGAACTTTCATCAACATATTCGTGGCATTTTTCTAATGCAAAATGATACCAAATATGATATAATTCCGATGACATTTACTTGTGTCATGGACAATTAAAGTTTCAGGCGCAAGGAAGGACAGTCGCCGGCGAGAGCTATCCTTCCTCGCACCTAAAACTTGAAATGTCTATTAGACAAGTAAATATCGTCGGAAGTATATCATATTTGGTATGATTTTAATTAGAAAAATGCCACAAATATGATCATCGAAGTCCCATAAAAAATAATGAATAATAGTGAAGTTGGAAATTTGAATTAGCTATGTTTACATTTCTCGGCGACCGAGGCCTCTCGAGCTCGGCTGTTCTTCTCTAGGTTCGGCAAAAGTCAAAGTACAATACTGTCCCTGGCGCATAAATGTCCGTCGATAGACCGGTGCTGGGGACAAAGTTGTGCTAATTCAATTACATTGTAATTCAATTACTAAGTATTTTAATCAGATGTGTAATTGAAATACAATATAATTGAAACGCAATATAATTGAAATAGAATATAATTAAAGTACAATATATAATTGAAATACAATATAATTGAAGTACAATGTATAATTGAAATACAATATAATTGAAAGTGTGCCGTAGGCACTTGGGCACGTCACGAGCAGCTAGTAATAAATAATAAATTTCTTCTGTTTGAAACCTTTACATGGATTTTTCAACCTCTTCTTGCCTGTTACTTCATTTTTCACAATTCAATTACAATGTATTTTATAATTGTACTCCATTGCAATTACGAATTGCATTATAATTTAATTGAATGGAGATCTGAATTATAAATTACAATATAATTTAATTAATTACAATGTAATTCAAGTACTTCGTAATTATAATTCTGAAATAATTCAATTGTAATTCTGCACAACTCTGGCTGGGGTCTTATATAGATAAAATACTGTACTATGTATAAAATGAATTAGACTATCCTTGAGTAAACGACTAGATTGTGAACATCTTAACATAACATTAATCCTAAATGATTCCAATTGATTGAAGGTGAACATGTTGTTGAAATCTTTGTTGCAGATGACGAATACGGGCAGAAAAGCGTGTCAGTGTTGCTCGACGGCCAAGAAACCGAGCTAGAGATCATCGATCACCCTGCGACCGAGATATCGGTGAGTATCAATTCCAACAACGTCCACGACGTTGACTTTTATTGTCGTTCCATTGTGTAAATTTCACTTACAATTAGCATTACTCGGAGCTGCTTAGTTCGTGGCTGCCAGGTATTTTTCGGCCGGTTTGCCCGTTACAACGGGATTAGCCGGATTAATTCGAAAGCCGGCTGAATCTCCGCTGAACGTCGTATTATCTTCATCCCATTGTTAACTTTCGAGATTACCTTGTAAATTTAATTTCGTGGGAAAGATACGTTTAGCACACCGCAGCCCACACGACGTTCGTTTATTTAAATGAGCCGGCTGCGCGAAAGAAACGAGTTCGTTGGAAAATCATCAGACGTTTAAAACGGTAAATTTGTTGCTAATTAACGTGTTAACTACCGCTTCGATCCTGTATATTAGTGACACCAAGCTTATCATCTTTATTGTATCGGCGAGAAAGTAATTTCGATATTTTAAGGTGAAATAGGAAAGGCAATTTTGGTAAACTTTTCAAGTTTTATGAGCACGGAATTATTACTAGAAAAATGGCAAAGGATGATCGAACAAAATGGAAAATATTTCACGGATTAAAGTATATTGCTTGGATAGAAAAATTGACTTTTATTTCACCCTAAAATACCGAAATTACTTTCTTGCTAACCCAATAATAGATTTTATATTTTTACAATGCAAAAGGGTTCAAATAACATTGACTTTATTCAATAATTATTTGTACTTGACACGCTCCCGATTTTCAGCAGTAGCTTCTCAGTAAAATGTTTTTGGATCACATCTGCGTAAAATGGTTTCTTTAATTTCTCAAGTGGCGTTCCATTAGCTGCTCCAATATAAAACGTGGCCGACAATAAATGGAAACAAGAACCTCGTTGAAACTAGCAAATTAAGTTTTTACGAAACAATGCTGCATATTGTCCAATTTTTATTCCCCGAAATTGTTGGAAAACTTCACGTGAACAATTTCTAAATTATATTCTCTCGGAACGTTATCGAACTCTTTGACCTTTTCTCGAATGCATTCATGTCGATTAATAACAAAACCAACGAACGTTGAAGCACAATATGATTTACCGATTATAATTAATTTATAAATAATTGTATTAACCCTTAAGCCCTCGTGTGGTTACTCTGAGGCATCACTGAAAATTCCTGTACCATTATTGAAAATACTATTTACATTATTAAATATGTTGGTATCTAACCAATTACTAAACATTTCAGTATTGTACGAGGTTATTATATTCTTTACATACACATAAAATGAAAAAAATCTATAAAAAATTTATAAAAAGAATTTATAAAAAAAATTTGCTTACAAAAATTGTTTGGCATGAAGGAAACAATCATATGGTATAATTTTATTAAGACTAGAATGGTGGAAAGAAAATATATAATTCCTATTTTACAAAAAATTAATTTGACTGAAATTTCCTCCCCCACCATTCGAGTTCTGAAAACAATTACACCACATCCATGCCGACTAATTTTTGTAAACAAACTTCAAAGCGTCACGAGATATTGTCATTTTCAGATAAACGAAACACCCTGTAGAATTATTCAAGTTCTGAATAATGTTTAATTTGTCGAGTTAAAACAGCTCCGACAGCAAAAGATTAAATCTAAAACCGAATTCACTCTATTCGATGGCTCGGTGATTCCAGTGTTAATCTGAGAGCTAAAAATATTGAAAGCCGAAGATCCATGGCTCCGAGTGACTTCCGGCCTGAAGTGGCATTAATTTCCTTGTCCCGTTCAGGTGGAGACATTCTGTTCGACGTACAACCCTGACGTTTACGTGGTGGTTTACTCTGTGGTGGACCGACTGAGTCTGAAGGTGGCCGAGGAAACTCTGCTGTATTTGTGGAAGAGCGATTACATGGCCAGCCACGGAGTGATTCTCGTCGGGAACAAGGTCGACCTCGAGCGAAAACGGGAGGTCTCGTCGGTCGGTGAGTAAAGCCCTGTACACAGCCTTGTAGACGTTCTACAAGGTGACTCAAAATTCCTTCAAAGGTCCTTGAGATCGTATAACACGACATTTTCCTTTGCAAAAATGGCGTCTGCGGCTTCGTTTAAGAGTTATCAACGAAAAACACGGACCAATCAGAGCGCGGCTATAGTGGATTGATTCTGGCTCGGCCAACGGCGATGCCACGCTAAGTGAGAACTTTTTTACCACGTTTTTATTAGCTCGCTTTCTTGTTTGTTTGTCGGTCTGTTCAGTGACAAATTTTGCAATTGATTTTAAACTAACTTCCTGATGAGCTAAAGACTTGAAATTGGATACATGACTCAGAACTAGATGACAATGCATTATTAAAAAAAAAGTTTTTTAAAGTCTATCCGTTTCAGAGAAAATAACAATTAAATATTTACCCTTTCATCCCCCGCGAAACTACGTCATCGCGTTCAGCGATCCCCACTTCGCTCGACAACGTTCTCTAGTTTACTATGCGTGCGCACTCTGAATCGTCCCCACTCCACGGACCCACTTCGCCCCAACGCGTGACGGAGCTCAGTATATGATAGTACTTCGCCGCGCGACGATCGGTACTACATCATCGTTTTGTTCACCAACTGAAATTTACAGTGAGTTTAGTGAGTATACAAGCATTAATAAAGAGTGATACAAGTATTAACACAGGACTAAAAAGTAGAAAATAATTGTTTAAATAAAAATAAATTTTTAAAAATACCACGTTTTTAAAAATGGACTTAAAAGTATAAAATAATTTTTCCTAGTCCCATACAGATTCCTAAGCTCGTACAGATAGTCCTGAAAATTTGTGATTTAAATTATTTAAGAAAGATTCAAAACGAAAAACGTGGGGCGCAAAATGTATCAATTATATATTGCATGCAATTTTAAATCTTACAAGTATATTTTCATAGCTATTAAAAATTCACAATCAAAAATTTTCAGGGCTATCTGTACGAGCTAAAAATTATTTTATCCTTTTTAGTACATTTTTAAGAACGTGGTATTTTTAAGAATTTATTTTTATAACATGCAGTCCTCCCTTCAAGTATGAAGGTACGTACCGCCGCCTTCGCATTTAGGGGTTTAGTTCTACTCGTGCGCCCATCTTGTAGAAACCTCCGACTAGGTTTTCTTACATCTAACTATATTTCTTCCACCGTCCTCGTATATAACTATTTACACGTAACCTCTCGACAAAAACGCCGTGTCCTGTGTCAGGACTTGTGACGCTAATTGAGACCTGTCGCCGAGTCGGACTCTGTTCGCTGTACCCGTACTCTACTTGGTAAGTGTTTTCGTTAATAACTCTTTAACAAAGCTGCGGACACCATTTTTGCAAAGGAAACTGTCGCTTCAAATAATTCCGGGAACCTCCCATTTCCGAATGTTGAAAGAATTTTTAGACACCGTGTATGTACCTATATGTACGATCCACAGAGTTTTAGCATATTGTGGACGAACTGTTACGTCATGTATTCCATAGAACGGCATAGAATATCGAGACCCCTTATCTATCCCGGGTATTATAACGTCTCGAGCCATGTTGGGTTGACCAAGTTGCAACTAACGGCATAACAGGATGTTCGACTCCTACTGCATATAGCTGATATCTCACCAGACGATTTCTGAGCACCAAGATACGGCTGAACCATGTCTCTGATGCGCTGCCATAAAGACAGGAATATGCTACATTGACTGGGACTGTGTTTACTTGGCTCTATTAACCCACTTTAACCCTTCACTACATGATTTCTTCAATTGGGATGATAAAAAATTTGCCACCGAACAAACAAACAAACAAACAAACAAACAGACAAACAAGAAAGCGAGCTAATAAAAACGTGGTAAAAATTGAGAGGAGGTCAGTTTTTGTGTTTTATTTAAGGGAAAAATATTCACCCTCATACGCTCCTCAATACTAGCTGCATAAAATAGACTAGGGTGACAATAAACCTATTTTTATTTTACACGTTAAATCAACACATTATGTTTCATTTATAGCGTCCCATTTTAGAGAAATACTTCTGACAACGTAGACATAAAAGGATGAATAACTTTACACTTTGTGAAAATATTCTTTGGGTGAATTTTCGGATCCCATGGAAATCACTGACACAGTTTTCACCGACAATGAATTTGATGACCGACAACGAATTTGACAGACAGCGGATTTGATCGACAACGATTTTACATTCGTTGGCGGTCAAATTTGTTGTCGATCAAATTCGTTATCGCTCAAATCCGCTGTCGGTTGAAGGCGTTGTCGGTCAAAATCTGGAGTCTATAAAAACTGTCAGGGAAATCTGTGTCGGTGATTTCCATGGGACCCGAATTTTCACCCTGAGGAACGTATGAGGGTTAAAAAAATGAAAACATTTTCAGAAAAATAAACATAAATAAAAAACATTGTCAGTTTACTATATACCAGATTTGTGTTAGCTGTACCAGATATGATACGCTATGCAGCGTGAAGGATTAAAACAACAAATTATCTTGCATTTCTAAAATCCTTTGAGAATTAATCTAGGAGTTAAACGAGTAAGCCAGGACCAGATTCAGAGCTACATGAAAATGTGAGAAAAGTGATTTCACGTTTCTCCTCGTAAATTCACGTGTTCCACAAACACTCGTTTATTTGCGAGCCTCTGCTAGAAGAAATAAAACTTCGTAGCAACATTTCGAACCTGCGATGACCGGAACCGCAATGTTCAGCAACCGAACTAATGAGACTCGAGTCTGTTACGAACCGTTTCTCGTTTTCCGTTCCAATGGAAGACAAAAGATCCGATTGGTCCGCAGATAAGACCTAGTAGAAAACCTTGTGTGTGGGTGGATCTTCGCATAAAGTGTCTGCACGCGTGTATAAGCCTCAACGCGGCGACCGACACTGCCATTTTTCTTTTTATTTCTCCTCTTAAACACGTGGCAGACGTTCTATACATTCAATCTTCTCTTGGAATAGGTTTTTCTCTTTGCTCGTGCTCTCTAATCTATTTTAGATACAATTAGAGAATCTACAAAGACGAACGAGAAATCTCGTTTCCAATTTAAAAGAAATTTCCTAATGACATTTACCAGCAGCGGATTTTCTGCATTTAGAACAAAACTGAATGAAAAGTCGCGCAGTCGTCTAATAAGCTATACATAGATATAAAGGGTGAACCAAGAATCGTAACCAGTAGAGATTACTCTGTTGTTAGTAGTCCTGTCGAAAATATTTTTATCAGGTATATAATGGTTTCAAAAGAGTTTCTCTTTTTTTCATAATTTTTCAAGTGCACCCTCAATTTCTTTCAAATACACCTGTAATATTTTACGCCTAGTTAGAGGATTTTGTTAAATGCTTTTTCAATTTTTTTTTTCAAAAAAATTCGCTATAATCACGTGAGTTTTTTCGAAACCATGCAACATGTGATAAAAACATTTTCGATCGGATTACCAATAATAAAGTAATCTCTACTGATCACGATTCGTGGTTCACCCTGTATAATTTTGCCAGTTCTGGATGGTAAAAAAATCTCAATACACAATAGGCGTAGAAAGTGAAAATTTGGCTCACAGGTAGTCGTTAACCCAAAAGGGTGCACGAATTTATTATGATCCCGGAAATCCTCCGGGATCGAGTGTTAAAATTAAATTAGTGTTACTTAAGTTCCTCTTAACAGTAAAAAAAATCTCGATACACAGTAGGCGTAGAAAGTTAAAATTTGGCTCACAGGTAGTCCTTAACCCAAAAGGGTGCTCGAATCTATTGTTACGACGGCATGAGATGAAGTTGCAACACTATTATGATCCCGGAAATCCTCCGGGATCGAGTGTTAAAATTAAATTAGTGTTATTTAAGTTCCTCTCAACAGTAAAAGGTAACAGTAACAGTAAAAAAAATCTCAAAACGCAGAAGATATACAAAGCTAAAATTTGGTACACAGGTAGCTGTTAACCCAAAGGAGTGCACTGACATATTGTTATCCGGGAAATCCTTCAGAATTATTTGCTAAAAATAAATAAATTATTTAACGTAATTTAACGTAATAAATTATTTAACGTAATAAATTAAATTTAAAAATTAATTTTTTAAATAATTAAAAAAATTATGCTAGTTTTATAATAATTATAATTTGCCTATTGCCTATTTATAATAATTTTATAATAAATTATAATAAATTGGACAGTGAAACAAATTGCAAGGTCTCGTATCTTGTTTCGCGCGTATTGTTTCGCCGGGTGGGAAATTCGATATACTAATAATAATTGCGGCGATTGAGGGAATATGAGTACATAATGATGCACTACCGAGGTCTGTTCACTTTCCGATTCCACTTGGCTCCCACGGTTACCCTACATATTGTCGAAATCCGAGCGAACTTATTGCACGACCCAATACCTTCGTCCTATAAAATCGATTTCCGTCGAGAGACCTCTTTCGAGTGGCATTACCCCAAATCTGTCCCGCCTCAATCTCCGTGTTCAGACTTCACTCCTTTGTTTATATATTTATTATTAGATACGGCTCCTCACCTTGTTTCACTTCGATACGGAAACCAATCGCTACAGTGCGTGGCTGAAAATAGAGGAAGGAAAAGCTTCCGGACGAACGTAGCCTATTTTAGCGAAACCACGAAAACAACATGGTAAACAAAAATGAAATTCGAACGATAAATTCGGGAGTTATTGACACGATTATCGTGCGATGTTTACGTCGATGAGACCCCCAGTAGCAATGGAATTAATCCATTAATGACTTCAGCTTTCGTGAAATCGAGTATGGTGCCTAAATTGCAGTGCCATTAAGAGTTAACACGAGAATGCATGTTTTTCATATTGTTGAGTTAATGCACCCTTTTATGACAGAAATTAAATGGAAATTAAATCTTGTGGTAAATGTCAGAATTTTGGTATATTCAAATGAAATTTTATTAAACCTCGTCCGTCCCTCATTTCACGAACCGAATCTAATAAATTAACAATTTCTGGACGAATTTTAAGCAAGTGGGATGGAATAAAATCCTATTTTTCATGGAAACAGCCTTTGTAGAGATTTAAAACAAATAAAAGTCCTACTAAATTCTGTCGAATTTTACGTTATAACTTTTTTTGAAAATTTTCAGATGCCACAAATTTTAAAAATGTAAATTTATATTTAAATTAAAATTAAATTTTTTAAAAATTAACAAATGCCACAATTTGTCTACTAATAAATACCTAAGTAAGTATTTTTCGATTCTTTTTTCAAATTGACCACTTCATACTTACATCTTTTGCATTAAAAAAAATAAAAGTCACGAAGTTTTGGGCTTTACCTATAAATAACAGAACAGTTTAACTTATTTCACGAAAACTGTGTAAAATTGACGAGAGACGTGTGAGGGTTAATTTAGGGGTTGAAATGATTTTTTTAGAGTTTCCAGAATTAGAATTATACATAAATTAGTGATTGTTAATGCAATAGAATTTGATGCGGATCCGAAATTTCCTAAGTGGGTCGATGCAACTTCGCTCTAATAAATTCCCAAACAAATGCGAATACGGTGTTAATAGAATTTGCAAATAGTGGTCGAAGTTGTCAAACAAATTTTCAATTGGGTGTTCCCGCAGCTGGCCGACGTTTGGCGAACAACTGCGGTTGCAAATTCATCGAAACTTCCTCGGGGCTGGCGCATCACGTGGACGAGCTGTTGGTCGGCATTTTGGCACAGATCAAGCTGAATCCGCAACGGGATCGAGATCAAGCGACCAGACGGAGAAGAAGCAAGCACCGCAGAAGGATCTTGAAGCACCTGCTGGGATTTAAAAGGAAAACGAAGAGCTGTGAGAATCTCTTCATTCTCTAACGTTTCCCAAAGAAACTCTGAACGGAATTTCCGTTATCGTTACGACACATAAAGTGATAGCTACTTTCAATTCTTCTTTCCAGATCATTTTGTCGCTGGGATATTTGTAGAAAAATGTACACAGATTATTATCCGATTTATTATCTTTTATCTCCACTTTGTTTAAGAAATATTATTCATTGTGTAATCATTACTTGAATAGTACACGTTGCAACCATCAGTAATCGACGCCATTTTAATGTGCTCAATAATTTATTTTTGTACTCTGCCAATTTCAATTTATTTTAAACAATTTTTTGTCGCCGGGATATTTATTGAAGAATGTGCACACAGATCATTATCCGATTTATTAACTTTTCAGCTACAATTTCTTTCAGAAATATTATTCATTGTGTAATTATTACTTAAATAGCACACGTTGCAACCCCTATTAGTCAAGACAATTTTAATGTGCTCAAGAATTGTTTTTGTAGGCTACTAATTTTAATTTATTTTAAAGAATATAAGTAGTTTCTTCATCGATCATTTTCGTCGAAGATTTTTGTCGAATTGCTTCACTTTATGTGTGATGATAACGTTTCTCGACTACTGTGTGCGTAAAACCGAACTACATATATACAGTAGAACGGCCAACATTCGTAATTAAATTACGTGGGAATTAATACAATTAAAACGCCTAAATTGTTTTCGAAATTGTTATGGTCAATTCATTCCGAGTACAAATCTGTGCAGGTTTACATAACAATATCCTCAAATACCTTCTTCTAAAATGATATATTTTATTTGCGACGTTAAAGAACTTCGAAGAAGATTTTACGTTTTTACTGTTATAGATTTAAATTCAATATTATTGTACAATGAATCGTTTAGACAACGAAAAACCAGGGATGATGGAGGTCCTACTGTAAAGCGAAATAGCGATAAAGAAATCGTGAATAAATATGTAAGATCCTTCTTCTGGTAAAAATATGCGGCGTCCAATAGAGATTTTTCGGGAAGTGATCTCGCAGAAAGAGAAGAAAATATTTTTCTTGGAACGGGTGAATACTTTTCGGAGAGGATCGGAGATATTGAAGGGTGGCGAATCCCGTAAAAGCATTTCCCTAAAACGACGAGTTTTAAGAAGAAATGAAATTGAAGGAAACCGATATCCTTCGAGACGTTTTCCATCGAATCGAACGAGAAACGTCGGTCCCGAGTGACGGTACGCGAATTTCGGGCTCGTCGTTGGACGCCTCGTATGGAACAGTATTGAAACGCTGCGAAAAATATTTTAAAATGTACGATTAACGATTAGCGACGATAGAAAAGTACGATCAATAATTTAGTAAATAATCTAACGAGACAATTTCCGTTATATCATATCGAGAATCGCTTTCACAGACGAATATACATATTAATTTCCCATTGAATACCGAGCATTAGACTGCGGAAAGTTTATGCAATTTTTGTAGACAAATTTTCCGAAACCCGAATAAAATAATATCTTATTTAAAATAAATTAAAATCGTACTAAAATCTGTCGTATTTTATATCCTAGCATTTTTTAAAAATGATTAAAAACCATAACTGCATAAAGATCCGCAGTCTACCGATCTTTCATTTTTATTCAAATTATGGTCTATTATTTAGTAATTTAATTAAAAATAATTTAGTAAATAACCCATCAAGACGATTTCCTTTGTGTCATTAATCGAACATTAATTTCTCATAGAATATCGATCATTCATTTTTATTCTATCTGTGGTCTATGAAAATGACTTTGTAAAAAGGAATTCAAGTTTACGCGAATAATGCGATCAATAATTTAGTAAATAACCCAACAAGACGATTTCCTTTGTGTCATTTAATCGAACATTAATTTCTCATAGAAAATCGATAATTCATTTTTATTCTATCTGTGGTCTATGAAAATGACTTTGTAAAAAGGAGTTCAATTTTGCGCGAACAATAATCATCTCCTTTTCATTAGCGAATGTAATTAGGAGTGATGGTATTGTGTACCAACGATTGTGCGAGCTACGTTGAACGGAACAACTGCACCAAAAAAATGGACGGAATTTCTTCAGTCTTTTTTCTCCGTCAAAACAATTTAAATGTAGCTCGCAATTTTTGAAGGCCACCGGAGCAAAGTACACAGAGAAGGTTCGCAATTGAAATTTCCGTGCTCTTTCCTCTTGCTCGAAATAATCTTGATTATTTGCAGACGACTTGGTCCTCGCGCTCTCCCCTTAAGAACGTTTCCTCGCATTGAATCCTTGTTAAGAAGAATTCCGGTCACGTAATCACGGTGCTCTGCCTTTCCGGCTTTTCGTTCGTGAAAATTGATTTCAATCGATATCGTAACGATCGTTCTTTTCCCGTTTTAATTTCTACTTCGAAGTTGAATTTTTCTGCTCGCCGTTTGCACGCAAGATAGCCTCAAATTAAACATCGACGTTTACTACAGAGAAATATTGAATTCCAAATGTAACGTTTCAGTGAAATATTTTACCAAATATGTTCATCGTTTTTTTTAGATAATAATTAAGTATTTGCGGATATATATGTCATTTAACAATTTATATTTAATTTCTCGACACTGTGTATAGAGGAGAAGCGTTGCGTCGTAAATAGGGGTGTGCGAGAACCCGAAATGTCGGGAAATTTCGAGATTCCTGAAAGAATCGAGTTTCTCGATGCATTTATTACAAAAATGAGTAGGTGTAATTCGAATCAGTGAAAACTTTGGCCATGTGTAATAACATAACGTAATAACACGTGTGAACAAAATCAGGCAGTCCTGGAATGAAAATCAATAAAAGTAGGTGATCGATTATATTATTTAATAATTCCTTAAAATTATTAAAGAAAAATTCTTATTTCTCTCCAATCAAGTAGAAATTTTTATCTTACCACTGTCTGCATATGAAACTCTTGAAAAGAATTCATGATGAACAACATTCTTTCAATGAAAAGAATTTTGTATAATAATTAATTGTTTATATAATATATTTTTCGAGGAATTTTCGAGTTCTCGCACACCCGTGGTCTTTCAAAAGACATTAACATAAATTAACCCCTTGCGGACGAGGATTTTTCGAACTACTTTCCTCGTAGAGCTAGATTATTAATTAGGACTTAATTATTAATTAGGATCTTAAGTAGATTATTAATTAGGATCTTAAGTATATAATTAGATCTTAAGTTAAATAATTTATTTGAGAATTAGAATTTAGATATTTGGGCCTCGTGTCGCCAATATGGTGTCATTCGTCCGCAAAGGATTAAGCGTATCTATCTAACACTATTTTTATTTATTGTAAGAATCTACTTCTAAAATGATTGAACCACTAATTGTAATTGTACTAGCTTTATAATTTCATTTCTCGTTTGCTATACGTAGAATATAAAGTTCACACAGACCTATACAGCGTATAGTGTACGCAAAAGCGAGGAAGAATATTTGCGAACGTTGAGTGTCGATCAATTAACGATGAGTTCCTCTTTTTAGTCTGCCGAAGGAAGAAGAACGAATATTCTATTTTCAAGACGACTAACGAAAGATAACGGTGTGCATACATGGTTGCAAATTCATTGGTAATTGATCGTGAATTATTGCGAACTCCTTTGTTCCGGCCTTTTCAATACGTTTCCCATTGAATAGAAGGAAATGGTGTTCTTCGTTCGTGAAGAACATGATAATTTCATTGTAAGATATTAGTCTTCTATTGCTATTGTATAAAATCTTTTAAATTTATCGAAGCGCGCTAGGCATAACAGCTTAAGTGATTAGAGTGTTCTCTATCGAATTGATTCATTAAGAAATAAGTGTTACTTTAAGCGCCGACCCAAGGGACCGTATCAAATCCAAATAAAATTCTTGTGTAAAATAATTTCGTCTTTCAATCGTTCTTGTAGCTTTTATTTGTACTTTTCACAAACTGTTTGTTGTTTATATTTTTTCAACCATTATTCACAGGCAACATCGATCGGATTTCACTTGTACACAGTCAGTTTTCCGAATTGGTACTTCGATCGCACGTGTGAACAAAATCAGGCAGTCCTGGAATGAAAATCAATATAAGTAGGTGATCAATTATATTATTCTATAATCCTTTGTGTTTTTTCAGAGCTTTCGTTGAACAATCAAATGCTACTTACTTGTGTAACAATATCTTCGGTAAGCTTCGACAATGTCTAACAGTACGGACCTATAAACAAATCAATAATATGCACAAGAATTTTTTATTGACATAGAAATTAGT
>CM052320.1:7786262-7878337 GCA_028455615.1 Lasioglossum zephyrum | reverse complement strand
AATGTTTATAACAATTCCTTTTGCCAACGATGTTAACCAGCACTCCCTTGACCATCTGACCACCTAATTTTTTTTTTTTAAATATGCGATAGAACTCGAGATATAGAGTAACATTTATAACATTAATATTCCCGTGCATTAATTTATTCAATATAATTCACAGTGGAATTTATTATTTCTGGCTGTTCAATGTTTATAACAATTCCTTTTTCCAACGACTTTAACCAGCACTCCCTTGACTATCTGACCATCTAATTTTTTAAGAATAACTTTTAAACCATGCACATTCGCATTAATTTATTCAACATAAATACTACGATAAATTTATTGATTCTATCTGTTCAATGTTGATAATAATCCTTTCGCCATTATAATTGTTTACAGTAAACTCTCACTCACTTTGTTCTTCAGCAAATTTCCTTATCCACAGATCGATTCTGCGAACATTTATGTATGAAAAAGTGTAAGGTAATAATTCTCGTTTACGAAATACTTTGAAAGTATAATTTAAAATCAATTGCAAAATTTGCCACCGCACAAACAAACAAACAAACAAACAGACAAACAAGAAAGCGAGCTAATAAAAACGTGGTAAAATTGAGGTATCTCATATAAAATATAAAGCCGGAATCGGTAATTTTTCTAAAATGATGCTTCAATACTTTCTTAATATTTCTGGAAATCTTTTGTCCTTGACTTTCGCTTTTAATATAGTAAATCTGAAATAACCAACACTAAAACATCGTCTGAAATATCTGCTTAACTTGGAATACGTTCGGTGCAGAATGTAACAATTCATAATAATCGATTTCACCGAGAAGATACTAACAGTCTCTCGTTGGTGTCAAGATGGCTACGTGACAGTTTGCCTTCTCATCGACGTGAATCTCCTCAGTGGCCTTCTGTACCGACGAGATCACGTCGATTGGCCTTCTGTTTTTTTACTTCAGTCAGAATACATTCTAGAGGGCGCAAGAAAACATCGAATTATTCGAGGGACACGATCTTCCACAAGGCTGGCAGTCTTTAACAGTATCTCGTCGGTGGTGGAACTTGTAGCGATGTGGTATTTCAGAGCACTGTAATTTCCACGTTATCCCCACGCCCATTTACCGGCTCGCGGAATAGCACGGGTGCTGGCAGTCTTCGGGTGCCCTGAGCGTGAATTATAACATAAAAAATGATCGACAGTCTTTTTATCAAACACCACGTATCTTGAATAAATTAATTGAAGTATTTATACATGTAAAGTTCTTACAGAGAGGAAATCTCTGGTTCCTACAACGATACCGATATGAAGTTATATTGTATACATCGTATTTTATAATTGCAAATTTAAATTATAATAATAAATGTATAAATCGTCTATAATACAGACAAGAAATCCTCTATTGTACTATTTAAATTATACTTATTTAAATATACACTCTGCCATTAAGGAATATTTAATATTTAATATGAGACGATGAAATAATTATAGAATTTACATAGTCAAGTCGTTTTAAATTTGAATTAAATTAATTTCATTCGAAAAAGGATGATCATAAAAAAAAATTGCTTTTATAAACACAGTTTCATGGAAATGTAATAACATGAATTTAAAAATATTTTCTGTTATTTTTGTTTGTATTATCTCATAAACACGTTATGTTCTTTTTACTGTTGTAATTGTAACACGTATTTACGTGTATTATCATCAAATAGAAATCGGTTGCGTATTCTTAAACCTATCAAAATTCGAAGTCACAAGACACATTTAACCTATTACTGTATTCCGTGCTGTATTCTGTATTTAGTGTATAATAAGATTTCGGTGTGATACGAACCACGAACTGAGCGGCACAACGTTAGTGCAGTACCGACAAATTATTATTTGTTAACATTTTTTCTTGTAATACCCATTAGTTTAAAAAATTGTTGTTACAGTTTATTTCCGAATCCTTAGAAAACTCTGGTACTTCCTAATATGACTAGGTAAGCTCGAAAGAATTGTGAGGTTATATTTTTACTTTTATAAGCCGAACGATTCGAAACATTCGTTATTTGTTTTATACTTCGATATACAGTTTTGCGATACTGTTTGATAATTATTACTCTGCTCGTGAATTACAAAAATTGACAGCACTTCGGAGGTGGAAATAATTCTACTTTCAAGGGCACGTTTACTCGAAAACGTGTAATTTCAAATCTGGGAAAAGAATTATATGGCATATACTTTGTGGAAAGAATGATTTGTCTAGTGCAACGTTTTATTGTACAAAAAACATTTTTCATCGTGAATATAATTTTTGCGTTTGACAGATTCCCGTATTTTCGTTCAACAATTATCGATTAACATTAATATAAACAATGTCTGTTTGATATTGATTTTTAATGGAATTTGAATTCTTTAATTACAGATCAAAGATAGAGCTAGGAGATGTAACCCCACACAACATAAAACAACTAAAACTTCTTAACCAAGTGGTTTTTCCAGTCTCGTACAATGAGAAATTTTACAAAGATGTGTTAGAAGCTGGTGAACTAGCGAAACTTGCATATTATAATGACATAGTGGTATGGTTTTCAATTTTTCAAATTCAATTGTCTTTTCTAAAGAAAAGAATATTTATTATAAGAAAATAATTCATTATTTATAATAGGTCGGAGCAGTTTGCTGTCGAGTAGATACCTCAGAGAACTCTAGGCGTTTATATATTATGACGTTGGGATGTCTTTATCCCTATAGGAGATTAGGAATTGGTACTGTAATGGTACAACACGTACTAAATTACGTCAACAAAGATGGAAACTTTGATTCTATCTTCCTGTAAGTATCAAAAGATAATTTAATTTTCAAATAACTATAATGTTATCTATTAACAATGAAAAATTCTGACGTTCTAACATTTGTTTGTAGTCACGTTCAAATAAGTAATGAAGGAGCTATTGATTTTTACAAAAAATTTGGATTTGAAATAGTAGAGACAAAGGAACACTATTATAAGAGAATAGAACCAGCA
The DNA here is from genome assembly GCA_028455615.1 of Lasioglossum zephyrum. Classification (NCBI taxonomy): domain Eukaryota; kingdom Metazoa; phylum Arthropoda; class Insecta; order Hymenoptera; family Halictidae; genus Lasioglossum; species Lasioglossum zephyrum. Next base: position 7,875,335 of record CM052320.1, on the reverse strand, counting down.
GATGCTCATGTACTACAAAAAACGTTACGTCCTAGAATAAATAAAGAGCAAACAAATATTCAACAAGTAAATCAATAAATAAGAAAGAAAGAGATTCGTTAATCATTAATTTATGACATCCAAAAAAACCGTATGTTCTCCCAGTCTGGTAATAAAATAATTTTTATTCTATTTCCCAGTGTGTTATAAGTTGTAAAATTAGAATTTTATAAATAATTTAATAAAGTTAACAAATACAATGTACTTCCATGTAAAAAACAAATATAACTTAATAAACCCTATGAATTGTTAACACTTTCTCAAAACAAAGAAAATTTCTACATCATTAATATTATGCTTATTGTCTTTTTCTTTGGTATGATTTCATTGATTTCGTTTCGTTTGATTCGTATCTTGCGTTTATCAAATTTATGTGCTTGTCAACTGCATAAAATATGATACTGTATAATATAATAGTATATCATGTCTAAACTGAAAAGTGTCTATTCTGATTTTTCATCCCCTTATCCGCTGTTTAAAAAAATTAAAACGATATTTCCACCAGAGTTTCTCACGACATTGAATTATTTAGCAAGCATCGTTTGAACAATTGATCATTTGAACCATGTAGCAATTTAACATTTAAGTACAATACATTTAAATATATTATATATAAATAAAATATAGCAGTATTTGTACCATTGCCACCATCGATCTCAATTATTTTATATTAAATATAAATATATACAAAAGGGCAATAGATATAGTAATTCTTATTAGAAATATAGTAATTCAATGGAATGCAATTATAGTAACAAATGCAAATTTTAGATATATAAAATTCAAAATTATATTGCTTGATACGTAATGAATCAATAAATAGGGACACATGGGGAAAAAATGCAATACATAGAAATATAAATTTCGTAACATTTGTTAATATTAATAAAAGAAATTTTCAACAATAAATGGAATTCGCTAACAACCACATGAATCAGCTCTTCTGAAAGTATCAATCGTTTAAAATCGATGACCGTAAAGGTATAAATACTTGAAAATTATTACAGCTTCTTGTATAAAAAATTATTATAAACAACATTTAAAAAATTAGCATTAACGAAACTTGTTCCCACATATTAACATTTATACTTTAATGAGTATGGGCTACATGCATATGATTATAATGCTAGTAGCTCCTGTATTCGCTTGACACATATATCAGATCCATCACTAGCTTCTTTTGAGACCTGTAAGTGGAGATGAATAAAAATCGAACATTGTAAATACCGAGTGTGTTCAATTTTTCCAAGAGCTTCCACTTACCGATGTCAGATTCAGAAATCCATGCGGTAAACCGGGTACTATATCAAGCGTAACTAATACACCAAGCAATCGAAGTTTTCTTGCAAACATGACGGAATCATCGAGGCAAGGATCCAGTTGTAGCGTCTATAAATGTAGTTTCAATGTTGCATTATTTATCGTCTGTGAGAATAAATGTGAAGAACCTACCAGCATTGCAGTAGGCGGTAATTGTGCTAAAAGATTATCCGATGCCAGATACGGACTTAAAAATGGATCCCTGGGTACAGTGAATATAAAGTCTTCCACTGGACACCTTGCACTTTCTATATCCAACTCTTTGGACTCTCTATGCTTTCCTGAAAGCGACCATCCAAAAAGTGACCACGATTTACTATTTCTCGAAATATCATTGTTCACGCTGTCCGCACCGTTCCCAACGTATGTCGAAGCATTTATACCGCTGTTTCGATATAAATCCAAAAATCTTTTAATGTATTCTTGAGATTTCGCTCCTTCTGCCGGATTCTCTATACCTACTACATCGAAGAATGTTAATAACAGATTACTTAGAAGCAACAAACCGGGAAGGGTATAGCCAGATAAGATCACTCTGTAACTACCCTTGTGACAGGGATACCGACTTGAATGTCTTTCATTTGTCAATTTGGTTTTGAAGCATATTTAACCAACTTATCCGGCTGTACCTTTCGCGTACGAAATATTTGTAATCTCTGTACCATCAGCTTCTGTTAGACTAACAGAATTCAAAGTGGTGTCAGATGGTAAAGACGCTAATTTGTGCGCGTCGTTTGTCTCGTCCCCGTTGGGACTAAGAGCTAACGCTATCAGATCGCTCTCACTGACTTCTGCGAAGGACTCTGTGTCGGATTTGTTATCATCTCCTATATCGTTTTCTTTTTCCCTACAAGTTCAATAAATTGAGAATTAATAGTAGATAATAAATGGAGACGTGCGAGATCCCGAATATCGCACACGTCTAATAATAATCTTATTCGAAAGTGAAATTCATTTTTCTGTATGTTATTTACTTTGCTATTTTCTTAATATCTGAAGCTGCATATGCTTTCAGGCAGCGTATAAGAAATCCCATAGGTAACAACGGATCCGTCACAGAGAGGAAACGTGATGGCGACAATACGAAATCGACTAGGACTGGAGTGTATGCCATAAACATTGCGTCCGGTTTTCTGACGTTTAGTTCTATACACCTTAAGGTGATACCCAAGTTTAAGTTGGCCCCGGCAGAATCACCTGAAAGAAGTTAATCCTGTAAACGACGAGTAACAGGAAAGCGGAAGGAAAAATGGTAGTTACTTACCAGCAAGAAGTACTTTCTGCGCTGTACTACCAAGCAAAGTACTTGAATGATTTAAAGCCCATGCATACGCGTATAAAACTTCTTCGAATGCTCTAGGGTATGGAGCTTCAGGTGCTAAACTGTAATCTATACTTAAAATCGGTATGCCCAGATTTATTGCCCATGTCCGCAAATAAGTTTCATGGGATAATGAAGTCTGTGATACAAAACCTCCGCCATGGCAATGAATTATCAGCTCGTTCGACGATTCTAGCAATTCTCCTCCTACTCCACCTGAACCAATCTAAGAAAACCACGTACTGTACATCAGTAAAATCAACGTTCCACAAAAATTTCTTATTCGATTAAGTGAAAAGATAAGACAGTAGTAACTAATTATATTTAGATCATATGAATTGTCTCTTTACCATTCCCACGCGACGTTTAAAACTGAATAATCTAACATGGATCGGCTTCTTTCCAATGTGACTGTACGGTATTGGAATTGACACTGTTTTCCCATCCAATGTGGAAATTGTCAATTCTTCAGGTGGAATAGAAATTATCTGATTTATTGCCAAAGATTGAGATACCATAGCCGGCAGTCTACGTGCTATATCTAATAAAGTAAGTGATAAAATACATGAAAAAGATTGTGGCGAATTACTTTTTTCATTAAAGCGAATGATCATAGTTTACCCATCTCATTGAGAAACCAAAAAGCTTGACAAAATGATATATCAGCACGTTGGGAGAGATCTACAATACGACGTGCCCTTGTTTCAGGGTCTAACACGTATTTAACAGAATTAGTACATCGTGACAACAGTGTTCCATTAGCATAAAAGATTTCGCTAAATGTTGCCATAGCGACCAATATAGTTTTTATTATTGGCTTGAGCGTATCGGCAAACTGAAATAAATTGATCCTGTTATCTATTACGAATCGATCGGAATTTCTTAGATAATTGTGTTTCTGTTAATATACCTGAAATCCTAAACATCTGCCGTAAAAGCAATACTGGTTAATACTATCCATTTTAAGTAAAATTTCATGGGGATTATGTTTATCTTCTATGAAAAGAGACGGTCTACCATCAGCCATTTTCTCGCTCCACGAGTATAGAGTTTGTAAATGCTCTAAACAAGTGTATAAAGATGCTAATAATTGCAAACATGCTTCTATTTCTCTGTAAACATTTGTGCATGAAAATACAATAGCATTAATTTACTCATCGACGATCATCCAGTTTGTACATAGGAAACTTCAACGGAATATTTACCTCATGTGATAACTTTTACGAAAAAATATAGAATCTTTCTGGCAATATATTTGGTGACAGATTGCACGTGAGTGTATGATACATTTATCTATTAAGACTAGAAAACTTCTATACCCGTTGCCAGGTACGTCTACATCAAAATCAAACATCGGTGCAAACCTACTGATTTCTTTATATAATGGTTGCACCTGTTCTAAGTGATCCAACATTGCCAAATGGGCGGCCCTGATTCTGACACCGTTTTCATCTTGATGCGACATAAAATACTCTGCGTTTGCTTGGCATAATTCTCGCAGTGCCCCCCACTGCAGGGGCTCGTAATCTTCGAATGGTCTTTCAAAATCATCATTGAGAGACATCTGAATTATTTATTGTTTCACCTTGCAACAGTCAATTTTTAACTAACTATTTCGTAGTGGAATACAGGACAGAATCTGAAAAATAATAATTACGATGTTAGTTAATAAAAACAATATATATATAGAATATACGAATACTATTATTCGTAATGTATACTCACACATTACTACGAATTGCTAAATATATTTGTTTAATCTAATTAACATTAGTACCTGTGACGTTCATGGTGTTAGTAACTTATAAGGTTAACAATAACCGCGATGTACACACCACTTCTGAATGATTCGTAAATTTTGTTATTTACACCACATCACGCCCGCTCGTGCAAAACTTTCTATGTACATTACGGTCCTAATTAAACGTCAATTTTTATTTTGAATTTGACATTTGCTACATGCCTATCGTCGCCGCCATGACGCTTTCGGGATCGATATCAATATCTTACAAACAAATAACAACCGCTATTTACGAACGCAATATTCCCGAGCACTTTTGAATGGAATAAGATTCGCGATCGAAGACTACCTCGTTTCAAGTGTAGTTAATGACTGCGCTACGTACGTATTGATTACTCCGTACGTAATAAAAGAAAATGAAGCACTTGAAGTTCAAATGATGAACGGGCAAAGTTTACGTAAAAATAAATATATCGTTCAAGTTTAATTACCAGATAATAACCGTAGACTGCAGTCTACCGAACGCTCGGAAATGCTTATACTTATATCCTGATAATACTATTAATTACGATGATAGGAATATCAATTAGAGACAGCTGTATATGTGTAATTCGATATCGGGTCTTATTTAGTATACAATACTTACCAGAACGTGTACACATTCACGTTGCTTTCAACATTGTTATTTGCAACAACCGCGAATTATACGGAAAGAAAATATTACATACGGTTCGGTGATTTCCTGGAACTGACGGTGCAGAAACGGCAAGAAACAAATTGAACAGTTTTCGTAATCGAGGAGATTCGCGATAGAGGCAACTATGTTGCGTTAGACCGACTAATCGTAATGATAAAAAGCATATTAAGGAAACCGTTAGCTATCTTTGGCATTCAATCATCTGCGACTTTTTATACGGACGGTTAAATATATACGAAAGTCACCGATTCATTCAAATCACGTTTCCGTTGCGAATAAATAATTTGTTTTCACCGTTTCAATTTGCGAATGTAATAGCGTCTAATAGCATCTAAATTTTTCAGCGCGTGACAGTGCAATTATTCCAGGAAAAAATTCAGCAATTCGAGTTAAAAATGGCGCCATATTTTGTAACTAATCAAGATTATTCAAATTTTATTCTGCATCAGATTGTCACATTATTATATGGTAATTAATGTAATTGCTCATCTTTTGTTTTCGAACAAAGGAAGGATTTGATTCATAGTTTTAGATAAAACATGATCTATAAAAAAATATATAAGGAACTTAAGCGAATGCAACAGCGTCTAATAGCACCTAAATTTTTCAGCGCGTGGCAGTATATTATTCCAGAAAAAAATTCAGTAATTCGAGTTAAAAATGGCGCCATATTTTGTAACTAATCAAGATTATTCAAATTTTATTCTGCATCAGATTGTCACATTATTATATGGTAATTAATGTAATTACTCATCTTTTGTTTTAAAACAAAGGAAGGATTTGATTCATAGTTTTAAATAAAACATGCTCTATAAAAAAATACAATAAGTATTGTATAACTGCACGTTTACTCACGATTGAAACGACGATCACCAGACTGTGGATCTTTATGGGTTTTACGAGAAGCTGGTAACGAGAGAAAATTCGTTAGATTCCAAAGAAGATTTTCTTCGGCACGATTTCAGTCAAGAGAAATATACAATAAAGTGTACAAAGATCCTCAGTCCGGCAATACATTGTACGCGCGCGATAAGATCGTCTGCAATCATGATTGCTCGGCGCACCGAGCGAGTAGTGACTGAGACGTGAGTGGACCTTTGTAATTTATTTATTGATAAGTAAAATTACATATATCCACAAACACAATACGTTCTTTCACGGAGTGTAATAATGCGATAAAATTTGTGAGTGGCGAGGAGAAATCCTTGTGATGGAGAAAGAGGGAGACTGGAGAAGAGGGGAAGTTTCGGGCAGGGGTAGGGGGGGACAAGAGGCGAGGATTCTTACTTTTATTCTCCGGTTTAGTAACTTTTTTCTACTCGTCAAAGAACGGTCGCAGAAGCGTTCTATAGCAAACGTGTTAGTTTCCGATCCTACGATTAAAAGAGAACTGATAAAAAATTCGGTTTCTTTTTTGCGTTCCCCATAATTCGAGCTGCGTCTCCGTTGGTATTTATATATATTGTTTGTCCCGATGCCAGATGGTCGTCTATTGAGCGTCGATTCATTATCGAATTTGTTTGATGATTATCCATTCTCGGGCCGTCAATCGGTCACTCCGCACAAAGCCATGATCCTCTTTGTTTCGAAGATCTAGCCTGCTGATAAATCGCGTCACCGATACACATTGGTGGATCACGCATGACTAGATGGTGTACACAGTTCCGTATGATAATATATAAATGTGTTTCGCAGAAAGAAACTCGATTTGGCGCGAGGCCGCTTATTTGTTGTTGTTATCTTTCGGAATAGCGACGAGCATAAGATCGAAAACTATAACAATTACATGCGCTGTATAGGCGTTACACATCGATACCGGTATATTGCACGTTACAATTCGGCTCCCTTCCTCTTTCTCTCGCATGTTTACATCGTGGTTGGACTGTGATCGACACGTTCGTTAAAAAGACGCGGGAATATAGATAGAATCGTAAGAATTCATACAATACCCGAAAAAACTGCAAAAATAAAGTTTAGTTCCGTTATTATTCCCATTCGCGCCAGCTTCTCTAAATCCAAACCGTTCTCTCTCTTTCTCTCTCTCTCTATGCAAAGGACGTATTTATTTTTCTCTTTTTGTTCCTTTTCCTCACTTCTCACGTGTCATCTTCTCTCTTCGTCTTTTTTCTTCTTCTCTCTTCTTCTCTTTTTTTTTTGTTTTAAGCTAAGTTAATTACCACGGTAAGTACTTATTACCTCTTTACAAAAATCAATTCTTAAACTTATACAGAGTGGCTCGATGCGAGTTCACAGTATGTTGATGGGTGAACCCGGCCGCCGCGACTATAACTCTCAAAACGAATCACGACTAACAACTGATATGCTTCCCAAGGGACACCCCGAGTTAATACTGACGGATGGATAACCGTTAGGTTTCCCACGATGCTCGTTGAAGTAAACAACGTATCCCTTATCCGTTACTCCAGTCACGTACACTTCCGTCTCGTAAAAGATTATGTTCTTCAACGAGCACGAAGCTTTTTTTTCTTCCTCCACGATCCTCGAAAAGATAGTACGCGGACATTGAATTCGGTTAGCCGGTTTGGTGTTATTCACGTTGTAGTTTTTGGTAGCTGCGAATAATACTACCGTCAATGTAGGCCAGTCGTACAGGGTGTTCCATAATAGGTGAGCGAAAATCAAACTAGCAGAGTGATTTTAATTGTAATTTTCACCCTCTTTTTGAACACCCTATAGACCACCGCGTATCATCTTTGCATATTCTTTTTCCAATAACAATTAAACCGAAGAATCGGAACAAAATCGCTGAAACAATAGCGTTCTCTCGGACGAAGGACAAGAGCGTCCTCAACATCTGTGAATCCGTATCAAGTCATTTTATACGCGACGTGTTTAATGTTTTTTTTCCCTCATTTTAACGACTATACGCTATAGGTACATAATGTATAGTTAATTTGATAGGTGTACATGTATATGTATATGTATATTGTTCATATATTACGCACGCACACACACACGTGCACACGAACATATATATTTTATATATAGATATTTATATTATCATTATTATTATTATTAACGCATTGATGCTATGCTTTTGTTGTATCCATAGACATATAGTTAATTGCTATCATTTTTTTTTAAATATATCTAAAATAATATTTTTAACACTCAGCGATGCGCGAATGTGTGTGCCCGCGTGCGTTTTTTTTTCGTCGGCACATCCCTTTCGCCGGAGTAGCGTGAGACAAAACAGTCCATGTGTCTGTGTGTGTGTGTTCGTTCTCTAAACGGGAGGCAGCTGCTTCGAACGTGCGCTTAGGAATCCAAGGATTCATTAATCGTCTCCCCGGTTTGCGCAATTCCGCTTAATTTATTTTAGCAAAAAGAGAATTAGCATTGTTTGGAAACAAGGAGACCTTATAAGGTATGTAGTAGTAGGTAGAGGATACAACTTTCACAAACGATGAGCGACTTTTTAACCCCTTATAGTTCGCTGGTACACACGCACAAGGGTATACCAGCAACATGGAAAGGTTACGACATTATTATAAAAATAACACAATGAATGGGGCGCTGGTAACATCGGTACACCAGGCTTGTTATTTCCTATCACAAGTTTCGTTTCTTTTTTTTTTCTATCCGACGATAGAAAAATCAAGCCTTCGTAGATCCTAATCGATAATGCCGAATAAAAGAGGAAAAACACGTTTTTCTCAATGCTTCGGGACACGTGCCCTATAAAGGGTTAATTACATGATCTAGTAATCGTTCGGTCTCGAAAGCGTCTTACAATTGTAGTCAACATAATACTTGCGCGGCTAACATTGTCATTGTACAGAAAAAACGCCTGTCGAATCTATACATTACACTGATCGGTCGATACCAAGGTATATCAGCCTAATAAAAAACGAAAAAAACGTGCATGATTGATTGAAAACAAGTGAAAGCTGTGCTTTCCCACGCGACCCTGGCTAAAGTGCGGCCTACTATCATCTGACCATATACAAATATATAAGCATTAAACGTGTAATATATTATCGTCATCATATATATAATTAATATCCTAAGATAGTTATTGTATGAACCATCTTTCGAAATCATAGAAAAACATAATGATTAAAAGAAGATGGGGGACGGGGGCGGAGACGGAAAGTAAGAGAGAGAGAGGACAGTGTAATAGAGAAGAAAGGAGGCAAGGACGTCGAGACGAAAAGTTAAAAAATACAAAAGAACAAGAACAGAGAAACGCTTTGCTTCAACGGTCGCCACTTAGTCGAGCTAGAATCGAAGGTACTAATGCCACTCAAAAAAACTCTTTGTTAACTGTTCCTCTTATTCGGTAGCCCAGGCGTGACTCTTTCGACTCCGTTCGCGTCCGGGAACGGGGAAACGGCTCTCGGCCGAGTCGAACAAAGCTACTGAACATTTTCCGTGCATACATTCGGACAGCACCTCGATAATATAGTGGACTTATCGTATGGAATGATAAAATATCTCGTTTTTTTTCTCATTAAACTTTAGATACGTTCACGATTCTCAATTTTTTTCCCCTTAAGTATAAAGTTGTATAATCTAATGTAGACGTTAAGTACTGAAAAGGTCGCTGAAAAAATCAGGCAGTGGGAATCGAACGGAGATGGAAAAAGACAGCTGCATCACGAAGGTGAACGTGCATTCGATTTGCCGTTCTGATATTTTAAGAGCGTTTTTTTTTATCGGTTAGCATACACCATTTTTCGCGTAGTGCTAGTTATTATGCTTACGTCTCTTTTTTCCCGTTATTATTATTATTTTAATCGGATTATACTTTGCTGCTTTTCTTTCGCCGTGCAAGCCGCTACCGCTGCTATCGTCTTTAGTTTGTTATTTTATTTTTTCACGTATTATGGTTCAAGCTGCGCAACCTTTATTGCCATTGACTATCTCCGAAAATATCAGAACTGAAAAAATACAGCAAAGAGCGCAACAGCCACGTGTAATTCCGTCGCCGAGAAGCAATGAATTTGTCTGTGTGTAAACTGATCGCCGGGCCCTGTTAAGGGCAATTAGCGAGTAATGATTCGGCTCGTTATTCCCCTTTGTTTCGTTTTATTGTGAGCGCTCCTTCCTGCGTTTTCCAAGAATCCTCGATAACATGTATGACAACGAAACGAAAACAACGTGTATGAGATACTTCCGAAGATGATCATGTGTTTTCCTCCCATATATGGCACATTGGCGTGTTGCTTTCTGTCTGCGAGTCGTCTCGTAGATAATCTCGATTCGCGTGGGAACGTCACACGCGGACGCAGGTCGCACTCGTTAATCTACCAGATGTTGTTATGAGCATTGCTTTATACATGTCAGCGGAGCATAAAGAATGATCGTGACACGTCGGTAGGCTATATAAAGGGACGTCGCATAATGATACTGTATTGCAACATCTATCACCCTATGGACAGATTTTATATTCCACGTATCACTAAGATGCATATCTCTCTATATACTTCGGAATCTTCGGAAGAACCTCGGACCTGATCAGGTATCTTACACTAACAAAATACTATGATATTCTTGAAGAACATACGCGAGAACGGACAATTAAGACCAGTTTTCAAATAAAATTCTGTAGTTCCAAGATGGCTAACTTAATCTTTCACCTCGAAGTATTTGTATGTAGGATTTTCGTATCCGTTGATCTGCATGTTCGAGACGTGTCGCTCCTCTGGTGTAGCAGCTTGATCAACTTCGATGAAACCCTGTTCAATTCAACGAGAATTATTAATATCACAATAATTGCGATGGTCGACATAATAAAATTTATTTCGTTTTACGAATAGGTATGCTTTTCTACCTGACTGTGGGGGCTTCTCGCACTACGTCTTTTGAATACTGCCACGCCAACTATCGCAGCAGCCATAAGTGCTATTCCCGCGAACGCAAGTGTGAAGTAGACTGATGTACTCTCCCTACGATACACTTCCCCTCTAACTGAGTATCCCTACAAACATAATAATCAACATTAGAAATAGTCCAACAGCTATCAAAGAATTTTTTCAAGCCGAATGTATACAACTTGGAAAGCGTTCTATAATTTGTACAACATTATAGAGGAAACTCAGGAATTATTTATAACTTGATCTAATATATTAACACGTTCGGTACCCACCAGTTAAAAACAGTCAAATTAATTTTGTACACTTTGTTGTTTAAAGTCACAGTACAGAGGATAATGTTCATAGAATCCATGACTTTTCTCTGATAAATTGTTTTACTATTTTATAAGGAAGGTATCCGTTGCGTTTAATTAAAGATTTTAATAATGATGGTAAGCAGCGGAACTGGTAGCGAACGTGTTACAAAAGGAATAAATGATTTGAAGATTCAGGTCAAGTAGGACTGCTTAGGTTCCGGCGTACTATAATTATTTTTACCGGTTCAGAGTGGGAAATTTCATGGGTCATGCTGTGAGCTGCTCTGACAAGTCCTTCGCTGTGCATCGCGGCAACAGCCGAGGATTGTTCTGGTTGTGGTTGTGGCTGAGTATCTTTGTTATCGTTTGTGGAGTCATTCTCTTCCTGTTGCGCCTGTTCGGTACGTAATTCGCCGCGTTCCGCTTTGCGTTGCTCCTTGCGTGCTCGCTCGAGTTCCTTCTGATGCTCTTTTTCTACGAATAAATTTTCTTCACTGTGAAACCACTCGAAAGAGCAACCAGTTAACGATAAATGAAATTTATGGTACCTTGCTGTTTGCTGGTAACGTCAGCCTGATATTTGTCTAAAATCTCTGCTTCCGCTTCGCGTGTCATCGCTAACAGCAGTCCAGGAGTCTCATCTTTGCTCCTGAGGGCCAAAACGTAATCATCCATAAGCCGGCCAATTTTTGCGCTTAAATCAGGATACCTAAATATAAGGAATGAAATCTCCCATGAATTCTGTTTCTACGAGACAAAATGAGTGTTCTGAATTCTCGAAATGTCAGAGATCTACAGGTTCTGCGATCGTCGTTGCGTTTCGTTTGTCTAGCACATTACCGTTCTAACATTAACAGGCTCTGATTGGTGATTCTGTCGATCTCCGCCAAGTGTTCCAGGGTCGCTGGTTTCTCGCGTTGCGCTTGCTCCAGGCTGCTGTCCAGCAGGTGTCTATAGTGAGCGATGGTGTGGTGTCTGTCCTTGTGCAGGGCTCGGAGCAGTTTCTGCAGACACTTCTGGATGCGGTGCATCTGAACAGAGAATCGAACGTTGTGAACCTGTCTCGCTTCCCTGGGCTTTTAACCCTTCGCACGTTCATGTTGAGTATCGACATTAATTTTATTCAAAGGAATGCTCACGGACTGAATATAGAATATAAATTATATAGAATATAATATAGAATAATTTAATAAATCAATGTGACTTTAGTGTTATGTAGTACACACTGTATTATTCTACAAACTTTAAAGAGGCTCAAATATTTATTTCATATGCAGACCTTGTGGTCTTCGATTATGTACGCTTCGATAAGTGTTTGTTTTAATCATCATGGCCCATATGTGGGACGTGGGACCGAGAACAAGTTAAACATACATGTTCTATGTACTTCAAAGTACGCGTTCATATAACTAAGATTACACTGGGCTGTCATAATAGCGATTCGGTTAAGGGTTCGTATGTATGAAGTTTAGTATTAATTGGCTTGGATAAACAAGGTTCTACTGTCTTCTGAAGTACATTCTAAATAACGGGGAATTGTTGAGTATAAAACGGAGAAAGAATATGGTGTGCAAAGGATTATTAACATAGTACATATTGCAGCTTCCATCAGCTTACATTTGGCGGACTTTCGTTCAGAGCAGCAGTGTAGCAGGACATCGCTTCCTCGTTCCTCTGTTTAACTGCTTCCTGCAAATTAATCATAACAAATGTTGTAATTTATTGCGAAGAGTGGCTCTTTGAAGATAACAGTGATTAATTCATTGTTAATTCTGTTCTAATCGACGAGATCACGTACTTGTACTCTCTGCTGGTGCATAGCACTCAATTGATGCTTCTCCACAGCGCCATTCTCTTCCAGAGCTGCGACAGTCTCCTGGAATCGTGCAGTCATCCATCGTTTGAAAGCGTCAGCAGCAACCGGATCGTGTTCACGAATATCTTGGTACTTCTCCTCGAGATCGCTCCAATCCTTCATCACCTAAAACCGTTGTAGCACAAAGATTTCGACACTGGTGTTCCGCGTGATAATAACTGTCTCTCGAAATTCGACTCGGTCTCTCCTAATCTCTCTCCTAATCACTCCTTGCTTAAAATTTGTACAAAAACAAGTTTTTCATTAGACAAACATGTTGCGTTTACAGTGACACCTCGTTTCACGAACCTTCTACCAACAAAGTCTTGCTGTAATAATTCCCAAATATTTTGTTCAATGATTATGTTTAATGTTCGCATCATTCTCTCCCATATGTAAACAAAATTCTACCCTATTTTATGCAGCCCGGATAAGTAGCAATACCCACTTACTTTTGTCACTTTCTCTTTGTGCACTTCTTCGAGTCTCATTTGTGCTTGCTTGTAACTTTGGTGCTCGGATCGCGGGTCAAAGTGTGTTAGGTATGGATCAGGTGTGCTCTGAGACTGCGAGGACTGCTGCGTGCTGGTGCTAACTGGCAATGGCATCGCAGTCACGTCCTGTTTGGGTTTCTCCGTTGTCGAAACTGTTGTTGATAATCGACTGCGCAAAAGAAAATTATTTGTTATTAAAAAAGTAGACTCGTTTCTACGATTGTAACACAAAATTCATATTTTTATGATTGCCAGGTGTTATTTGCATTATTTGTCAGCGTAATTTGTATTATTCGAAAGCATACAACTGATGTAGCTATTTTGATAAAGCTGCAACAGCTACATATTGTTGAATAATCGTAAAAATAGGAATTTTGAGGGCGATCGCGACCTAGATTAATCTTTTATGTAGCATTTTTGAAAAACCACATCTTTATAATCCTGAAAATGAGACTTTTCTTCCTTAAGTATCAAATTGTTGATTTTTCAAGTTTTTCTCAAAATGGTACAGATTGCAGATTCACTATTATTGATGATTTTTACCTTGTCGTAGTGTCGTAATCATCAAGGTACTCCTCGTCGCTCTCGTCGTCGTCAGGTTGATCGCTGAGCACGTCCTCGGGATCCGCCTCAGAATCATCATCGTCATCCGCATCTGCGTCGAGGTCATCCTCGTCGTCGAGATCGTCCTCATCTTCGTCGATATCGTCGTCTACACTCTTCGGAATCGGCAGGTCGATTGGTTTCTTCGGCTTCACATTTTCTGCAAATACATCACGAAGCAATGATTTTCCTGACAGTCTACCGTTGACGATATTTCGTTCTCGTTCTCACTCACACTTACTTTTATTGAATATTTACTTTCTCTCTTGCACTCGTGTTTATTTCAATGATTCAATTAATTTATGGGAATGTTATTCTCTACACACCAAATAGTTTTCTGATCCTCAAATTCAACATTAACTATCAAAACTGAACAACCTTTAAATGTTGAGTACTTGAAGAATAACGTGAATCTTCTTGCCCCGAATAATGCAAAATTGCAGAAAATCTAATCTAAAACTAGCCTGTAACTGTGTTAGCAAAATGTTCAATCAGAAACTAATTATCAAACTTAACAACTTGTCATTCTCTTAGATTAATTTTGTCGTTGAAAAACGAAACATTAAGTGTTTGGGCAAAATTAGATTGCAAAGTTTTAAACAGTAAAGTGCCCAGGCTAATAGCTTTTTACAGTTCACGCAAAGCCCCGGCAACACTTACATTTCTGAAATCGTTGTGGACGAAACTTCGTTTGCAAAAAGACTTCCGGCTTTCCAAGGAAATAATTATCATGAAATTACTCGGTCAGCTTTGTCGGTAGACGCGCGAAGCGTTCCAGAAACGTAATTTACTGATGCCCATTCGCTTTTCACCGAAAAGCGTGGTCGGAAGACGGTTGCGCAAAGCGAACTTCATTCTCGACGTATTAAAAAGCCCGAGGGGAAATCTACATGTCCATTTAGCTCGTGGCTTTCTGAATCGTTCCGCGAAAATGCGATTCCCTGAAAACGAGGTCCTGACAAAAACTCACAGTAGGTTGGAAACCTGTTCTTCGTGGTCAAAGCTTTCAAAGTTGAATATTTTGTCAAATTTTTTGTACCAAAACCCCTTTCGACGCTTCAAAAATCTAAAATATTAGCCATTTTAGTTGTCAAAAACGATTTTGGTGGTTCAAAAATCGGAAACATTAGCCATTTTAGTTATCAAAAATGATTTTGGCCAGAAGAAACAGGTTTCCAGCCCATCGTGCGATGTTGAGACATAGGGTTGCACGGTCTCGCGGGATCCGAAAATTCGCCCTTTGCGCGAGAAGCCCTTCCCCGCATAACACGTCCCTTTCCCACCCTGAAAAACTCTAATTTGTCTCTGTTATGCTGAAGAGGGCAGCCGTCTTGACTAACTAGGTTCTCGAGATGTTCCATTCTCCGAGAATAGACACGCTGATGAGCTGACTTCTCGAGTTCTGCAAAGGCAGACAAAAGCTTCGCCCCGACGACGTATCCTCCCGCTGCGCTATCCTTTTATCTGGGTCATGTGGAGGTTGCGTTGGCAGTTTTTTTCGCCCGGGGAATATTAGTATGTCTATCGCAAATTATTGGTGGACCCTGCGCCCACGAAAAACGCCCTAAAAGAGGAGATCCGATCGGTAAAAGTGAAACCGATCCCCTAGATCCCGAAGCCCTACGTCGCCTGTTGCCACTGACAGTTTGGCTGCCAATCCAGCTGGCTCAAAAAATCTATAAAGTCATAGTAATTTATTCAATCTCAAGCTATATGTTAGCTATATGTATTCGATTAAAAAGAGAAGCCAACAAGAGTCGACAAAAAGTTGCCTGATGTTGTTTCAATGTGGACATAGCTTTCGAAATTTTCTGACCGAAGACTATAGAGAATTATGCTACAGGTTCCCCAGCTCAATCACGGATTCCTAACAATTACGATTCCAGGTCTCGCGTGAAAGGGTCGAATAAACTTTATATGGATTGTTACCTAATTCTTCAACCGATTAAACTCAAGAGTGTATTCTGTTCTCTGCACAGCAGTGCTCATAATTATCTGAATGGTTTCAAACGATCAAAGGGTGGAATGTTGCGCTCGGCGAATTAAAACCTTTCGTTTCGAGAGCTTATGGACTAGACTAGGCACTCGTTCTTTGTGTTTTAATGCTTTTATTCGCTTTTATTAACGGTTCGTGTGTTCTCCATTCGACTAGGATACGTAACTTTTATATTACTAAATATTTCAACCCTTTAAATTTTAGTGGTAGCAATATCTCCAATATTTTTGACTTAGAACATGTACAGTATATAATTTTTTTATTATTTAACGTCGCTTTTTGAATTCTTATGTGGGAATTATTTCGCGACGGTCTATAATATATAATTATTATACAGTATATAATAATATATAATTATTATACAGTATATAATAATATATAATTAATATACAGTATATAATATATAATTATTATACAGTATATAATATATATATTATTATACAGTATATAATAATTATATAATACTGTACAATAATATATAATTATTATACAGTATATAATAAAAAGAATGCTAGTTATTTACAATAACTATAAAGTAACTATTGACAGCGTTATGGAATTGTAAAATACAATGAAGTTAATATCTGAGTCTTTGGGGACATCATACTTCGATTTGAAGACGAGATCCTTTCCTTTCTACTACAATGGTACATCCATTTTCAAGATATTGTGTAAGACAGAGGCTTTCAGCAGAAACTTGGAAAGTATGATGTATGCTGTTTTGCCTCGTAGTCGCGGACTATCTCTATAGCAGTTTCAACCGGAATAGTCGCAGTCCAAAGAGACCGAAGATGTTCTACACATATACATTTGCGGATGCAAGCCAGATCGCCGTAAGTCATAAGTTTTCCATACCGAGAGATTGCAGTTTCATGCTCGAAACATCAATAACCGTATCCGTAAATTCTGCTATCCTCGCATTCGCATTTTCAGAAAGAATCTTGTGTACATCGTCGCTTTCGCAAAACACAGAATTCAGAGGCAGAGCGAATGATATTTACTATCACTATTGTTAGAATAATCGAACACACAAATTCAATTTGCCAACCTTCCATTCAAACGTAAATTCTATTACGCATTTACCATTGTTATAGTAACAAGCAAACACAAATTCTGCTTCCTAGCTCAACGTTCGAAACTGAACTCGATTAAAGTTAACATGGTTGTTATTGTTGTTAACATTACAAGCGTAACGAGGTACCTCCTGTAACGGGCGAACATGATATGTTGAGTGGAAGAAACACACAACAAACAATCTTGGAAACAGTTCTCTCATGAAAGATTATCCAGAATTTCTTTACAGAAAAGGAAACCGACAAGAAAATATTTTTATGCACGGTATGGTTTAATACTATTTCTTAAACCCACTAACTTTTCATTTTTTTGGACGACGAATGAACCAGGTACCCATTTACAGTATTTCTTTCATCAATTTGTTAATGTTTCTCTAAAGAATATTACAATATTTTCTGAATGTCCATTCTTCACTCGCTAATATATTTCTTACATCTACTAACTTTTAATTTTTAGGACGACTAATGAACACATTTACTGTATTTCTTTCAACAATTTGTTAACGTTCCTCTAAAAAATATTACAATATTTCTCTGGATGTCTATTCTTCACTCGCTAATATATTTCTTACATCTAGTAACTTTTAATTTTTAGGACGACGAATGAACCCTTGCGTAGTGAATTGGGTACCCATTTACTGTATTTCTTTCAACAATTTGTTAACGTACCTCTAAAAACTATTACAAAATTTCTCTGAATGTCACTCGCTAACATATTAATTTACAACGAGAATTTGTGCGAACATGTTAAATACAGAAAGGTTTTTAATAATCTATACAATTTGGTTGGCCACATAAGGGTTAAATTCTCTCGGGTGAAATGTCTAAACTTCGTGAATCCTCGAGCCTGTTGACCTCCTCTTGACTCCCCGACGAACAATTCCCACTAATTCCTAAAAACTCATACAGCCACCGATCCGCATCCCCCAGTTATTTTCGCCTCGCATGGAAGACTAGCGCTTCCAGCGAATCAACCCCTGTAATACAAATGGAGCGCGCGGAGACAGACCAGACAGAATTCGGTGGAACGAAAACTCCCCTATTTATGTGCTGGCCACTGTGTCCGCGGTTTTCGCATACAACCGCAGACATAGTAGCGCAACGTGGAGGGCCTGGCCGAATGAACGAACGGACGAGCTTCGGCCAGCAAACGAACGAACGGGCGGACGAACAAGGGGTGCACCGGGTCTTGTCTAAGCGAGGGTGGGTTTCTAGCATGGTTGGTGATTCACCGGCGATTCCTATTGATTCTAAACTACGTGGAAACAGCATCGGGGCACTGTATCGCAAACTGTCTGGCGTCTGTGCCCCTCTCTCTCTAGTCTCTCTGTGCCGAGCGATCATCGGACACGGGGTGTATTAGGGTCGGGGGTTTATTAGCTACGCGTAGTATAGCCAGCACACCCCCGAGCTACGCTCTCGCGTCGGCGTCCATTGGAAAGAAAAAGATGCGCAGGAACGAGCAAAGTCATAGCGTTACGTTGCGCAGTCGTCGGGAACGTCGACGAACGTTATTGATTGCACGAGCGAGCAAGACGGAAGCAGCGACGCGGGTGAGTGCCGGTTGCCGGGGACCAAGGGGTAGGAATATACCCAGTTTCTTAATGCACCCTACTCGAGCGTTCGCTACACTGTATGGAAAAAAATCACGGTCCGGGAAACGACACAGATTAGACGGTTTCCCAGTGATCGAAGCTAACCGGCACCCTTTTGTTCCGAGCAAAATGCTGTTCGGAACTTTTATGCTCTAGTACGAACGCTTTTGTTGGAAAGAGAACAATTTTTGCGGAATAGTTTAATTATGATCTAACATTTTTTCCACTAATTTTTCATTTCGTATACCCAGGAATTTGCTACCCTTGTTGTTTGTGAGACAAAAGTGCAGGTATAAGGGTGGTCGTTCCTATGTATATATTCATATGTAGATTTTTGAATTAAATGTTTGAAGTTTTTGAATCCTCAAGCCCAACCCGAGACCTATCGATACTTTCTGTACCAATTTCGAATTTTGCATATCCATAAATTCGCAAGCCGTGGGCTGTTTCGTTTCAAACTCCAGGGCTCTGCAATCTCTACACGTGCTGCTATTGATTAACCCTTGTGTCAGCAGCCAGCTTTTTCTACGATGTTCAATAACAGTGTAGTTCACAGTTTCAACGGATATTTTTATTCCTCGAATGCAAATCGATTTATAATTACAACATTTCAAGACTAGTAGAGAATTAGAGAATATCACAATTTTTAACTTCTCGAAATGATTAACCCTTATCGTCGTGTAAATTTGAGATAGTTTTTTTTCCGAAATATGTTATCATCTTCTGTTATTTGTAGGTATAAGTTTGTCCGAAACTTCGTGACTTTTATTTTCTTAATAAGAAACCCATAACCGAAGAACCTAAGATGTAAATGTTAACTTATCAATTTGAATAGACTAGTAGAGAATTATAGAGATTATCACAATTTTTAAATTCTAGAAATAATTAACCCTTATCTTCGTGTTAATTTGACATAGTTTTTTCCGAAATATGTTATCTTCTGGTATTTGTAGGTATAAGTTTGTCCGAAACTTCGTGACTTTTATTTTCTTAATGAGAAACCCATAACCGAGAAACCTAAGATGTAAATATTAACTCATCAATTTGAATAAAAAACATTGATAAACTGTTTACCGTGTAATTTCATTGATCTTTTCGATCACTGTGTTAATTTGACACCGAAGGAGGAGTTTAAAAGAATTTAAAGAAAGGAGGAGTTTGATTATCTTGCAGAAAAATTGATTTCTCGGTAATCGATGAATTCAATTCCTCTTCACAAGCTACGAGCAAATACGAACAGGACTGTTTCGCCCTGATACAACCCAGCCACTTATATCCACGGACAGAATTCTCGATAATCCCGGTTTTAATGGCGAACACATCACACTGGTACCGTGTATGAAATGGCCGATCTCCCCTCTCCTCTATTCGACTCCATTAAAGCAGTACACGTCGAATGATTAATGAAACAATGAGGAGCACCGTTCAAACGAATCAATGGTATTGAACGACTTGATGTACCGCGCGGAGAAAGTATACTCGAATCATGAAAGGAGCCGATTAAAATGAGCACCAGCCGCAAAATGACAAAGACCGTTTTGTAACACGCGCCGCGTATATTTACGCCGCCGGATATATCCGACCGCGATAGAAGCCCCGTTTTCCATGGATCTTTTAATCGTGTACTCTAGTTTCTGAACGGTCGTTAGATTGTCCAAGCTTTGTTCCTTGTTGCTTTTTCTCCCTCCTAGATTCAGCTGCGGTCATAGGAAATGCTAGAGACATCTCACTTGGCATTGAACACAATAGCATTTTCTACTCTAGATACTATAAAACCCAGCGGCGCTCAAGTTAGGTGGAGGCCCCGAGCGGTAAAAATTTGAGGCCCTTAAACTAAAGTTAGAAATAGAGTAGTAAAAAGACTCCCATAAATTTAATTTTTCGTAAATAAATTTAATATTTTGGTAAAAAAAATTAATGCTGCGAATTCGGGGCCCTACGTATCCCGGGGCCCAGTGGCGGCTCAAGTCAAGTGGAGACACCAAACGGTAAAAATTTTTTGGGATCGTCAAACTCAAGTTAGAAATAGATTTACAAGAAAACTCTCATAAACTTAATTTTTTTGTAAAAAAAAATGAATACTGCGA
Organism: Lasioglossum zephyrum; assembly: GCA_028455615.1. Lineage (NCBI taxonomy): Eukaryota > Metazoa > Arthropoda > Insecta > Hymenoptera > Halictidae > Lasioglossum > Lasioglossum zephyrum. The sequence goes on along the minus strand of CM052320.1, from coordinate 7,854,378 downwards.
ATTGAAGGCCCAGTGGCGGCTCAAATCAAGTGGAGGCACCAAGCGGTAAAAACTTGAGGCCCTCAAACTCAAGTTAGAGAAATAAAGTGGTAAAAAGACTCCCATAAACTTAATTTTTCATAAATACATTGAATGTTTTGGTAAAAAAATTAATGCTGCGAATTCGGGGCCCTATGTATCTCGGGGCCCAGTGGCGGCTCAAGTCAAGTGGAGACACCAAGCGGTAAAAATTTTGGGGACGTCAAACTCAAGTTAGAAATAGAGTTGCAATAAAACTCTCATAAACTTAATTTTTCGTAAATAAATTGAATTTTTTTTTGTAAAAGAAAATGAATGCTGCGAATGGAGGGCCCAGCGGCGACTCAAGTCAGATGAAGGCCCCGAGCGGTAAAAATTTTGAGGCCCTCAAACTCAAGTTAGAAATAGAGTTACAAGAAAACTCTCATAAACTTATTAACAAAAAGAAATTTAGTTAGTAATGAAAAATTTCCGTTGCACATTAAATAAATTTCGTTGAAATTCGGAGCCCTATAGTGTCCTGGGGCCTCACGTAGCCGCTTAGTCTGGCTACCATTAAATCCGCCACTGATAAAACCTGTTAGCTCTCTGCAATGTGTTGTTATTTGATGTGTTTCTTTAAAATTGGACCTACCCCTAATCAACAATCTACGTTTCCGTTCGAATTTTAAAGAAACACATAATATATGAATAGAATATGAACGACGGTAATGAAGGGATAACTCCGGTGGTTCTCCTAGACGGTGGTAGATGAGATACGTTTTCTTTTTTCAATCCAGTTTTGAATAGCATTCGAGAGCCACGTATAATTAGAATACTCTCTCTCTCTGCTTCGCTTTTTAGCATCCCTCTTGAAGAATAATTTTTTATCGGCTTAGCGGAAGCTGGAAGTTTTAATGAGTTCCAAACGGCGGAAAAACGGCGCTTCATTTGCATCAACTTGATAATTCTCGGATGAGTGTTCGTAATGCGAATTTCGAAATGGGTTGGAAGAAGGATCCTAGCTGGAACGTGTCTACGGATCATTTTTTTTCGCATCCCTTGAATGATGTTTGGAGAACGGTTCCGAATCTTTTCGTCCGCTATAATTAATTTCCCATGTTTGCGGGCGTTAGCCTCAAGCTATTTGTTTCGGATGTACAGTGTTGACTGGCACGCTGGAGCGTGTCTGGCATACAGATTTACTCGTTTAATCCACGATACAGTAGAATCTCGATCATCCGAGCTAATCAGAGGAAGATGAGTGTTCGGATAATAACGATTTATGATAGAATTTAGAAATCGCCAGTTCGAGTAATCGAGGTTCTACTAAATCGCGAATTGGACAGGCAAATGTGCTCTGAAACAGGTCTTGATTGGACTCTTTTTAGTCACAAGAAATAGGTTTAATAGAGGAGATACATTATTTGTAGACAGTGTTCTCTAACCTCGCGACCACAATTAATTTCCCAGGTTCATAGGTAGGCTAGAGCAGGTCGTGATTGGACTCATTTTAGTCAGAAGAAATAGGTTCAATAGAGAAGTTACATTATATAGGTTTAATAGGTGAAGAACATCTCGGCAACAATTAATTTCCCCGGTTCATAGATGGGCTAGAGCAGGTCGTGATTGGACTCGTTTTACTCAGAAGAAATAGGTTTAATAGAGAAGTTACATTATATAGGTTTAATAGATGAAGAACATCTCGGCCACAATTAATTTCCCAGGTTCATAGGTAAGCTAGAGCAGGTCGTGATTGGACTCGTTTTAGTCAGAAGAAATAGGTTTAACAAACAACTTGCATTATTTGTAGACAGTGTTCTCGAACCTCTCGGTCACAATTAATTTCCCAGATTCATAGGAAGACTAGAGCAGCTTGTTTCGGCCATCAAAAGTTCGCCGTTGTCTTCGATGGTCTTATTACGTCGCCGGGTAAAAAGATAAAGCGTCAAATGTTGACCAAGCAATCACGCGAGAGGAAGTTTCAAACTAAGTCAACATCGCCGGCAACCTGGCGCAAAGTTTTGGACCCAAAGTTAGCCCCAATGACATTAGCGCCACTACTCCATGCAGATCTGGCTTTAGAGTCTCTGTACACACACTTTGGGAACCAGCGATTCTTGCCGTTCGGTCCGTACAGGGCCGACTACTTGCGGGCAGGAATCATTAGAGCGGTAAATATTAGGAAAACGGAACGTTTTCTTCCAGCCGAGCGTGCCAATAATTATAAAAGTGCCAAGTCAAGCGCCCGGAAAAATTCAACTTGTCTTGCTCGCATTGGGCTGTCTTGCGACTGATTGAACCTGCTCGTGCAAAATCGATTCGCTCCGACGTGCACACGTTGCCACTCTCGGAATTATTCGAACGACTAGAGAAATATAATAGTCTCGCTTTTCCCTTTCGCGATCATTAATCTCGTTGGAAAGCGTTCTTTATTGTCCAAATCGAAATGGGAATATTATACATTGTTGTTAACGTCCATGTTCTCTTTGTGTTTGAAGAATTCGCATATCTTATGTGTGCATTCGGATGTGCAGTTTAAAGAGAATGTATATTGTTAATATATGCATATGTTAATTCTTTCCGTGTTCAGTTGTGCGTTTCAAATAATGTTTAATTAGCGGAATATGTACATTAGCCACGAACACTGTATTTCTCAAAGATGTAGAATTATTTTCAACGAAACATGAACTCGATTTTAGGTTCAACCCTTACTAAATGTATTTTTTATGGGCCTTTCTGTATTCCGTATAACATGTTTGCAGAAATTCTCATTGTAAGATTTTGAATTAACTATAATTATTTTAAATCGAAAATCAAACATTTCTGCCAACCTAGAATATTTCCATTCTCTATGATCTTTTAAATTTGGTAGATATGAAGTTGATATAATACCTCATTCAAGACGTAAATGTTTAGTAATTAGTTAGATACCGAAATATCTGATAATGTAAACAATATTTTAAGTACCAGTACAGGAATTTTTAGTGACGCTCAAGAGGCGCCACTCGAGTGCTAAGGGTTAATATATTAGCGAGTGAAGAATGGATATTCGTAGAAATTTTGTAATATCTTTTAGAGGAACATTAACAAATTGATTCAAGAAGTTTATATATTTCTCCCGAGAGAATTTAACCCTTATGTGGCCAACCAAATTCTATAGATTATTAAAAACCTTTCTGTATTTAACATGTTTGCAGAAATTCTCATTGTAAATTAATATGTTAGCGAGTGACATTCAGAGAAGTTTTGTAACATTTTTTAGAGGAACATTAACAAATCGTTGAAAGAAATACAGTAAATGTAAAACCCGGTTCACTACAAAATGGTCAAAGAGAAGCTAGATAAAATGTGCGAATTCGCCGTTCGATTAATTAAGAGCGACACGTCGCCCGTCCCACACGCACTCCGCTCGATGACGAATGAATGGTTGAACGAATGAATGATGAAATGATAGAATATACGTACGTTACGTACCTTTGAGGTGTTTCGGGCAGCACACGAACTCAACACCAGAGAACAGAGATATTCCGCAAGGCAGAAGCATCGCGAAGCTCCTCAGATTCATATTCCTCTCCCTGCACGTGTCCGCTGCGGTCGCGTTCCATCTGAAACGGAAAATTCACGGGGCTCTTTACGAGCTGGCATCACCTTTGATCGAGTTCAGGGAACTCGGCGTGCCTCAAATAGGCCAGGTGAGGAGGAGCGCAAATCCTCTTACAGGGCAAACTAATTTCCCCGGCGTCGCGGAACAATCCAAGAAAGTCGATTAAGTTCCGACCGATCGGCATAAACTTTTCAAACGCGAACATTCTTGGAACTGTTGCGTTTCTGCTCCCAGGGTATAATAATTCCGGTAAGCGAGCCCGTTTCCGCTCGGGAATGACGAAAGCTGTTCGCGGAATGTTCTTATTATAGTTTTACTCGGTTCCTTCGCAGATGGCCTACTCTTTAATATTTAACCCTCGTGCCACCCTTAAATATAGTTCCACGATTTCTCGGTTAATATTCCTTCATTTTTATTTTACACGTCAGGCTATTTGTTTTGCTTTAAATTTAGTAGATGAAAGTAAACGTTCGTGTTCTATTTTCGATGGGTTTTTATTAAATTCAGTGTCCAATGTAGAATAACGATACAGTAGATATAGCTTTGCAGATGTCCTAGTCTTTAATATTTGACCCTCGCGCGACCCTTAAATATAGTTCCACGATTTCTCGGTTAATATTCGTACATTTTCGTTTTACTCGTTACGCTATTTATTTTGTTTTAAATTTAGTGGATAATTGTGAACGTTCATGTTCTATTTTCGACGGGTTTTTATTAAATTTAGTGTCCAATGTAGAATAACGAGACAGTATATATAGCTTCGCAGATGTCCTAGTCTTTAATATTTAACCCTCGTGCGACCCTTAAATATAGTTCCACGATTTCTCGGTCAATATTCGTTCATTTTCGTTTTACGCGTCAGGCTATTTGTTTTGTTTTAAATTTAGTAGACGATTGTAAACGTTCGTGTTTTATTTTGGAAGGGTTTTTATTAAATTCAATGTCCAATGTTCGCAGAGGCAGAGTCTAGTCTTTAACATTTAACCCTCGTGCGACCTTTAAATATAGTTCCACAATTTATCGGTTAATATTCGTTCATTTTCATTTTAAACGTCAGGCTATTTGTTTTGTTTTAAATTTAGTAGACGATTTTAAACGTTAATGTTTTATTTTGGATGGGTTTTTATTAAATTCCGTGTCCAATGTTCGCAGAGGCAGAGTCTACCCTTTAAATTTAACCCTCGTGCAACCCTTAAATATAGTTCCAAGATTTCTCGATTAATATTCGTTCATTTTCGTTTTACTCGTTACGCTATTTGTTTTGTTTTAAATTTAGTAGACGATTGTAAACGTTCATGTTTTATTTTGGATGGGTTTTTATTAAATTCAGTGTCCAATGTTCGCAGAGGCAGTGTAGAATAACGAGACAGTAGATATAGCTTAGCAATGCGGCAATTTCAGCAGGAGAACCGTATCGAATAGATCCGGCAGTTAAAGTGTTAAGTCTCTGCCGAGGAGCGCGGCGTTCTCCATTTTCATTAACTATAAAACACGATCCCATGCTTTTGCCAGGTGTAGCACACGGTTGCACGGGAATCGATAGTTGGCTCGTTGCCTTCGGTGTTCGTTGAAATTCTGTTCCTTACCTGTGAGATTCCCAGCATTTCGTCTGATTGTGGAGGTGGTCGAAGAGGCAGCCTTCCGGAACGAGCAGCGCGTCGCTTTGGAACGGGCCCTCTGAAATGAAATAGCCGTGAACAGAAACGAGTCGAACTTTCCGTGGAAAAACGCGCGCAGCCTTGCATCGGGAGAATCCCCGAGCACACAAATCGGCTTCGTTTGCCGTGCCGAGTTGGTTAGCGATTTCGCAGAGAAAACGAGGAAAAAAGATTTATCATTTCCTTTCGCGAGCGCCGCGCTTTTCAAATTATTTCTCTAGCATTTTCAAGGGAACCGTTCAGATTGATGAAAAAAACGACAGGGATGCACGAAACTGTCCAAACTACCACTTGGCATTCCCGACGTTCAATAAAAATGTTTCGCCACTTTTTATCCTCCCAAAGTAATATTTTACCGGTTCTTTTACTTTTTAGTTTTCGTGCAAAGAAATTCGATGTCCCTTTTCGCAAATTGTTTTGCTTTTACTGAAAATGAAATACTCGATTGAAATATATTTCTTCCCCATCGTTCGAGATTTTCAATAACGTGTCTCACAGTGAAAGATTATTTTTCATTAATTATAATGCTCCTAATCAGACGATTTGTGATGTTTTATTAATTTTACGGACACCTGGTAGATCGCGAAAATATTCGAGAGCAGAAAAAACATCTTTGTGATCCAAGTTCGCGTGGTTTTTCGGAAGCCTTGCGGTCGAGTGTAATAGTAAGTAATATTTTACCGTTTCTTTTACTTTTTAGTTTTTGTGCAAAGAAATTCGATGTCCCTTTTCACAAAATCGTTTTGCTTTTACTGAAAATGAAATACTTGATTGAAATATATTTCTTCTTCAGTGAACGATTGTTTTTCATTAATTACTGTGCTCCTAATCAGATGATTTGCGATGTTTTATAAATTTTAGGAACACCCCGTAGATCGCGAAAATGTTCGAGAGCAGAAAAAACATCTTTTTGATCCAAGTTCGCGTGGTTTTTCGGAAGCCTTGCTGCCGAGTGCAACTAATTAGGTAATCCCGAGGAGTGCGGTAAGTTTCATCGATTTCCGCGGTTTTACAAACTTTCGGTACACCCTGTAGATACGTGTGTCTCTACACAACCCCTTAATACGAGCTCTCTCTGCCGCTATACGCAGCACTCGACAACCCCGAAGAATCAATACGGCAGAAACTGCAAATCAGAGTCACTCTGCTGGGATTGAACGTAAACTCGTAAAAGATTCTAAGGTGGCGGTCACGATCGGCTTATGGGGGCCTTCCCTTCCAGCAACATCGTCTAATAATTTCCAATTTTGATCAAACGTGCTACGGACACGTCGTAAACCGCTGTACATATTCCTCCATTGGAAACTCAAGTTCAAGGCGAAACTCTTCCGCGCACGTTGCGAAATTCACCAACCCTCGTGAATTTCTATTCACAGCCACGGCTACATGTTGCAAAGATTAAATTTGTGATTTCGGCGCTAGGTTCGATCATTGAAAACAACAGCAAGTTTGCAAAATTAATTTAACTCAACGTTTCGATCCATGTGTGGATCTTTTTCAAGAGATACATTTTTGCGTCTGAAAAAATTAATACGTTAATAAAACTAGAAACAAAAAGACATTTAATCTTTATTACAATTTCGATCGAGAAAGATTTTGATTTGCTACATTGCAAATTAATTTAACTCAACGTTTCGATCCCTGTGTGTGGATCTTTTTCAAGAGATACATTTTTGCGTCTGAAAAAATTAATGCGTTAATAAAACTAGAAACGAAACGACACAAATTTAATCTTTATTACAATTTCGATCGAGAAAGATTTTCATTTGCTACATTGCAAATTAATTTAACTCAACGTTTCCATCCCTGTGTGGATCTTTTTCAAGAGATACATTTTTGCGTCTGAAAAAATTAATACGTTAATAAAACTAGAAACGAAAAGAGGATTTACAACACAGCTGTGGAAACCTTGCGCCGAAATCACGAATTTAATCTTTATTACAATTTCGATCGAGAAAAATTTTCATTTGCTGCATGTAACGTTACAATTTTCTTGTATAATTTATTCAGTTATTTTTTCGGCGTACCTAACTATTTTTTTCATTATTCAGTAGTCTGACATAGAAATTGTAAAAAGGTAAGCAGCTTAGTCGTAGCATCAATACGAAAATAAATTCATGAAAATTGTTAAATCTCACAACGACACATCCCAAAGAGAAAAATGTTGTTAAAAACAAGTCCGTACTCTATTACACCATTCAATGGCCCATAAAACCCATATCGCAGTCATTCTCAATCCTACGCCTCCATTGACGAGGCAGCTAAAACGGAAATCCGGTTTAGCATATTATTTTTCCAAATATTGTCTACTTCATCGTCACGCGAGAATGGAAAAACAGTTTCCGGTTAAGAGTCCGCTTGAAACACATACATCGTTACTACTAAACGCAGTCTTTTTAAAGTTTCGACAGGGAAATCCGGATTTCCCGGCATTTTTCGGTGATTTTAATTTTGCGCGGGCAAAAATTTTCGCCGAGGAAAAACCGGGGAAATTATTTAATGCGTGCCTCTCTAATTGCAATGTTCCAGATTTTAACAGAATTTTTGTTCGGTCGTTCTCGCTGGGATAAAAACGTTCCAATGAATATTGCAAAAATTGATACTGATTTTTCTATCTCGATGTTTCACTTTTTGCGGTGAAAAATTATACAAAAAACTTGTACACTGTATTTACCATTTATCGAACATTAAATATGAATATCAATATATTGATCAATATATATAATATATATTATAATATATAATATATATTAAATATATATAAATATAGGTATATTGATTAAATATCAAGCGTTTCAAAAGTACAATTTCGCGGATGCATTTAAGAGTTAAGAAACGAAATAAACGTGGCAAACCGACGTTTCATGGTAGACAATTTTTATTTAGCATAAGATCCGCAGTCTAGTCATTAGCAGCCTCATAATAGCTGGGAAATTAATTTAACCCGTGAATTGAACGTTGCTTGGAAATTTAGTCGAACTAATTGGTTAAAGACTTATTATCCCAATTAACAAGGTTGCTCGAGGATAAACGCAGAAACAGAGATTAACAAGAGAATAAAACCAGTGAGACGCACGATATTTTCTGCGCTAATGCGAAAAAGATTAACTGTGGCGAGGAGGAAATGAATATTAAAGAGATCGGCGCCGTGTAAAATCGTGCCAGAGGTAATTAGAGATCTTGCGATTCTTTAAAAGTGAAATAAACGAAGTTCTCGGCCGCGATACGGTAATGACTGATTATTGAATGGCTTCGATGACGCTGTTAAACCGCCATTCGATGGATGGTTAGAACTGTTTACCCGTGCTAAAGAGCACGATCGTATTCCCGCGCGTTGCCGCGCAAACGGTTCAAATATACTCTTAATTAGAACGGTGAATGACCGAGCGTAAAAAAGTTGATACGTTTACCGTTCCATTCAATACAGGCGTGAATTTCAGTTTGCGCTTCTGCGGAATCGCGCGATTTCAACTCGCGAAATACATAAACCGGTTTGCAACTTCTCCACAGCGCGAAATTGCTGGCTTTCGTTTTCAAGATTTCGCGTGGGCTTTACTCTCGCGGGCAATTTCATTGATTAACTCGTTTAGCGATATACCTCGAGGAAACACTTAATTTTGGTAATTGCGCAGATTGGCCAGTCTGAAACGCGCAATTCTGACATACATTTCAAAGTTACGCAGTTCGTGAATTTTCATAAATTCGTTATACCCCTAGTTGCACAAAAATATTGGATAAATATTTTTTAAACCACATTTTTTCATATGAGAAAAATATTGGATCTGAATATTGTGTACATGTACAAGAAATATAAATTGAATGTTTAAAAAATATAAAGTAAATGTGAATCCAATATTTGAAAAATATAAATTCAATATTTAAATAACATTCAATAAAATTTTCAAATGTAGGAAAAAGTTATAACAAAAATTATAAACTAGAAATTTTTATATAATTTTATATAATTTCTGATATTAAATAAAGATTTATTTTATAACAAGAAAAAAATATTTTCTTTATAATATGAAATAAATATTATCTGTAAATTAGGAAAAAATATTCTATTTCTAATATTAAATAAAGATTCATTTTGTATTTAGAAAAAAATATTTTTCTCGTAATATGAAACAGATATTTCCTGCATATTTAAATAGAAATATTTGTTACTTAATATAAAATAAATATTGTATGTATATTTAAATATTAAGAAGAGATTGAATCTCTTTTTAATATTATATGAATGTGTATATAATATTTTGTGCTACTAAGGACGCCTCATTTTGGAAAAGATGTATTTCGATGTATCGTTACCGCTTTAATAAAGTTATTGTGGTATGAGGTTGCCAATTGCGAATTCCGTTGGAAATCTGCAGCGTAGAGGAATAATTTTCATGATGGAAGCACTTAATTTGATTAAATTGTGGAATGTCGAGGAAAGAAGTATGAAATTCATGGTGGGTTTTAATAAATTCATCGTAGTTTAAAGGTACAAATCTTCAACTCTGAATAAAATTTGCAGTGTGGTGGAATAGTTTAGAATAATTTCGTCATCCGTACGTACCGAGACATCTGTAGGGCTTGACCCAACGAGACAATTTGCATTTGGTTCTTCCAGGCTTGCACCATCCGCTGACCCTTACGTAGTGTGAGGACTCAACAATGTTGGTGATGTCTCTCTTTGGGTAAGCCTGAAAATATTGGATTTATCATATCACTTATCACTTCAAACTTTTAGAAAAAAAAAAGTGCGACGAGACCAAGAAAAGACCGATGAAGTCGATAAGATGATGTTTATCTTAGATATTATTCCAGAAAAAATATCTTGGAGTACACAAGTTTGCAAATGCAAACATTGCATGATGCACATTTATTGCACATTGAACATGCGTGCAACAATTTGTTCGCAGCGATATATTTGATAAAATGTTTCGTATCCAATCTACTTTCATCAAGATACCGAGCTGCATAATTTAATTAATTTTCTTGCTCGATCCTCCCGAGATTTTAATAAATGTTTTTATTCCTCGCTGTTACAACCGATAATTAAATTGTTTCGCGAACTGAGCAGTAAGAGTTCCTTCGGCTAATCGTTTTCTTGCGAGCTGCTCTCGCTACTCATGACAGAATAAAGATCACACATAATTGATCCAGTTTGACTAATTGCTTCAATCAAATGACCGCGGATGCGAATGAAATTCACAGTTCCGTGAACCACGGTGCACTGAAAATTGCATTACTGCCTTTTAAGCTAATTTATGGTGCTCTCTGTCATCATTAATTCATTTACCACTACTACTGCTGATGATACTAGTTGCATACATTTAAAGAATTAATAGCGACGATTAAATTGCAGACCCTTCTGCATTCGTATATAAAACATTCACCCGTGACCGATCGTGCTGCTATAAATACTTACAACAACTGCAAAACTACACATTTTCGGCAAACTCGGTGTTACACCCAGTAATTAGCATGTACGAAAATAAATTTTGGTTTACGAAACGATTTAACTATCCTCAAGCACATTCCTCAGCATTAGAAATACTAAACAGAATTAGATTGCTTTGTTATGCTATTTAAATTGCTCTACAATTTTTTCATAGAGGTAGGCAGTTTGTTAGTTAATATTTATTAAAAAGCAAAACGAATTCTGTACTTGCTCGAATCCAATCGCAAGAATGATTACACCCAATAAGAATCAATTCCCATCGAGAGATTGAGCTTGCGGCCGCATCTTGTTAGAGGAAAAAATCGGTTCTTCTATGATATTTAAATGGCTCTATAATTTTCCCATAGTGGTAGACAGTTTGTTAATTAATATTTATTAAAAAGCAAAACAAACTCTGGACTCGCTCGAATCCAATCGCAAGAACGATTACACCCAACAAGAATCAATTCTTCTATGATATTTAAATGGCTCTACAAATTTTTTCATAGAGGTAGATAGTTTGTTAGTTGATATTTATTAAAAAGCAAAACAAACTCTGTACTCGCTCGGCTTCGGAGCCTCGGTGTCCAATCGCAAGAACGATTACACCCAACAAAAATCAATTCCCATCGAGAGAGATCGTGCTTGCGGCCGCGTCTCGTTGGGGGGAAAAATCGGTTCATCGGATGCATACACATGCAATTTCACGTGCGCCAAGGGATATCGCGGATTGCGGGGGTGTGTTGTGTGTAGTCGCAGCGTTAATTTCGATCGCCGCGAGCGAGCGATCCAGTGCCTTTCACCCGATAATGGCTCGCATGCATCGACGACACGCGATGCGAGTCACTTCACAGGGATCGGGGAAAACCGATCCGTGTCAGTGAATCGAAAACCACTTCTCACCCGACTTCGCTGGCGCTCGCCGTGAAACATTTGCGATCAGGCCGCGAAGCCGTGCCGCAAAACAGAGAGCCCCCACATCTCTCGATCACAAGGACCCCAATTGTCCGACTTCAACGAGGCTTTTTCTCGAGACAATGCGATATACTGGATCCCGAAGACACGTAAGGCGAGCTTCAGATGCTCGATGATTTTCGAGGTGCTAACTATTTACACGGGAATCGCTAGACGCTGCAAAACAATCCGTTTGGATGCTTTTACGGTTGCTGACATTTCAACGATAATTTATGTTACGTGTATTTATTGATTTTACAGGTACTTATGCTAAATAAAAATTGTAAGCTTCGATTAAAAGACGTAGAAACTAATTAAATGTTATTTCTTCCCTTCATGATGATCGTAAAGGAAAAATATATTGACATCTTCAATTTATTAAATTTTTCAACAATTTTGAGTTTCGTGTCGCGTATGTTATGTGTATTTGTTGATTTTATAGGTACTTATGCTAAATAAAAATTGTAAGCTTCGATTAGAAGACGTAGAAACTGAATTAAATGTTATTTCTTCCCTTAATGATGTTCATAAAGGAGAAATCATATATTGACATCTTCAATTTATTAAATTTTTCAACAATTTTGAATTTCATTCTCTCAATTCTCCTATAAATGCATCAAGATCCGCAGTCTACTTATTGCAATTGTGACTATAGATGATGTTTAGGATTATTCACTGCTTCGTTAAATTTCTTAAAACATATTTATGAAAGTATTTCTTGTGGACAAGATGGGCAACATGATAAGGGGTTTGATAAAAAAATCTTTTCCACGTTGTAGCATCAATAAGATATCAAGAAATAGTATCTGTGGTCCAGCACCTCTGGAAATATTCCATGTGCCATCTAATATTGTGGTGCTCAAGGTGATTCGGAACCCATCTTGATAAACTGTAGGTCCTGTCGCGAAATAACCTTAGCAAAGAATTAAAAGCGACGTCAAAAAATATATATATAAAAAAATAATAGGATAACTGCATCAGTGAATAAACGAGCATACTTGCGATAATGACTCTTGGGCCAATAATTATTATTAATAAATATCAACAATAATAATTATTACCAATAATGACTAGAATGTCGTGTTCATTGACTGGTATTTTTTATATTTTTATTCAAAGCTTAATAAAGAAAAATAATAATAATTCCATTTTATTTGTGTTGATTTATTTTTGACAAATGAAGTATAGGGAGCCATTTGGCATATATGAGATTCCTCTAATTCACTTTTTTTTAAATAAAATATCTTGATATTAACTACACAGGATTGTATGATGATACCATGTCCATTGTGCATGTCCCTTCTTTGTTGTTGTTAAACGAGTTGTCTTATATTTTTTGTTAACAGTTTTGTAAAAGGATCTCATTCCATTTATAATAAATAAATAATAATAAATAATATCTTCCTGAGCAATTTCTTAAATGTTCATTCACTGGTGCAGTTACCCTATGTGTGGACGATACGATTGACATTTCGGTGGCGTTTTCTCGCATCTTTAAGGATCCTTCGAAAATTGAATAAGCAGATGAAGCATCGAAGTCGAACGATCGGGGTCCTCGGCTCGCCGAAACAGTAACAACAGTGACGTGCAATTGCGTGCAGCGCCGCGTTCGCATACTCGACTGCGGATTTTTTACGGACCGGTTGCGTGGCCGTGCCCAACAGAAAACGAACGACCACGAACGAGGCTCGTGGGTGGTTTTAATGGAAGAGGCGGCCTTCTAGTAAAAGGAACGTGTCTCGCTTACCTTCTTGCAGTATTCGAGGATCTCGAGTTTGTCCGTCATGCAGCTCTTCTTGTCGGAGGAGGAGACCCAACGGCCCTGCTCGCCCATGTGCTGCGCCAGATACACCTCGCCGGTCTCGCATAATGTCGCAACCTTCGCAAAGTGTTTTTCGCATAAAAAGAAAGTCACCCCAGTCTCGTGCCTGTCACCGGATCATCTCCCCCACGAAATAAAACGCGGACGACGACGCGGCGATGGTGACGACGCACGTAGCCGCCTGCTACTTACTCGACACACGCGATAAATCTTAAAACGCCGGAGAAACTTTGCGACGCGAGCGACCTTTTCAAACCCGACACGGGCTCCACACGCCGGACGGTCTGAATACAAAAATCCCCCCGGTTATCTCCGCGAGCGGGAGAGAAATACTGGTCGCGAACGTTCCCAGCACCTGGCACGCGAAAATCTTCGGGATTCGCTAGTCCACGAACGAGGATATCCCCGGAAACTGCTAGCCCGACAGTAAAATGCCACCTCTAAATGCCCAACTGCAGTCTCAAGGTGGGATCTTCTTTGCGCGTATGGACACAGCGTTTTTGTTATCCCAGTAACTATTGTATTCCATTCGTCATATAGAGGTTTACGCAAAGAAACATGTCGCGTTATCCTCTTTCGAGGAATATTCTAGAATGTTCTTGTCAAGCGTGGCTTCCCAAATATTGTAATTTACCAACATGTTTCGGAGTAAAATATTTGGACTTTATTCAAATGTGTTGCATAGTCCTTTAGTAACTTATGAACGAATCTCAAAGGATTTTTCGATATCTTAAAAATTGTTGATTTTACAGAAGTGTAAAAAAACATGTCAACCTTTTCCCATTAAATTGTAAGACTGGAACTGACAAACCGATAGAAATTAATTTTTATAGTGAAAATATAAGAGTATTTACTCAAAATGTCGTTACTTGAAAAAAATGTTTTTTTCGCCATTTATTTTTCAATTGTTTTGAACAAATATATAGTGATTTTATGTCGATCGTAATATTAAGATAATTGGAATTTCTCGCGGCGCAAGGTTCGATCAATTTCCACAAACTATAGCAATTTTTTAAGCATACTCAATAGGGTGGTCCTTAGTTATACTTGGTGAAAATTATTTTTTCGAATTTCTTTCGGGACAACCCCCAAGATTGACACTTGACGAAAAAATAATGTGTGCAAACTTTGAAATCGATCGGATAACATAATAATATCATTAGTATATATGTATTGCTATATATCGTTGAATTTGTCTTTTTAAAATATGAAATCCGAGATTTCAAATTTTACACATATTATTTTTTCGTCAAGTGTCACAATTCTAGAGGGTGTCCCGAAAAAATTCGAAAGTCGAAAAATAAGGACCACCCTAATACCCAATCGTGTCGATTAGGATGTGAATCATGTTTTTATTTGAGGCCACTTTTTAAGAAATTGAAAAATATAGGGATATAGCTCCAAGTGTCCCCTTTACAGCCAGTTTCTTCAACGAATTACGAGGCGAGTTCTTCGGCATAAACTAACTAGTTTCTGTACACCCTTCTCAACGAAATTACTACTTCAATGTTCATCCGACCGATTTGTGGCCATTCCGGGATGTTTAAACCTTGCAGAACAAACGTGATTCCCACAGTAGAAAAATCATTTATATTCTTGACAGATTTATGTTCTTCTTATTCTCAAGTGGATGTTCAGACTTAGAACCGCGTTAGAATCCACACGGATATAATTAGGGGTTGAAGAATTATTCAGATCCGTGACGTCATACAAATTCTCAAGGGGCAGTTCTTCAAAAGTTACCCTTTTTAATGAAGTTTCATAACTAGATTCCGGATTTTATGAACTCGTGGCATTTTTCAGAAACTTCATATAGGTACTCGGAGGGTTGATCATTTTTAATACTCTTTTACCTGCCGGTGTAAAAGGAACCTCCCAACGGATCGTGATAAAAGTAAACAATTACATTTCTTATATTCATAAAAATCCCGTGCTTCTCTTCAAATAAACAAAGTTCTAGAGTACAAAGAATCTTCTAAAGCCAACACGCCCCAACTCGGCCCAATAAAATTTCCAATATTTTAGAAGTTGCTTCCAGTAGACATAATAAAAGCTTGATCGAAATAACAACATCTGAATCCTAATTAAAACTTGCTGCTATGATCAAACATTAAAAAATTTTAAACACTAAGTTTACGGGGCACTGAAAGTGACTGTATGCATTACACGACAAAAAGAACAGGAAGTATCTCTTGAAAATGATCCATACAGGGATCGATACAACGTTGAATTAAATTAATTTGCAAACTTGCTGTTAGTCTATAAATGATTTTCTTTTTTCTGCGTTAATTTTAGATAGCTGTGCCGCAATATAGGTTTTCGAAATTCACTGCAAACGTATTATTTTTTTCAGATGCAAAAATGTATCCCTTGAAGATGATCCACATAGGAATCGAAACGTCATTAATTTGCAAACTTGCTGCTGTCTTTAATGATCGAACCTTTCGCCGAAATCACAAATTTATTTTAAAAAGAACAAAAACGTATTTACTGATATTTCCGGAGATATTTAACACAATATATGCTCGAGGAAACAAGATAAATGACAAATTAAAAAGATTAGTACCCGGAATCCAGTGTTAATGGTGGGATACACGAATCGACATACAGGAACGAAATTAAACGACTCGACAACACATTCATTTGCAAGCCAGCGTAACGATCCGTTTCACTTTCGTCCCTCGTAAACCAGTTACTTGAACGACTATAATCCGTCCCGAATTAATTACATACATCTCGAACATAATTTCCTGCTCCACTTTCTTCCCTGAAAAAAAACCCAATTACGTCCACTCGACCGGCTCTACCGTAGTCGTTCAAATAATATCTCTGTTCGATGCTACTTGCGCGACTATCTTCGCGTTTCACCGTTGAATCGGTCGCATGTTTTATGCATAAATCGGCTGCATTGAACCATTACCGATGTATTAAGAAACATCGCGTCAACGTTCCACAAAAGCCGCGATAAAATCGAGGTCGACCGATTCGAGTCTCCGGCTCGTTACGGGTCTCTCGGACACACTGTAGAGAAAGAACGGGCGACAAAGAGTGAGAGAGAAGAAGAAAATTAACCAGAGAATCAATGCGAGACTGGAGCCACGAACGGAAACGATTCCGAGACTCGTCTATTTTCTATAGAGAACAGCAGCTGTGAAATCGCGGCGCAAAATCGCGAATGCAAAATCGCGAGACGCCCGGAGGAGGGGGAGGGGCTCGATGACATTCGCAATTCGCAAGAAAAAGGAAACTTGCATTCTCGAGTGGTACTCACCTGCGGCTCTGATCTTCCTCCAGCTGGTGCCAACTCGAGCCTCTCCGACACCGCCTGCAATGCAGAAAACCACCGGTGAAATTCAGCACGCGTGAAACGATGTACGCGAGCGAAAGAGAGACTAGACGTCTCTCCTCGTAGATACTCTCTTGAAATTTTTCGCGCGTCCTTCCGTCAATCTCGTTCGAAGAAATCCGCTGAAGCTGCCTCCGTGCTTCGCCGGAAGCACGTCGAGAGACTTGTCCCGACATATTACGGGGAACAGTTGCCGGAGACTCGCCGAATGCGTGCCTCGCTCAAACGAAACCACGCGAATTAACCCTTTGCACTCGGAACTACTTTAAGTCGAAAATCAAACGCTTTTTGTGACCTAGAATACTTCCATCCATTATGATTTATTTAAATTTGGTAGATATGTAATTTATAGAATACCTCGTACAGTAATTAAATGTTAGGTAATTGGTTAGATACCGACATATCTAATAGTGTAAACAATATTTGAAATATTAATACAGCAATTTTTAGTGCAATTTTAACTCGAGTGCTAAGGGTTAAATTGTAATTGATAGATTGAGCATTTTTATGCACAATGAGAATGGAATTTTCATCTCTTAATGTTGAATGTTTTATTAAGTGCACCGCGACTCCATTAGGAAATTAATTTATGCGCAAATTTGGTACATATGTAATTGATAGAATACTCCGTACAGTACTTAAATGTTTAGTAATTGGTTAGATACTGACATCTAATAGTGTAAACAATATTTCAAATATTAATACAGCCTGAGATGCACCACTCGAATGCTAACGGTTAAATTGTAATTGATAGACTGAGCATTTTTATGCACAATGAGAATGGAATTTTCATCTTTCAATGTTGAATGTTATATTTTAAATCATCCTATATTTTTATTGGTTTAAATGTCGTCCACACCATTTGGTCATACATACACAAAAGAAGTGCATAAATTTTATTAAGTGCACCGCAACTCCATTAGGAAATACAATTTATGCACTTATTTTATGCATTTATCACCCAATGTTGAATGTTCTATTCAATGCAACGAAACTGCATTAAGAAATATAATTTATGCACTTCTTTTGTGCATGTATGACTAAATGGTGTGGACGACATTTAAACCAATAAAAATATCGGGTGATTTGAAATATAACATTCAACATTGAAAAATGAAAATTCCATTCTTGGGTGATAAATGCATATAATAAGTGCATACATTGTATTTCCTAATGGAGTTGCGGTGCAATTAATAAAATTTATGCACTTCTTTTGTGCATGTATGACCAAATGGTGTGGACGACATTTAAACCAATAAAAATATCGGGTGATTTGAAATATACCCACGATTTGTAGTCTATTCGAATTATTAAAATTAAAGAAGAAATATAGGTACATAGTTGTGGAACTTTAAATAACAATCTATCATATATAAAATTAATTTGGCTAGTTTTAATTGAGAACATCAATTATGTGCGACGATGGTAGTAAGCGTGGTAATTCAATTTTGTTGGTTTTATAAAGTAACGTACGAGCACGGTAGTTTTTTCATATTTTTGGAACGTGAAAAATTTAATTGGGTCGCTGCTGGTGGATGCAGCTTGTGGATGTTAAATTAATTTTTACATATCAGCAAGGAAAATTGCAATTAAAAGAGAATGCGTTTTCGTCGGGTAAAATTGGCTTGAATAATCCACAAGGGTTTTTGTTTTTATAAATCATTCTATGGTAGATCGTAGAAAATGAAAATATTAGAATGTAATTCGTGACATTGTAAATCTGGTTGTAGAATTTGCATAAAAATCCGCGAGCTAGTATTATAATCAGAGCAGAAATTGTTTGCGGCGAATCGTACGATTTACGGCAGCCCCGGCTCAATGCGAGTAAGGGTTAAATAAACTAATTTGCATTAACAGATACCGGAGGCTATGCGGTTGGTTTATGGACTTAACAACTACCAGTTAAGAGGCTATTAATAAATTCGCTTTACCTCGGTAGCCAATAACATTTGTCTTTTACGTTTATTTAATCCTTGTACGCTGTCCTGGTAATTGTGACATTAATGACCCGTACATTATACATTGAAATTTAACCTAAAAAACTAGTTTATGTATTTCTGCGAAGACCGATAGGAATAATATAAACGTGTTCCTTTTCCGATGAAATTGTTCGATCGCTGCACGGGTTATTCCTTTACATGAAATTCATTTCTTTTTAGGAAATCGTTAAGTGTTTTGGTAGATAATGAACAAAACCAATACTATTAATAAATTTGCTTTACCTCGGTAGCCAATAATATTTGTCTTTTACGTTTATTTAATTCTTGTACGCTGTCCTGGTAATTGTGGCATTAATGACCCGTACATTATACATTGAAATTTAACCCAAAAAACTAGTTTATGTATTTCTGCGAAGACCGATACGAATAATATAAACGTGTTCCTTTTCCGATGAAATTGTTCGATCGATGCACGGGTTATTCCTTCACATAAAATTAATTTCTTTTTACGAAATCGTTAAATGTTTTAGTAGAAATAACGCGGACAAATAGTGAACAAGTCCTATACATTTTAGCATAAACATCCTCATACCAGTCACAGCATTTTTACATTATCTGAGTACCGAAAAAGTATTTTCTAATTTCACCTCGACATGCACATAAAAAAGCATTTCGGTGAACAAAAATTGTCTTTTCTTTTTCGTTCCAACACTGCCGCGACAGTCAAAATGAAAATATACTTGCTGTCTCCAAAAATAGGATTCACCACTTCGTTCCTCCCGAACGAAAATCGAAAATTGATGAACAATGGAAAGAGTATGCACGAGGACGAGTTGGAAGAAATTTCGACTGAAATCAGGTTAATTACGATTGTTGAGAGATAGTGAAACCAGCGTTCTCCTGCGGGGCTCAGCGGAATCAATTGAATGGCCGTTCAATAAATAAGTTAGCGAGAGGCAAACAAATTTCTGGTCGAGTATGCAACGCCGGGAACAAAGCTAACTAAAATGCGATTCGAGGGAAAATACAACGATGATCGAGCCTCCGTGCTGGCAATTCCGGGGGCTCTTTCGTTTTCAATTTCCTCGAAGGGCGATTCGCGGAACGGGATCTCCGTTGACTTGCCAAAAACACAGCTCGGGCAAAACAATTAACGATCTCCCTCTCTCTCTCTGTCTCTCTTCAAGTAAACGCCGTTCAATCCCACTTTCCCGATTTTACCAGAGTTCAGGGAGCCGATTTAACGGTGCTCCGAACCAATCTATCGAACTTTCGAACAACGCCGGCCGATATAACGCGAGATATTCGGCGAGAGTGAGAGAGAGAGAGGAGGGGAAGAGAAGGGGTACAGAGAGTTGCCTCGGAACAAGTAACACAAGGGAATTAGATTCCGGGCGTAATCGGTCGGCGAGCGTGCACGCGGCTCTATCGCTGATTTAGTCATCTCGGCTCGGCTAATGACATATTAACGGGCTATTGCGCGCGGATAGAAGCCGCTCGAGATGGAACAGGCCACGAACAATCTGCTCGAACAGGAAAAAGCGGAAAACCTGACCCGCGTCTTATCCGTGAAGAATTGAACACTGGCTGCCATCCAGGAAAATGTTCTGACCCTCTAGACTTCAGCGATCTCTGGAGCCATTTGCGCTTGCAATGTTAACGTGGCATCGTTGCCGATAAATCGAATAATTCATTGAATCCAATCAGAGGCACAAAATAAACATTATATTAAATATATTATATATCCTATTTATTGGATTCCCTATATAAAATGGGTTTCCAACTACCTCTAAATTTTGTCATGTTTATAGCAAAACCTAATATTAAGGCTTGTGTTTGTATTCACAATTATCTTACAGATTGTAAACTATCAATATAAATCTTATGTTATGTATCATCAACTGGTAACTTTGTAAAACCAAATTGTAAAGCGAAATGGACCCAACTAAGGGTCAAAAGAGCTTCAATATAAAAAAAATTCATTTTGAATCAATTTAATCCTTATCTGTCCCTCATTTCACGATCTGAATCTGTCCCTCGGCGTCAAATTGACACAGTGACACAAAATAACAAAAATTTCAATATTGAATTGACTAAATAGTCAAATTGATGAATTAACATTTACATGTTAGGGGTTTCGGCTATGTGTTCCGCATTAAAGTTGGAAAAATTTACTTACAAATAACAAAACAGTATAACTTATTTCGCCAAAACTGTGTCAAATTGATAAGAGGGACGGACGAGGGTTAAGAAGTGTTTCGAAACGTATAGGAGAATATAATTAATGTTAAATATTCTCTGCGATGATTATTTGATAATCTGGAAAATTGTTTTTTGATTTCTCAGTAGTAATTGATCGAACCGTAGCGATATATAAAGACATATGTATCGGAGAATACTTCTGTTTGCAATTTAAGATGACTCTAAAGGAACTTAACCACCCACGATGCTTTCTACATTCGAAATATGCTCGGTGTTCCTTCGACGATTTCATTCACGCATTCCCATTCGCGAAAGAATGCTCGTAGCTCACGCGATAACGTCGCGATCAGGTCCCCTGATGGCCTGTTTGCATAACATGCCATTGACCATTAGTCTCCTGCAGAGCCACATCATGGCGTCTGCAGGCCCTAGACTGGATTGCGTTTGAATCATTTCCTGTACCAGTTTTTTAACTTATAAAGCAGTTCTGCAAAGAACTAACGACCATATTCTATCATTTTATTCTGTAGTGAACTATGAATAATCCTGGAAACCTCAAAATATCTTCATAGACCCTGAAAATGATATTGGGACTCCAGACGTGACGTGGAACCCGGAAAATGGTTTCATAAGTTTCGAACATTTTGTGGACACTAGAAATTTTACGTAGGCTCTTAATGTTTTTGTAGAACCTCCAATATTCGCAAACCTTTGATAATTATAACGACCATATTTTATCATTTTATTCTGTAGTGAACTATGAATAATCCTGGAAACCTCAAAATATCTTCATAGACCCTGAAAATGATTTTGGGACTCCAGATATGTCGTGGAACCCGGAAAATGGTTTCATAAGTTTCGAACATTTTGTGGGCACTAGAAATTTTACGTAGGCTCTTAAAGTTTTCGTAGAACCTCCAATATTCGCAAACCTTGCTCGTCGTCCCTTACAATTTCTATGGAACACGGCTCCGTTAGCCCCTAAAGTTTTCGTAGAATCTCCAACATATTTTCGCAACCCCTAAAATTTTTGTAGACCCTCAAACCTTTTTCCTCAGATCTTAAACCGTTTTCAACGACCCCTAAATTTTTTGTGGAGCGCGCAAAATATTCTCGCGCACCCTATTATTCTTTTACGGAACCCTGAAATTATCATAGCTCGTGAAAATTTTTCGCTGGCCTTAAAAATTTTTCACGGGCCCCTAAAATCTTCGTAGAATTCGTAGAATATTTTCGTGAATCTTAAATATTTTTCGTGAGCCGGAAAATCTGTCTTGAACCTCCGGAAACCTCCGTTGACGAAGAACAGAGGCTCCGTGACGTTTTTACAATTTTGTATGACGTATCACAATTTTTTTTAACAATGTATAATATTCTTCATAAAGTTTCTCATAAAAACAATTTCACTGGAAGTTTTCAACTCGTTACACGGCGCAGCTTCAGCGATTCTGCAGACACTCTCAATAGTTCGTCGACACCCAGTATAAATTGGCTTTTGCAAGCACTTATCTCGCCGCCGGAAACGTTTGGATGTGTGTACGAAGCAAACGGCTTAGCAGCCGACTTAAGAGGCATCAAAAAATAGACGGGCGAAGGTTAAGCGTTTCTAAAGAAGCTCCGAGCCTGAAAATCTCAGAGTAACGTCGCCGGTTCTCCCAGCTGACATTCAATTCCCCCGATAATCGAAATTAGCAATCCGCGTGATGGAACTTCTTTGATTCGGCGGGCTTCTCATCTTTTCTTTTTTCTTGTTGCCCGGGAACAGTTTGTAAGAGAGCGCGGACTTTAAAACGACTTCTTCAATTTCCTGGATTATCGAACCACTGACATCCAGCGGGTAAACTTTTTGCATAGATAATGTAATCTGTTAACCATCCTCGGCTAATAATGTAAGTAACCACCTCCTTTCTTGTCGATTTTCCAGAAGCGTTAAAAGCATTTACCGAGTGCTAAAAATGGCTAATTGACATTACTTTATAAAAATAACAAGAACATACCTATTCAAATTTTTAGCCATTATTTTTGCAATGTGTACCAAAAGAAATTAATTTATTGAATCTCATATGCATCTTTATAATTTTAATAATTACATTAAACAAGTTTTGACGGGTTTTAAAGCTGGTGTTAAAAATGTTGAAAAATGTACCAGTAACAACGTTCTATATTTAGTGGTACACGGTCAGCTATAAGAACTATGCATATGGAATCAATACTCTTACCTAACCAGAGCCAACTCAGACACGTCGCAAACCCAACCAAACAATCCGCCGTCATCGAAGCGACGCGAAGTGTAAAATAGGCCAGAATTTTGAGACACGGACGCCATTGCAACGACTTCTACGTCGACACGACACGCGATCTTGCTACGAGGGTAGAACACCCGAGTCGAGAGATACCATCTACTCTTATTACTTCTCCGAGTAAAATGCCAAACGAGACCGTGACGTACACCTCGATGTAATTCACGACAACGACGTTTACGCCGCAGAATGCGTTTGCCACACCTTGTCTGCATCACACAAGATGATTCAGAAGTCACCGTTCCCGAACAACGGCACACCTGGCAGAGACTCCATGGAAAATACTTCGAACACTATAGCATAGCTAACGTTTCAAATACAACGTACCATTCTTGACGAATGTACGCGAAGTATTTCCTATGGAGATTAATCCATGATGTATTTCATTATTCTAACAATACATGATCAATATATAAACCACCCCTACGTGCTTAAAATGTTCGTTAATAATCTTGTTCTCCAAGTCAACAATTTTGAATTTTCCTTTTTGAAAAATGTAGTACATTTTTTCATCAAGAATTATAATGCACAATGGCTTTTATAAAGCAATTTATACAATCTACAGATCAAAATTGTTACATAAAATAATTTTAGAAAATGTTTTGTAGATGGATCCTTTACAATTATCCTTTACCATGATATATTTCATTATTCTAACAATAGTAATCAATATACTCCGTACTTAAGATGTTCATTTATAATCTTGTTCTCCAAGTCAACAATTTTTAGTATGCATTTTAAAAAATGTAGTATATTTTTTCATCAAGATTTAGAATGCACAATGGCTTTTATAAAACAATCTATAAGAACAAAAGATTGCATTAAGATCTACAATCTACAGATCAAAATTGCCACATAAAATAATTTTAGAAAATGTTTTGTAGATGGATCCTTTACAATTCGTTTAAAAAGAGTTCAATTTAGAAGATTCGCTACCCGATAATTATTTTCTGTGACGAAGTAAAGTATTAAAAATACTCGGAAAGGACGTTTTCTTTTCCAAAGAAGGGGACAATATAGTCTCCACTGTTTCTTATGTTCGCGAGTTAAATAGCATAGAAGGTTTTGGAATCTCACAAAGGGCGAGCGCATCCTACTAATCTTTCAAAAAAACTTGCGTCAGTGTGTTCGCGTGTCCGGACTCCAATCTGAAAGATGAGAAATGATTCCTTCAGTGGTTTAAATTCCAATTACTTAGATAAACGTGTCTGAAAAGGTAGCCGCGTCCCGGTGTTTTCAATCCGAGCCGGTGTTTCCACGTTTCCAGCGCTTTTAATCTGAAACATGGCCGGCGAACGCGCGCGCTCAGCGACTCGTGGGCTCCGTGGCCGCGCGAATCCGAGAGCCCCCCTGTCTTCTCTGTCTTGTGTCTTTCTCGAGCCCGCAACAAGAGATGCTTTTACAGATCCCCCTTTCTGCTCGCGAGGCGGTCCAAGTGGAACCAGGTTTTTGACTCCCTTTCTGTTCCCGTTTCCGCTTCTTCCGCGGCGTCGACGGCTGTCGGATCATTGTACGTTCCAAGCTGTGACACAGAATTCTGACAACGCGAAGAGACACACTGCAGCGACTCCGCGGAATTGGACGTAACTATCTTCGTTTGTCTCCGTTGTTGACAGATTTTATGCATCATCGTACGATGTTTCTAAGTAGTAGTTACGTGGAGGATTTTCTTTCGATATCGCAGAGGCTGCACGAATTATTAAAGAAAGAGACATAGTTCATAGCATTTCATTATGTTTGATGTGAAACTTTTTCTATGATTTTGTTTTTTTTTGTATTGGTTGTTCCTGATCTTGTTTTTTTATATTGTTTGTTCCTGATCTTGTTTGTTTGTTTTTTAGAACCACTTCGTTGCAGAAGTTGACGATTTTAATGAGTTGCATTGAAACAACAATTGTTCAATGTAAGTACATAAATATGAGTCAGTGAACTTAAAACAGTAAAATATTAGAAAAATATTTAGTAACATCATTTACATGAGAAATACATTTTTATTCAGCTCCGGTTCAAATGATTCCATGGTCAAAAATATTTTTCCAATTGGCATCCTATATATTCTTGCGAAATCAACCACTTTAATCATCTGGAGTATTTTGAAGGTTATTGTCGTAATTAAAATATATTTTAAACATCTAAAAGATTCATATTTTGTAATTCTTTTTATAGTAAGAATTATTGAGGCTCAAGTGAAAAACTGTTTTCCACAGTTGGTGGTTACTTGTACTACGGTTGCTTAATAGTGATTGAATGAAGCTACATTGCAAAGTTTCGACATTTCAATATTTCAGCCAAAATGTTCATGAAAGTAGACGTTTCGTTCCACATAGTGTTCCCTTTTTCCTCGTCCCACAACCGTCTTAATACGGTTATTTATTGGTCGATTTACACCGCCGGACGAGTCCCTCGCCCCACGAATCCGGATAATCCATTTCCGCTGAGGAATCGCCCGCGGAAAAATTCCCTGCGACCGGGAAAGCCGAGTGAAAAATATGAAGACGCTCGAGTCGTACGTTCTTGTGAACAGAATACGAATTTATGGGCTTCTTCTCAGAAAAAGAAAATCTGGAGCCGGCGGTTCTGAACACTTCTTCCAGCATGCGACAGTTAAATTATGGTCTGTTTTTCGAAAGAAGATAAGTGAAGTCGTAGTAGTTGTCTTTCCTACACATATCACTTCAGAATTGCAACATACGAGTAGAAACAGCTTTTTGAAAACAGAAAACGAATTCTTCGTCACTATGAAAAGAAAAAACGAATGTGGAGCGTTGATTTTCGATCGTCTTTCTTCTTGTCGCGTCAGACAGTTGAGGACAGTTGAGAAGAATTATCGTTCGTTTTACGAAAGAAGATTTCCGAATAATAGTTGCTAAATGTTGTTCAATCAAACTATAATTATACAATGCCACCAATATGTTTTCGAACTTCCACCATTCGATATCGATCAACCAATCATAGAACACATGTTACATGAACATTTAATGAACATGAACATTAACATGTTAATTAATTTGCAAACTTGCTGTTAGTCTATAAATGATTTTCTTTTTTCTGCGTTAATTTTACATAGCTGTGCTGCAATATAGGTTTTCGAAATTAACTGAAAAAGTATTATGTTTCAGACGCAAAATGCATCTATTGAAGATGATCCACATAGGGTACGAAACGTCGAGTTAAATTAATTTGCAAACTTGCTGTTGACAAAATTTAGTTTACTACAATTTCAATCGAGAAGAATGTCAATTTATAATAACACGCACGAATGCAATGAAGAAAGAATGAAAAATGAGCAAGATTTAAATAATTTCAGTAAAATATGAATTACCACATAAAATAAAGATAGTGCTCGGTCAATCCGGCAACGTCAGACCGCGAAAATGCATTTTCGATGCAATCAGAACGACGAAACTAATTTCGCAAACCCCCGGGACGAGTACAATAACGTAATTGGCAAAAGTAATCTGCCACACATATTTACATTACACTCGACCGGTCCCGCATTACGTTGTCATCAATTACTGATTGCCAATTAAATTACTGGAATTCTGTACCTTAAAATGGCCACCGATAGCGCCGAATCGTTCGACGCGTATTATCAAAATTTCACTGTATACTTACTTCGACCATCGGAACATGGTGTGCAAAAATTTCGGCGAAAAAATGATTTCCGGTCGACAATTTGCTCTACAAACATGTCCCGCAGCAAATAATCCTGTTACACTCGATTTCCAGAGAATACCGAAAAAGAGCGATATTTTCCCCTCCTTTGTTGGGTGCTTTCAGCAAATTGAAATCGGTAGCCGAAAATGTATTGGGCTCGATTAAATTTTTATCCGGCAGTTTTTCGGAACGGTTTTTCAGCTGGACGAATTCGTGGCGGTAGTTATAGTGATTGGCGTTCGCGGCCGAGTTCACGGTGAAAGGATCTCTCTTTCCAAGTTAATTGGAGTTGCGTGACGAGTCGTCGTAAACAAAGTGAACTGTTCGAATTCCTCAAAGTGCCGGTCTTCGTCATTAAAAGACGAACACCCACGTGAGACGCCATTTTCTCGGCTATAAACGGAACACGCGCCGAGAGAAGGCTTAACCCGTGGTCGCGTGCGAGAGCATAATCGCTGTCGCAACTATCCTCCGGGGAACCGTGGCCTCTTCGATCCTTAAATACCGGCTGCCGTTTTTGGTAGTGTGTCAAATCGTTCTCACTCCACGTATGGACAAAATTCTCCTTCTCGTAAAACCAAGGACGCTTGAGATGCTTTATATTGAAGAGACTGTTTGTTAGCCCCATGTATACTGGTATTAAAAATTCTGAAATATTTTTCCCAATAAATTATAACTGTCTCCAACAATTTCCACAATTTCCAAAGAATCAGAAAATTTTGTAGAACCATTCTTGCAAAGTACAAAGAATGTTGTATCTAATTGAAATCACAATTGCCCGGAGGCGATTCCCTATAATAGTGGAATTAAGCTGCTGAAAAATTTTCAGCAATAAATTCCAATTTCCCAAAACAATTTCCACGGGTATTTAAAAGAATCTGACGCTGTCAAGATTCGAGAGGACGTTCGAGAGAGATGCTTTATTGAGGAGACTGTTAGCCCCATGTATACTGGGATTCAAATTCTGAAACATTTTTCCTAATAAATTATAACTATTTCCAACAATTGTCACAATTTTCAAAGAATCAGAAAATCCTATAGAACCATTATTGCAAAGTACAAAGAATGTTGTAACTAATTGAAATCACAATTGCCCGGAGACGATTCCCTATAATAGTGGAATTAAGCTGCTGAAAAATTTTCAGCAATAAATTCCAATTTCCCAAAATAATTTCCACGCGTATTTAAAATAATTTGACGCTGTCAAGATTCGAGAGAGATGCTTTATTCAAGAGACTGTTTGTTAACTCCATGTCGGATTCAAATTCTGGAAGATTTTTGTCAATAAATTATAACTGTCTCTAACAATATCCACAATTTCCAAAGAATCAGAAAATCCTGTAGAACCATTATTGCAAAGTACAAAGAATGTTGTACCTAATTGAAAACACAATTGCCTGAAAAATTTTCAGCAATAAATCACAATTTCCCAAAACAATTTCCACGGGTGTTTAAAAAAATCTGACGCTGTCAAGATCACATAAAAGGAATCATAAAATACTGCGGAATCGTCTGGGAAAGTGGAGGCTCGCTGGAGGAATGATTGCCAGAGGAGACCTGTAAAGGGGAGCCTGCGTCAATTCAGTTACGTAGGGAATAACGTTATCTCTGGCAGCGTGGTCTGGCAGTGAACGCGTTAATAAAAAGAAAGAAGAACAGGAAGACGATGAAGAAGAAGAAGAGTCAGGGAATCGAAGTAGCTACTCGTCGATCAATATGTTGCAACCTTCCGGTACTAAAGCGGTCCGCAGCAGTGTTATAAAACGCGACACGTATCGAAGATAGCTCTGCGGTCTGGTGTACGGTGCAACCTCCATCCCAGCTTGGCTTCGTTCTTATCGATGCAGAATCGACGATACGAGGCGAGGCAAGTCGTCGTAGAGCATCTTGAAGGGATAGGGGGTCGCGTTTCGGTCAACGTCAGCGTCTGAAAACTGTGGTATACGAGGAGGCGCGGGTGTCGCGTGTGCCCGAAGCTCCTTAAGGCTCTGCGGTCAGATTCGCTTTAAGTGCATTAAGTAAATCCACTTAGATCGAATCTTATATAAAACATCGGCTAATCAGCTTTAAATGGCTGCGCGGCGGTCGTGTGTCAAAGGAAACTGACTCGAAATCTCTCTTGATCTTGACACCGGTACTCTCGCATCCCATTCCCCCTGAACAAATCTCTATCGGTGGTTCCATCATAGCCACTATGGCGCAGCAGTTGCTGATTTATGACAATTTTTTATTCAGAGGATTTATACTGTGTTTTATGATAAGCGCGAACCGTGATATATTTTATTATTCCAACAATACATGATCAATATACAAACCACCCCTTCGTACTTAAGATGTTCGTTTATAATCTTGTTCTCCAAGTCAACAAATTTTTAGTATGCATTTTACAATGGCTTTTATAAAACAATTTACGAGAACACAAGATTGCATTAAGATCTACAATCTACAGATCAAAATTGCCACATAAAATAATTTTAGAAAATGTTTTGTAGATGGATCATTTACAATTACCCTTTACCATGATATATTTTATTATTCTAACAATACATGATCAATATACAAACCACCCCTTCGTACTTAAGATGTTCATTTATAATCTTGTTCTCCAAGTCAACAATTTTTAGTATGCATTTTAAAGATTTAGGATGCACAATGGCTTTTATAAAACAATATATGAGAACAAAAGATTGCATTAAGATCTACAATCTACACATAAATAGTCACATAAAATAATTTTAGAAAATGTTTTGTAAATGGATCCTTTACAATTACCCATTACCATGAGATATTTCATTATTCAGAGGATTTATACTATGTTTTACGAGAAGCTCGAACGAACCGACATTAAATGTAATAGCTCTCGCTGCTGAGTAAGTCTTTCGGTCGTAAGCCTGTTTCACGCTTTCTCTCTAGTATTAAAGAATTCTCTGATCTTTTAAAATAATTTCGAAACTTTCGACGTCGTTTCAACGGGCCAGGAAATTATTTCAAGAACTTCGTCGTCTTCGTGAAAATTGTTTAACACCTTGTTCCGGCTTTAAAGCGATTAAAAAGTAGCGACATTAATCGGGTAAAAGAAAGTGTCAATTTCTGAAGAAAATTGAAACAAGTCTGCGACAGGTTGAACCATAACATGTATAAAAGATATTCGAAGAATGTTGTAAGAAAGATGACAATTCCAGCCGCGTGACATTACGACGATCATTTCAGATCCATTTAAGCGGAGTCGAAAAACAAGTTGATCATACAATCTCGTTCAACGTTATACTTTAGAGGCACTTTCCGGCGATAAAGAATTGCAAAGTACGAAGGACATTACGTACGGAGTACCATTCGCAGACGTCGGATACGTTTTTACCGTAATCAATTTTTTTTTCAAGCCCAGAAAACTTGCGCATTACGTCGTGCTTTAAAGTAAACGGATGAAGTCATTAGCGTCCGTGAAATGAAGTAACAAGCGTGTAACGCAACATCGTAACCGTGAACGAGATAAATTCCATGATACACCGGATAGAAGCCATAATTACGCGTATTACTCATCCCGTCCTCGAAAGGGTTCATTTCGAATAAAGCACTCGACGCTGCCCACTGGAATCGAGCGATAATAAACCGTTCCCACGAAAAATAAACGAGGACTGAATAATACAGATAAACGCAAGATGCACTCGTCGATTATGCCAATGCGACGAGCGCATATTCTTTAACTACACAGTTTACCTCGGAATGGAAAGCTTCTGTTCGCTTCACCTTCAATATTCGAGACGATATCGACCAAAGTATACGACTCTTCGAGACGTTCGATAGAACGGGCCGTATGGTCGCTCGTATTTTTAAGGTTTGTTCACAACTCCGCAACTGAGACGACGGCAAACCACTTCTGGGAATAAACTATGTATCGTTTTCCAATCATGTGGAGCGAATTTTCCAGCCAATATACTTTAGAAGATCGCCGAACTGTACTAATTTCCAGAGCATTAGGACGAAGAAGCGAAATTTCGATTTTCAGGGCGATTTTTAGGGTAAACAAAATTGATGTTGCTTCGACTTTTATAAATGGAAACAAATACCAGAAATTCGGATAAAATTATTAATGAAAACTTAATATTTACTTGAAATTTAAAAAAATTAATAAAATAATTATATAATCAAAATTTAATATTATCGAGGTTTATATTGAATTTTTATATAAAAAATTTTTGTATATGGAATTTATATAGAAAATTTAATATTATTGAGGTTTATATATATATATATATATAAAAATAAATAAATTTAATATTACCTGTTTTCTCTGTACCAAAACGTATATACATTCCCTTTAAGGGTCGTTCGCACTGTTTCGAGAGAAAATAAATGCACAGAAAATATTTCTCGGCGATAAAGCACCACCGTACACGTTCCACCTACAAATAATGACCGTTCTTAAACGCGGGGAACTATTCCATTAACGCGATCGCGTACAGAGAAAACAATGAGCAGGTTCGTTTCGGTCGGCGCGTGAAAAATCGCCGTTCTATTCGTCAAATTAGTCAGGGAGGACGGGAGGAACGCCGAAATTGAGGTCGTCGAGGCACCTGTTAATTTACAAGCAGTCGGTGCTGCTGCAGCAGCAACTGCTTCCCGTCGACGTTTGTTATTTGAATGGTCCTTGCGGCCTCTTCGACGATTTATTAACACGGTATTGTTAAACCTCTTCAAGCGTTCGCAAATAGAACCAGGGGCGCGTTTTCGCGTGTGGTTATTTCCCGACACCGACCAGGAAAACGCGTTCCAAGTCGGACAATGCTCAACGTGCAACTCTGTTCCTTCTACCGGCGCAGGATGAGGAAACAGGTGTTGCAATCGCGATCGATCAACAGGAATTCTCGTGCAACAGCTACAAGCCAGTTTCACGAATTTTTTCGGAACGACTATTGATAATGTGCATGAGAAGGGAAATGGACCAAGTAAAGATAAAGAGCCGATGATTTTTAAGAGCATTCCTGACGCCGTTATAAGAATCCAGTTACAAGAATTTTTTCGGAACGTCTATTGATAATGTGCATCAGAAGGGAAATGGACGAAGCAAAGATAAAGAACCGATGATTTTTAAGCGCATTCCTGACGCTGTTATAAGAAGCTAGGTTCACGAATTTTTTCGGAACGTCTATTGATTATGTGCATCAGAAGGGAAATGGACGAAGCAAAGATAAAGAGCCGATGATTTTTAAGCGCATTCCTGACGCCGTTATAAGAAATGAAACACTCGGAAGAAACTCCTATGAATTTTAATCTGATCCTTCAGGGATTCTTTCGTCTACTGTCTCCCCGGCAAATAATCTCTTTACCAAACAACTATCCAGCGAAAGCCGGGCCAAACGCCGATATGCAATTTAAACTGAAAACTTTCAAGTTTAAATACGCACGACGGAGTTTGGCTGACTTCGATTCAAATGAACCCTGCCTGCGAACTTTGCTCTTCATCCTCTTAGCTCCACTGCATTTCTAACCTGTTTGTGTTCTTATTTATTTAAAGGCTGCTCTGATTTTGAATTTGCTATTATGAATTGCTTATCATTTCTCTAAGCAGTGTCTCCGTGCAAGGTTACATTTACTTTAATATGACAACGTTGCGAATAGAATATTGAATTACATTTCATCCCGTTTCTCACATTTGCGCACGATAGAAGAACGTACCAGAAGCAAGAGTGCAAAATAATATTTTTTCCAGTAAGTAGATACGGAAAGCAAGAAACAGACGTCTCGGGAATAATATATTTCCGTTTCCTCGGATCGCAAATACCGTCTCGGGAATTCGAGTCGCAATCTTTCCTTTGTGATCCGCACGAAACAATTTTATTCCACCCTTTTTACTTCCATTTGCATAAACTCGAGTCCGAGGAACTCTCTCTCTCTCTCTGTCTCTATCTGCTGTGCAATCATTTCATGCGTGCTTTGTAAAATAATAAGCTTTATTCGCCTCGTTATTCGTGAAGGAGCAGGCTCGATATTCCAATGAATTGTAAATAACAAGCTCCCGCGGAGAAATGTTGATCTCGCGAAAGAAGAGACAATTTAATGTCCCGGTGAATTTGAAGTATCGAATCTCGACCCGGGAATTTTCCTCGGGCTTCGTGTTCCATAGTTCGGGACCGCCACGGCAAACTAATAGCAGGGCTGAATCGACTAGTCGACGCGGAATTATCGTCGGTCATTAATCTTCCGCGAACCTCTAACGAAATTTGTTGCCGCTTCGACGTCCCTGTAAAGTGCATCCTCCGTCGACCGGCGGCAGCCGCATCGATCTACTTTATTAACAATTAAAAATATGGGCTCGGGACCACTACTTCGACTCTCTCCCTCGCTCTGGTAAAACGCTAAGAGCTGAATGCGTTTACAGATTTATTATATTCGGAAGTAATGATATATTCTATTTATTCTTTCTATCATTAAAGTAGTTGATTCAAGAGTCCATTCAATAATACGAATACAATGGATTATCGTGGATAATTGTATTGGCTCTAGAACGCGTTCATTTATATTGAATACTAAAAATATATAAAATCTGTAGCCAACTAGCGAAGTTAGTCAATTAAATACTGTAATGATTAAAAAAATAATTATTAAAAATACGAGAAAATACACAGTCTAATAATAAATGCAGTTCATTCAATAATACGTATACTACAGATTATCATGGATAATTGTATTGGCTCTAGAACGCGTTCATTTATATTAAATACTAAAAATATATAAAATCTGTAACCAACTAGCGAACAACTAGCGAATCAACTACTGTAATGATTGACTAAGTTCACTAGTTGGCTACAGATTTTATATATTTTTAATATTCAATATAAATGAACGCATTCTAAAGCCAATAAAATTATCCATGATAACCCGTTGTATTCGTATTATTGAATAAACTGCATTTATTATTAGACTGCATTTTCACGTATGTATTTTTAATATTCAGTGTAAATGAACATGTTCCGCAGCATTCCTTTATCCTCTTACATTTTCACATTTTCATACTATTGTATTCGGTAGTAAATTGACGACATTCGTTAGTAGACTGCAGATTTACAGATTTTGAATATTCAGTATAAACGAACGTGGACTAAATTAAATTAATCCTGTTGTGTTTCTCGGTTATTTTTTGACCCTTGTTTATTTTCATGTTTTAATGCTATCGTATTCATTCGGTAGTGGGCTGACTACATTCGCTGAAAAAATTGCAGATTCTACGTATTTTTAGTGTCAATATAAATGAACGTGGGCTGGAGTCAGTTAAATTAATCCGGTTGTATTCTACAGATATTTCCCGATCCCTTTATATTTTTATTTCTCTTTACGATTTGTTGCGGTGCTATTATGATCGTATGATAGGTTTTTACAATAAATCTGTACAAGGAAACGTGTTCAGCTACTTTTGTTCCGACTTGATGTAAGGTATTTAGACAATAAAAATTAGATTTCATGTATGCAACGTATTTAGATAATAAACAGGTCAGATTTCACATGTCGTTTTATATGTAAGAATGTTTATACCGAATTGTAAAAATGTTTATACCACCGTATCGATGACTGATTGTTTTATTCATATGTTTAGCTGTTATTGATTTATGCGGTTATATATAATTTTATTGATTTATGCGTTGCGTTAGCGTTTTGTTAACAAATCTATGTTACCATGAGTTTTTGTAAAATAAACAATTTCCTACGAGACATACATACATACATATTTTTCCTATAACAGCTTACGTTCTCAAGAAAATCGATTCGGAAAGCCCGATGAACACGTGTGCACTGCAGCAAGTGACAGATACATGTCGTGTCCAACCACTGCTGACCATTTCCACTTGCGGCAACGGTTGCAGATATATCGACAGTGGTTCATCTGCTTTTTCACGATATAACATCGCGCGAGCAGACACGACAGAATGTAATAAGATCGATGGGAAATTGATAAGTCTGTGCATGCGAGTGACTGCAAGTATATTATACACCAGTAGCAGACAGAACTGAACAGACGTATTGGACATGAACTCGACGACGACGTTCGAAATTTAATTTGGTCGAGATAGAAGCATCGTGTAAAAAAGTTGTATCGCGTTGTCATTAATTTAATTTGCTTCTAAACATTACTAGACTACAAGAAGAAAATTTCTATGATTTTGTTCTTTTTTGTGTTAGTTGTTCCTGATCTTGTTTTTATTATATTCGTTCTTCCTGATTTTTTTTTGTATTGGTTGTTCCTGATCTTGTTTTTTTTATATTGGTTGTTCCTGATCTTGTTTTTTTAACATTTCCAATCTTAATTTGCTTCTAAACATTACTAGACTGCAAGAAGTTTCACTTCTACTGCGCGTTTTTTACAATATAACCGCGAATTGCATTGAAACAACCAATTTTTCAATGGAAGTACATAATTATGAGTCGGTGAAACTTAAAACAGTAAAATATTAGAAAAATATTTAATAATATCATTTGCATGAGAAATAGATTTTTATTCAGCTCCGTTTCACATGATTCCATGTTCAAAAATATTTTTCTAAATGGCATCCTATATATTCTTGCGAAGTCAACCACTTTAATCATCTGGAGTATTTTGAAGGTTATTGTTGTAATTAAAGTGTATTTTAGACATCTAAAAGATTCCTATTTTGTAATTCTTTTTATAGTAAGAATTATTGAGGATTGAATGAAGCTACATTGCAAAGTTTCGACCTTTCAATAATTCAGCCAATGTTCAAGAAGTAGTTTATTGGTAAATAACAAGAACTAATTTATTGATCGATTCGAAATTTAATTTGGTCGAGATAGAAGCGTCGTGTAAAAAAGTTGCATCGCGTTGTCATTAATTTTTACGTTTGCGCAATCGTGTCCATTGAAAATAAACTACGTACACAATGTTTTGTATTTGATTCGTCATGAAAGCACGAAATCCGCAGTCGACTCGTTACAATCCGAACAAGTTTATGCAGTCGATTTTAATTATAAACACAGTAATTTCATTTAACGTTACAACCCAATAAATTCGTTTGATAATTTCATACAAAAGCGGCATTATGACGTCGCCAAGCGAATTCTGAACGGCTCTCGCCGCGAGTTCGTGTTTACAATTTCGCGATAACAGAGAAACTGTATATAAGTTGACATCGCGGTGACGAGCATAGGCGAGGTATCGCTCATTGAAAAAAAGTTGGGTATCCCACTTGACCAACAGCCGAATTAAAATAACTCCGAATGGCCGGGGTTGAACGGTTACGCGGTCCGTTAGCCGCGAATGAAAGGATGCTCCAGATTTTCGCGTGAAAAAGAAATATGGCCGACGATAGAGAGAGAGAGAGAAAAAAGCGAGAGAAAAAAACGAGAAAGAGAAGCTACGTCACCGATCGCAGGGGCAAGTATTAATGCTATCGCGTTCGCGTTTTACTTAGCCGCAATTACGATCCTTACCCAGATTCTGTTAAAGCTGTCGCGCGATTGAAAACGCAGCCCGCAAGTCAAAGGTTTTCGACCGCTTTTCGACTTTTCCTCATTTTCACCGTGGCTCCATTTTTCACCCGTGAAACTCGGTTTTCACCGGAACACTTTTTTTCCCAGAAGAAGAGAGAAAGAGGGGAGAAAGCAGAAAAAAGAAAGAAAAAAAGAAAGAAAAGATCTTCCCGCCCGCTTAAGCGCGGCTTCTTGTCCCCTATGTCGATGCACGGGAAAATGCTCCGTTAATGTAGCCGCGGAGTAAATGAGGACGAAAGAGTTTCAATGCATTTTTCAGTTTCGTCGCCGGATTCTTTTATGCCGACCTTCTCTCTCCTCCGATCCTTCTTCGCTGTTCTCTCTCCCTCTCTCTTCTCTTTGATCACTGAAACTGTGTGTATCGATTCCCCGATGGAATGAACTTTTCTACGGGCGTACGGATGCGCCGGTTTCCTCCAGCCAATCTGTTCCTCTGATCGATTAAGACCACCGGAAACCTCCGGGTTAATTAGGCCAATGTATATGTCGAAATTCGTTTTAGTCTTATTGTTCATTGGCCTTCCAAACTAAGAAAATTTTAAATAAACAGATTATTGAGAAACATGGTCGTATTCGTAATTAGAATCACCGGAAACATCCCTATTAATTAGTCTAACGAATCTATCGAAGTCCTTTTTAGTTACTTCGTGAGCCAGGAAATTTCGAGCAAAGAATTAATAACACAATTTTAAAAATCGTAACACATCTTGAATTTTTTAAAATAATGTAGAATATAAAACATTTTAAATTTTCTATCACTAAATTTTAAATAATCAGATTATTGAGAAACATGGTCGTATTCGTAATTAGAATCACCGGAAACATCCGTATTAATTAGTCTAACGAATCTATCGAAGTCCTTTTTAGTTACTTCGTGAGCTGGGAAATTGCTCGTGGCGAATTAATAACACAATTTTAAAAATCGTAACATATCTTGAATTTTTTAAAATAAATTGAAGTCGTCCGAAAATAATGTAGAATATAAAACGTTTTAAATTCTCCATCACTAATTAAGAATTCTTAGTCAGATTGTAATTTCGTCCATATTTTAAAAATAAACTTTTGTACTGAATTTACTTTTCAAAATCCCTTTAACAGTTCACTGAAGCGCGCAAACTACGATCAATTTTTGAACCGTCCAGGATGGCGGATTCCTTAACGGTGACAGATCTATTTCAAGCTCGGTAAAATAATGTAAGCCATTTGGGATTTAATTCAAAAGTAAATACAACTTTTCAAAGGCTGAATTCATCTTCAAAAATAGTTCACTTCCCATTCCAGCTTTATACATGTATTTTTCGAACATTTTTCGAATTGTATCGATTTTATTCAGACTCTAAACAAGTTAGATTACAGTGGGTTACCTAAAAGGAAGAACCGTTGCAACGCTGTCAAACGGTGGAACGCAAAACCCGAAAAACCAATGTACCGAAGTACGAAAAGAGTGAACCTAACCTCACGTTTTTTCGCCGGTGAATCCGGTGGGACGTTTGTCCGCGGCAAGCACGTTCCCATATATTACGCGTCCCATTTCACGGGGCCCGGCCGGGGCAGCGTAAATTGAACTGTCACGCGGAATTAACGTTAACGAGAAAATCGTTCGCGAATCCGTTCTGTGACTTACGTGAGCCAGCGATCTCTGCTACACGTTCCGCTCTCCTCCGTCGGCGGGCGTTTCGCCTATGTTCGTTAGTGCGTGATAATTCGCGCGTACACAAGGTTACTCCCCCGGGACAGACGCGCTTTGACACGCTTCAAAAACGTTTGCCTCGTAAAACCCTCGCGCCTCGGGGAAAAAATTCAAATTCCCGAGAAAAAAAAACAAACCAATACCGTGCGCGTAAGACCGCACATCCGAAGTGAAAACATCTATGAAGATTAATGGTTTATTCTTCTCTTAATAAAATTTTACATAGAGCTGGTGTTGCAGAGCCTGAGCTCTATTTGCCCAATACAAACCGGTCCTTATATATTATAATTGTAATTAACCTATTATATATTCAATAATCAACGTTAATAAACTGCATGATAACAGAAACATCTTCAAACTATATAGTAATATGTCTAATGTCTATTTGTCTTCTACTTTTCCTCCCTCTACTGTAAAGATTTTTTTAATTGATCTATCTATTTGCGATTTATATCGATTCCCCCGAGTTTACTCGAATGGCGTTTCACCCCGGAGCGTGTGACGGATCAGACTCATTCACTACTATCCAGAAATGACGTACATGGAAGTCAAACGAAAAAAGAGAAAAAATGTAAAAACCAGTAGCTGATCAAAGGTACGTGGCCATTGCTTATCCTGTTCCCAATGAAAACCACACGTCATAACTCGGCGAGGCTTTAATTAACCGGTTCTCGAAACTCCCTTGACACGCCGAGAGAAACCTAACCCCTTACACGGTGACCGTAACACCGCGAACGAGGTGCTGCTTTCGATAACGTTATCGATAAATATCGATAATATAGAGCTGTCAGACCGTTCTCGATATGTCGATATTTTTAAGATGTC
This sequence comes from Lasioglossum zephyrum, assembly GCA_028455615.1. Classification (NCBI taxonomy): domain Eukaryota; kingdom Metazoa; phylum Arthropoda; class Insecta; order Hymenoptera; family Halictidae; genus Lasioglossum; species Lasioglossum zephyrum. Next base: position 7,815,451 of record CM052320.1, on the reverse strand, counting down.
CGTAAATTGAATTCTGCTTAGATCCGGGCCCGTATAACTAACAAAGAAACGACAGTCAACGAGATTTTATGAAGTAGAGACATTTTACTGCAGGAACGTTGGGTAGTCAGATTTCATACAAAATTGAGACCGACGCTGCTATGAATTTTTTAGGACTCCTAACCGCGACTGTCATGTCGAGAAACTTTTATTCCAGGTGAACAACCTTTTTCGACGGTAGAATAGACTACTTCTAACGATGGAATGAGATTACAGGTTTACACGCTACTTTTGGCAAATTCAACTTCCGTGGCTGAGGATTTTTTAATAATCCTTTAACAGAGACTTTAACGTTACTAAAACGAGTGTATATTTAAAAAAATAAGAAGATCCGCTGTTTAATTTAAAGCAACAACTCTTCCTCAATAACGCTATCTAATAATTTAGTTTGGGATTATTGTGCAACAAGATTTTTGAACTTCCCTTTGGTACAGCACACTTATTGTTCAGGCACTAATTGGGGAATTTTGCATAACATGTCGATTGTATATACAGGGTGTCCGGTTCGCGTGATTTAGTACCTACATGCAAGAAGTAGAATCGGTAGGTCATGATCAGACGCATCAGACGATTCAATCAAGTAGCACGCGCATTCACTAGATTTTCAAACCTGATTTACTCGAAAACGAAGGGTCACATGAAAAAATATTACACTTTCTTTTCGAATCACTTCCCAATAGAATAGCATGACACCCTGTATATAAATTTCTCATAAAGAAAATGAACATTCCTTGTGAATTTAAACCCTTGTGCGGTGGTGAAAACTGGGGACATATCTGGTTTAACAATTTTCTGAATGTTTTCCCTTCCATGAAACAAAATTAGACAGCGGATTTCATGCATTTATGACAAAAAAGAGTAGATGCAATTTAAAACAGTAAAAATACAAAAAGAATTTAAACGTACTATTCTATTATTCTCAACCCATTAGACACATTAAGAAATGAATTTTTACTTCACTCCACTTTGTTGCAAATTAGGTAGAACATTATCACATTGCACAAAGATCCGCCGTCCAAATCCACTTCAATGAAACAATTATCAAAACGTAAATCCCTGCTAGAATGTCGTTGAACGATGTCATGACAAAAAAAGAATAGATGCAATTTAAAACAGTAAAAATACAAAAATAATTTAAACGAACTATTCTACTATCCTCAATCTATTAGACGCATTAAGAAATTAATTTTTACTTCACTACACTTTTTTGCAACTTAGGTAGAACACTATCACATTGCATAAAAATCCACCGTCCAAATCCACTTCAATGAAACAATTATCAAAACGTAAATCCGTGTAAGAATATCCTTGAACGATGTCTCGACGATGTAATTTAGAATTGTGTCGCTGTTGTTGGAACTATTTTTCGAAATCTCCCCGGTTATGCGAACTTATCGATAATCGGTACGAGCACCGCTCGGTGGCGGTCGCTCGATGAAAAACAAATTACATAGCTGCACCGCGTCCGAAGAGGCACGACACCGAGGGTTTCGAATAACGTATTCCCACAAAGAAATCATGGATGACAGGCTGTAATTCGTGACGCGTAATATCAGAGGCGGATTAGCCTTGTATAAAAACGTCAAACCGTAGGCGAGCGAGAAAACCAACACATTCGGCGAACGTGGGCAAACGTATACATCGTGTATACGTATGTGACAACTTAAAAAATGCACTAATCGAGCTTCATAATATACGATTCTACGTATTTACCAGTAAAAAAAGTCATGAACCTGTCATATATTTATTAATAAATATATTAGTAATACAATCTACGTATTTACCAGTAAAAAAAACTCATGATCCTGTCATGTATTTATTAATAAATATATTAGTGATATACTCTACGTATTTACCAGTAAAAAAAGTCATGATCCTGTCATGTATTTATTAATAAATATATTAGTGATATACTCTACGTATTTACCAGTAAAAAGAAGTCATGATCCTGTCATGTATTTATTAATAAATATATTAGTGATACACTCTACGTATTTATCAGTAAAAAGAAGTCAGGTCCTATGTCAAAGCGATCGAATCTTTAAACGACAATACCTCGAAAGTGAAATTACGTGACATGCGGCATTCTCTCCGACAACCACAGACATATACCTCTGGAACGCGGAGAAGGTTCTTACGGGTCTCCGGTTCGGATCGTTACAGCCGTTCTCCCATAACGCATCTCGTGGAACGAAACGCATCGAGGAACACGAGTGCATAGCATCGATCGAGGCTCCCATGAACCGTTTGACAGGTAGCGCACGGGCTAATCGACGAGCGTTTAAAGGGAATTTTCACGAGGGCAAGTAGATTCGCGGACAGTACATCGATCGTGGATGCGCGTTGCGCGTGACATTTGCCGCTTGTTCCGTGCGGGGTGAGAGTAAGGGGGACACAGAGAAAAAAAGCGTATTCGATAGAGGAAAATAATCGGACTGACATCGGGCGAGAGCTAGGCGGAATTGTCCGGGGTCGATCGATTCGCGGTTCTACGTTGTTAGGCTCGCGTTTTACCGGTGACATTTGAGATTCGTGGTTACTCACCTGAACCCCCCGGCAAACCGTCAGAACGGCCAGCAGTAGTCCGGCCACTAGCATCCCCTTCATCCTCTGTCCACTCCGCCTAACCTTTCTTTAAATCTCCGGCACCGTCCGCTTCTCTTTCTCTCCTGCGTTCGACTGGTTACCAAAGACGACGACGACCAGTTCTCTCTTTTCCACCGAAACTTCCCAGCGAGTTTATCGGCGACCGCACTCGTTTAACAAACCGCAGAAGAACGTTGCGGAACGATTTTACGCTGTTCGGTACGACGAGACACCCACTCTTTCTATCTCTCTTCTCACCCGCCGTGTATACGGGAGCACAGCGTACTACTGTGACACTGCTGCTGGGTGGGTCGCTTCACGAGAAATCAAGATGGAGGTGAAGCGCGGCGCCGGTGCCGCTGAAACGACTCGACCAATCAAAAGCTGTCACTCGATGACCGCGCCGGAGGGCGCGTTCACATGCGCGCAGTGGTCAGTCGATACTGTGGCGGGAATATTGAGATTTCGTAACGGCGTCGGACCACTTTCACGTTATTTTAAACAGACTTTCTCGATTGAACAATACCTTTCAACTATTTTTTCTATCGCACACGCCAAAAGCACTTTTTACACGCACGTTGAATAACATTAACAATTGGTTAATACCATATTACCAGTTAATAACACGATAATAAATTTCGATGTTGCATTATATTCTTTCAAGATGATTTTTTCATGAATATGTACAATTTAAAACATGTAATTGAGATTTAAAAAAAACATGCTAATAGAATTTTAAAAGTGCTTCGGTACGTTAAATCAATTAAACAGTATGCTTTATTTCATTATATTTAGATTGATTTTTTTTATCACACACGCTAAAAGCACTTTTTACACGCACGCTGAATAACATCAACAATCGGTTGATAATGAATTTTGATGTTGCATTATATTCTTTCAAGATGATTTTTTTATGAATATGTACAATATAAAACACATAATTGAGTTTTAAAAAAAACATGGTAATAGTTGAATCAATAAATCATTACGAATTTAGTATGCTTTATTTCATTGTATTTAGATTAATTTTTTCTATCACACACGATAAAAGCACTTTTTACACGCACATTGAATAACATCAACAATCGGTTAATGTCATATCACCAGTTAATAACACGATAATAAATTTCCATGTTGCACTATATTCTTTCAAGGTGATTTTTTCATGAATATGTACAATTTAAAACATATAATTGAGATTAAAAAGAAATATGCTAATAGAATTTTAAAAGGAAATGCTTCGGTACGTTAAATCAATTAAGCAGTACGAATTTAGTATGCTTCATTTCGTTATATTTAGGTTAATTAGACTCGGAGTTCGAAAAATGCTTTCATTCTCCAATCGATAAGTCGTCGCATTCGAAATGACGATTAAAATAATTAATGAACGTCTGTCGACGCGATTTCCTTCGTTTTTCGAAATCGCCGAGTCTTTTATAAGACTTATATTAGCCCATGAAAACGATGTCAGATAATACACAGTGTTCGAAAATCGACAGTTTCGCTAATCAAACCGGTATTGTTCACGCATGTTTATTGTTGCGTGCACGTGAACCGGAAGCACAGAATACACGATAAATTCGGATAAACCGTGAAATCTGATCTATCCATCTTTGTTCCAATTTTCCCTCGGTTCATCCTTTCGAAAATATTCGACTGGTAGTAGATGAAATAGCGGTTCCAATGATACGTGCAGAAACCTTAGCCGATGCCAATCGATGATAAAGTTTGACCGCGTCATCCGTCGCAGTAAGCTGGTGCTCCAAAAGCTTCGATTTAAAAGAGAGTAAAAAAAAGAAGAAGAAGCGGAGATGTTGGCAGCTGGCACACCTCTAAAGATAGATCAATCGTCCAGCGTTACCGATCAATAAAAACTATTAATTGATATAGACACGTACGTTTGCGTGTCATTACCACGACATTGTTTAACATGCAAAGAGTGACAAGGCAGCATGACATCATGCACATACATAGTTACGCACCTATTACCACTCTAACGAATCTGTTCCCTTGCATGATGCCTTTGCCGAGCACTATGCTGCTTGCAAACAATTTTCACAATTATCTCTATAAATTACTACGCCGTGGAAATTGCCACTTTGGTATACATCTACATTGTACAGGATGTTCGTAGAAATTAACACTTCTATCGTGCATGAATTTAGTCGCAAAAAGGATCCAATTAATTATAATTATAGCGCGCATTTCAATCGACGTTGTATAGTCACGTCTATGCAATCGCCTCAAACGTTCCGGCAAACTGATTTCAAAAGACAACGCAACGATACTATTGCGACGTTCGCACGTACAAACTCATGAACAACTCTGGAAATATTCCATGTGCCATCTAAATATTGTGGTGACCAAGGTGAACCCACCTTTATTCTAAGCGACGTTAAATAAGAAAAAAAAGAAACTCATAAACAAGCCTGAATAGAGTTGTGAGCTAACGAACATCGGAATCAGGAGTTTTCAGCACCCACAATACATTCGCAGAGGCATTAGGGGTGTGGAGGAACTCGAAAATGTCGGGTCTGACTTTTTACGACACTTTCGATTCACGATTATTATTATTATTTATTATAAACGGAGTGTGATCCTTTTAAAAAACTGTCAACAATAACAAAGAAGAAAAAAATATGACAACTTGGTTAACAACAACAAAGAAGCACAATCGACATGGTACTATCATACAATCCTGCTAGGTTGTACAGGGTGTCCCAAAATTCGTGTAGTTCCCGGAAATGGGAGGTTCCTTGGGTCATTTGAAGCGACATTTTCCTTTACAAAAATGGCGTCAGCGGCTTTGTTTAGGAGTTATTAACGAAAAACACGGACCAATCAGAGCGCGGCTATAGCGAACGGAGTCCGACTCAGCGACAGGTCCCGCTTAGCGTGGCGGCGCCATTGGCTGAGCCAGAATCAATCCGCTGTAGCCGCGCTCTGATTAGTCAATGTTTTTCGTTAATAACTCCTAAACAAAGCCGCCGACGTCATTTTTGTAAAGGAAAATGTCGCTTCAAATGACCCAAGGAACCTCCCATTTCCGGGAACTACACGAATTTTGGGACACCCTGTATTTGAAAATTGAATAAAGAATTGGTAAAAAAAATCAACACGAATATAAATAATGCAAGAATTTGCAATAATGCGATTTAATGGATTAATTAATTCATAATTAGATGTAGTTTTAAATGTTTGAAACCCCGCTCTTTTTCTTAGTTCACGTTCCGGCACATAAAAATTGATTTGCTCAAGTAAAGAGGAACAATCCATCAATATAATTGTGTTTGTTGATTATCGATCGTAAGGTAGTTTATAACAAGAAGTATACATGATATCGGCGCAAAGGTTTGATCAAAAATTTTTTTTTACGGTTTTTAGGTCCCGTATTTATGAATCTATCCTCTTTTTGTTTAGAAACAAGAAGAGGGTGATAGATATCAAAAATACGTTCCTTAATAATAGTGGATGTATAGCTAATAGGATAACCGTTGCGTCTTAAGATATCTTTAATTGTTTTTAGATTATTAGATCTAATAAAATCTTTAATAAAACCTTTAATAAAACCGATTTTATGTTGTAAAGGATGGTGGGACAGAAAGTTGTTAATGTATTTTCCAGACCAGCTAGATTTGTGGAAACAATTTGTTTTTAACATACTACCTTCTCTTAATATACTGACATCAAGAAAATTCAGACAAGAATCATTCTCAATCTCATGTGTAAATTGAATTCTATCATGACATTTGTTGAACGTGTCCAACAAAATCTGCAATTGGTGTGGTTTTATACGAGTCATAATGTCATCGACATATCTCTTGTAAAAAAAAACCAGCTCAAAATCTATCAATATGGTTAACAAAGTTCATTCCGAAACACCGTTCTCCAAAAACAATTGGGTATCCAACATTTTCTGGATCTCTCTCAGCTCCAATTAATTACAACACTTTCGATCGGCAGTTCTACGACGGATTGGGGGTAACATTTCGAAAAATGCAGTTCCGCCCACGCAACCGTAGAACGCTAGCTAATATGTTTAAAAGTCGACGACGCGTGATCGAGGCAAGGTCAGACGGGGTTAGAGACGAAGACAGAGAGCCAAGTGGATGGAATAAAAATCGTGAGCAGCATGCATCGGGGACCGTGCTCGAGTCCGCACGAATTGCCGAGGTTGTATTGTCGCATCCGCTCGCCGGCCTCTTGTCATTTTTACGGTTTCGAAGACCGCGGGTTACGGTACACCCTCTTATCAAGCATCTCTTGACATTTCGTTTGTTAACAACGCAACGTCCTTTCGCTGCACGGCCTTTTTCCCCTCTCCCCTTTCACTCTGTTTTTCGTCTAAGCCACTAGAACCCCGGGAAATTACACATTCGCGTGGCCTTATCTGTCCTCCTCCTTCATCTTCCCCGGTGGTTTTTTCGCCTTTACTCCTCCCGTTCGTCTTCTGTTTTCCTTTTTCCTCCCCATTTTCTTGTTTTTTTTTGCCAGAAGAACATGAAAATGCACGAGCAGATAGCCTTGGCCCATACCTTTGCCCGTGTGTCGGCCACCGTACCCACCGGTTACCCTGGAAACGGTATCGATTTCAACCCTCAGCTATGCAGTAGAAACCAGCGGCACACCATGGGGATCTCTTCGTCTCGAGTTTCGACAAGACAGCCCGTTTAAACCACCCGATTACAGCGCCTTTCGTCTCTATTATCGTCGACCCTTCGTTTCTTTCACCCCCGCAATTCGGAAAATTCGGGGCCCGCTGCGGAGAACCTTTTCAAAATGGCCGAAGTTACCACCGCGATTAATTACGCCGTCGGCTCTCTCTACTTTCCACGCGATCAAACGTGTTCGTAAACGTTTGCAACTCCGATTTACCAAAACGATAAAACACCCGGAGTTTTTGTTTACACGGAATCCTTCAAATCGACGATTAAAGCCACGAATCGCAGTTCCCGCAGCAAATTACGATCGTGAACGGATAAACAAAACCGGGGTCCACAATGCAACAATTTCTTTTGTGGTTCTTACTTAAAGGAAGATTAATGGGCTTCTCGGTGATTCGCGCCGATAACAGAAAGCACTTTAAAAGGCTTCCGAGTAGAGAGGCGGTCGCTGTGGCTGCTCCCGGAAGATGAATTTTTCTGCAACGACAGAAAGAAACCTTTTCGAGTTTTTCACTTTTTTGTTGTTGTTTTTGTAAGCTCGATGGGGTGGTTCGGAAATTAATATATTTAAGAGGCGAGCGACCTCGCCTTATCCTCGCCGACGGGGTGATAATGTGTTAAGTTCCGTCGTCGGTCCGATTTACACCCACAGTTTTATGCTAATTTCAGTCCCTTTTACATCGCGGTACATCCGGTTTAAATGTATTCGCGTAATCATCTACCGGGCCGTTCGAAGATGTGCTTGAAAGAGAAACGTGTGCCGGTGGTTGAACCTTTTGAGACTAATGCACACAGAGATTTTCATACATCCTTGGACCGTTTAAATGGGGAACCGGCGCGCTTTCATTAAACCAGCTTCCGTCTTCGTCGTAATATTTTTAATGGTAATAATAATAATACCGCTGTATTACGCAATTTGTACAAACAAGCCCGAGACGAGCACGAAATCGTAAGCTTGGTTCTAGAGCGGTCGTTCTAGCCCGGGCTCTTTACGCAAATCTGATGCATTGCACGAACAGTATTATTATACGTCTTACTTATGTAGAAATTGCGCAACCGAGTCCGTATTTATCATTATTATTCCTTTGGAAATTTCCTGCGGCTATTTACCGGCAACGTCCAGAGAATAATTCAATAAAAGTGCAATCCCCGTCTTTCGACGTCCGCAGCAATGTAGATAAACCGGGTAATGCGAAACCACGGTAAAAATTGAAATTGTTCAACCCTCCGACTGCGCAGTCAAGGTCTACTTTCACCCATTAAACTGTCTTCAAAATGATATTTTTGAAAACCCGACCCGATATTTTCGGGTTCTCGAACCTAGTGACGGGCCCATCGATTAAATTCAACTATCGACTAATTACTATTTAGTTGCTACATACTATCAAATATTTTGTTTTAGTGGTTACGTCTAGATTGTGAACTATAGTCTAAGCCTACGTCATACGTCTCATCTCTCGCAAATTATTATTTATCCTTTAATAATAATACAATATAAAGATAAATATAAAGAATATAAAGTAACAATATAAAGAATGAATTTTTTAGAAAAATATCTGTTATTGACAGATATAATTATAAAATACTACTTTGCCTTTGGGTAATGATTAAAATTTTATTCCCATAAGTGCAATATATAAGTATTGTTATTTAATAATTGTATAATATTTCTAGTATAATAATTGTTATTTATGCTGCACACACATGATTATTGAATATTGTAAATCATATAAAATCTATTCAAAACTCCCGACTGTTAAAATTCAACCAATTTAGTCGATAGTTTAAAAAATCAGTCGACTGAAAATAGTAGTTGACTACTATCAATTTAGTGCATAGTTTTAATCAATGGTGCCCATTACTACTCGAACACCTCCAAGCAATACCACCTTAAGAATCGAAAGCATGATCGGCCGGTGTTTCCGTATGTTTAGCACCGGACTCGCATGACGTTTATTGTCGAGAAATAAATGCGTTTGTTAACAGATCCTGAATAATTCCAACGGTAAGTTATTTAATTAACTTTTTACGTTGGCCGAGCACTTTATTTAGAAAGCGAGACAAATATTTAGCGGGAATGGAAGGGATTACGCTAATGGATTCTGTAACGTCAGATTTCGGATCTGGAAATAGTGCAGTACGGCGAGTGCGACGCTCAAAGATTAAAAAGAGGATGAGGGGTGTTAATTACGGTAACAGTGTGCAGCGTTTTGCATTTTTCCCTGTTACGCGTCTACGGGTGCAAAATGGCGACGCGTAGATTATTTTTGTCGGATGCGCGAACCTGGAATCGTTTTATTATGCAATGTTTGTACACCGGTGCGAAGAATCGTCGGTTCACGCCCCATCGATTTGACGAGCGTAAAAATATTATGGCTCCTGTTCCTCTTTCACCTCGTACACTCCGCAAACTTTGTTAGCCGGCACCGCTTTGTCTGAAAAAAGGTAAATGCTCGAATGTTTTCCCGAATTTTTCGAAGAAGCTATCGTCGGGACTCGTTAACCCTGCACGGTGGTATCGGCTTTGAGCAAAAAATAATAGTAAACATCAACTTCCTTGAAACTCAATTAGATATTCCGACTATTTAGAAAAAAGTTACGTTTGTTTAATGTCACTAGAAAATCGGACATTTCGTGTGCAAGAATCTGATTTTACATATATAATTAATTAATTAGTTATCGATCGTAATTTATCTTTAGGATATTATGAATTTTCTACAACAACAAATTTATTTATTAGCTATTTTTGTAGGAATACTATACGCTGGATTCGGATTTGAATCTTCCGGTTCAAAAACCACGTTAGCTATTAAAATGTTTTAATACGAGAAAAAGAAAGGAGGTGTTTCGTCTTATCTGATTATAGTTGAAAGTGTTTTTAGTTAATTTGACAGACTTCTTAAGAAGATCCTACTACGACACTCCGTAGTCTAAAGAAACATTGCACCACCTCAGGGTCAAAGCCCGACGATAATATCGCGGGGCGAATCTCGTTAGTCCTTCAACGAAATTGCACACGGAGAGATTAGCATACCTATCATCTTCGGGTACGGCAGATTAAGGTTGTTCATTATGTCAACAAATTCATTCAGAGATTTGGTTAATCTCGGATTAAAGGTCTTCTCCTCGGCCACCGTAGTTACCGTTCTGCCATTGTAATCGTGGGCCGGGTACAGCCTATAATTCGCCGGCAATGCAAAAATCTTCGTGTGAACGGACTTGTACAAAGTTTCTGCCGAGCCACCCTGCAATTTTCGATTATAACGTGAAATAATGAAACAAAGAAAAAACAGAGCGTTCCTCTCCAGCCCGCTCCCTTAAAAAGAATGTTCAATTTTCGCTCGACACATTTCAGCACAACTACCATATAAACATCGGGTCGCGACGATGCGAGCTAAAAATAATCGTCGGAAGCGCAAATACGCGAGCAGCTTGATAAAAATTAAATTACGGATATTATAAAGTACACGGCATAATTTTCTACTATTCCCGGGGCTAAAAATTCACCCAGTTTTTCCTCTCTCCCTTTCATTTTTATTTCCGTTGCGACACGTGAGATTGTAACTCCTGCGGAGCGTAAGAATCGGAACATAAATAATCTGTTGACCTCGTATTTCGTCTTTTAAAATTAGCCTTCATCGATTAAATAACAGCCGTTTCCAATTAGCTGGAAATTCGCTGGAAGCAAAATTAAATACTCGCTAAGTATGGCGGACGGTATTTGCCGCGAGGACGCTGTAATGAGTTTTAGGTTTATTTAGGTATACCGAAACAGTGCGCATTCCCGGTGCTAGCTGTTACGCAGGGGCGGTCTAATAACAGAAATTTTAAAGGAAAAGGTAAAACTATTCGCGGCTATTATATCGATGTTGCTACTAAACGCTGCTACGGTGTTTAAATAAATGATGCGCGCGGTGAAACTACCGCGGACAATATCGAACCGGCACAACATTTTACGTCACCGCTCCTCTGGAAAATCTTATCGCCAGATTTCAAGATTCTACGCCCGACATTGTCGCTGTATAATAAATTAAGAACTGCGCGACGCAAGGCGTTGGGGAGGTTTTGACGCGCAGCCAATTACGTCAATAGATTGCCGTATATGTATATAAGTTAACATTTATGGGTTCGGGGTGGTAATGTATTTTAAACTATACAGGGTGGCCCACGCAGCTGGGAAAGTTCGAATGTTTTTGCACAAAAAAAATGATGCAAGAAGAGAATGGCTAGCGGTCGACGAAGTTTATTTTCATACTAGAAAATCTTCCCGCGACACATCTTTTTTCTAAGCATCTTTTCTAGTGAAATGGTCGGGGTGTCCCGTTATTTCGAGGAACTAACAAAATTAACATTTCCAGACAGTTTCAGCTTGGTACATTTTTGCGGAATAGCGAGAGGAAAATAGATCTCTGTGGACCATTCAAATCCTCTCTCGAGCGTTCTCCTTTTTTCTTTTTTTTTTTAATTGCAACCGGCAGAAAAGATACGAGCTGTCCCAGTTGCGTGACCATCCAGCGCGCCAAAGAGGAATATATGTAAATTATAAAATGTTTTTCAGTGTTATATAAAATATACAGTTCATACACAAACCTGAAAGTCGGTTCTACCGCATCCACGAATTAAAAGAGTGTCTCCTGTGAAAGCAATTCCTTGCTCGTCGCATACGTACGTTACACAGCCTACGGAAATAGAGAAGTTAATTAATTGCAGCAGTTAGTTTCGTTGATTTTAGTCTAGCGTACTGCGCGAAAGAAAAATCTAGAGGTGTACCAAAAATTGACTGTTCGTAAACGGTGTTTTGCTGTTCGTCGTTTCTGATACCGCATCATTTTCGGTACGCGGAGAGAACATTTATAATAATCACGTCGTGTGTCGTGTTAGGTTCTACGTGACCGGCAGTCGACGAACTGCTTCCAGAACACGTACTTTTACGTGACCGGCTCAATGTTAATGTCCCCTCGCGATTGACACGAAAGTTTAGTCTAATGCTAGGCATTTCGCCCAAATTCGGAGTCATTTCCCATTCGATAATTTCTGATCGAGTCACGGACAATCTGAACACTTCATAGCCGAATGGCGACACCGAGGCGCCATTGAAGATTACTGTTATTTTAAAAAGTTCTTACTTTTCTGAATTTATTAATTTAACTGTGTGAAAGATTCTTAGTACTAGTACTTACAAGGGAACATATTCAGTTGATAGTTCTTCGAAAAATATTTGAAACGTGTGAAGGGGTGAAAACAGCCCTCAAAGTTGGGGGTTAAAACCATATTTTTTAAGATATCTCGGAAACCAGTGGTCGAAAAAATTCGATTTTTATTTTGAATTGTGTGTTTTTTAATAGAAAATGTAGTTGTCCAAGAAAATTTCAACAAACGTTTTTTGTTTAAACAATATATTGAAAATTTCATGTTTTTTGCAGTTTCTCGTATCTATTGTTAGTTAATTTTAATGTAAATTTGGGTGTGTGATCTTTGGTCCAAAATAAGGGATACGTGTTTCAGGATTTTCTTTATTTTTGCTATTTAACAATAATTATGCATAATGAAACACCTGGTCTTGCACCTGGCGTGCGGAGGAAGGAATTCTGACGGTAATTATTTAGAAGTTGGGTTTCCATTCAGATTTTGATGAAATTTGAATATGTTATTGTGTAAACTTCTACGTATTGAATAACTTTTACCTATACATGTTACCACCGATCGATTTTAGTTTTCGAGATATTCGCAAAAAACTATCGCTGATACTGTATCGAGTTTTATATATTGTTTAAACAAAAAACGTTTGTTGAAATTTTCTTGCGCGACTATATTTCCCATTAAAAAACACACAATTAAAAAAATCGAATATTTTCGACCACTGGTTTTCGAGATATCTCAACAAATATGATTTCTACCCCCAACTTTGAGAGTTGTTTTTCACCCCTTCAGAGTAGATAGTTGCGGATAAAAAAACACGTCTCAAATATTTTTCGAAGAACTGTATCTCACATAAGTTTCATCAAAATAAGTTTATAAAAGAGGGTAAGTTTAAAACAGAAGTTAAAAAATCATAATGTGTTAACATTTGAAAGGCCAGTGTAATAAAAACAATTAAAATAACTGTCTAACCTGCAGTATGACCAGGCGTGGGCACCACCCGCAGGTTATGTTTGCCGAAGTCAATCTTATCATCCGGATCGAGAAGAACGTCAGCCTGGGCGCCGCTACTGCGCGATATCATCGACAGACAGCCAGGTAACAATGATTTCAATTTCCCAGTTCCGGTGATATGATCAGCGTGCATGTGCGTGTTTACTGAAAAAAATCGGTTTCCAGGTTAGTTATCGGTCATCGCGAACTCCATTAATCGCAGTTTCCGGTCAAGAGATCCATCGGTTAAATGAAGTTTTTTTTTAAAGATCCGGATGATCCGAGAGTCGTTCGATGGGCCTAAATCTTTTCATTAACTCCGCCGTTCCCGGGGGAATCTCGGGAAAACGCCACTTTGGTAATTGCTTTTTATACTGCGAGCCTTATGCAGCGGGCACAAAAGATTGCAACGCGGTAGCCGGTCGAGCGACCAGATAAGGAGGACACGAACTTCGCGGGGGAATTTTAGCCAAAGTTTCGCCACTGAGAATTACACTTTCCGTCGCGGCAGGGGTATTCAAATAAGGGCCGCGAACAATTTAAAAGCCCCGAGTGCTCGATCAAATTTTCTGAATAAAAACAACGCCGCTTCCGGTAATCACCCTTTACGAGTAAGAACTACCCCAGACGTAAAGATAGGATACAAATGAGAAAAAGATAACGCGAACTTAAGGAAATTTCAGTTTAACTTCGTCGCGAGTTGAATCGCTCGAAACGCGTTCCCGTAAACTGCGAAAATTGAATAATTCTCGAATAAGGTGAATTGCGTGTTGTCCTGCGTGCTTCATTAGATAAAATCAACTTTACTCCCAGCCAGGTTTGGGAATCCTCTTCCGATCTTTGATAACCGGAATGACTGTCGTCTATTTCAGTCCGATTTCCTCAGCCACAATACCGGGAAAGTTTAACGGATTGTATGTACATATTCTAACAGGAAGTTAAGGATCGATTGAGCTCCCGAAATGTAAAAGTCGATATACAAACGGTTTTTACTTAATGATTGAAACGGTTCGAAACTTATTTTAACGCTTCGTATACCGGATATGACCTGACCGTTTTCTAAAAGGACTTCTTCATTAATTTTTCTACGGACGCGGTAACATAATTGATGAAGCGATAAGTCATCTAAGTAGAAATTGTTAAACTTCTATTAAATACAGTACAGTCATTGAAGTAGCTTTTAATAGGCTCCCGGTGGGTAAAGTGTTAATTAAGTTGAGAAATGAGAACCTCTCGCTATCTCGGCAATCTGTAACTGTTTATTGACTCCGCGTTCTTTGTTTGTTTCGTGGAATATTTCTTTTTCGAAGTCATTATGCGTACGGCTATTACTTTGATGTGTTCTAATACGTTCAACTGAACGTAATTGAATGGTTCCGGAAGACTCTTTTCGTGTCTTGATTCATGCGGAAGGCTTCAAGTGCCAATTTCAACAATTAGCGATTCGGCTCGCTTAACAAGACACACAAATACAGAACTATCGGAACATACATTTCCGCATGACCATAGACATTTTTCGATTGGAGTCGATGAGGACATTTTTTATCGATATCATACATCGATACAGTCGATTACATCGCTAAGACTTTTATCTCGATTTATTTCAACCGTTAAGTAATATAATCAGTTTGGAATAATGAATCGGTAATTTAATTACACGATCGCTGAAAGCCGAGCCAATCAATGCAAAAATATTTAAATAAGATTCGGAAACTTAAAATACGCTTTTAATCACATTTTCATTTGGTTAATTCGAGTAATTAATGTAATGCATGGAGGACGGTGTTTTTATTCGTTATTATATAAAGAAGTACTTGACAGATTGCAACTTACTCGCATATTTTAGAGTTAATCCCAGCTCTTGAATAATGTTCTTATCACGGTTTGCCCATTCGATCACTGGATCGATTAATACTGCTGTTTTTTCGTTAACATCCGCCAGCAGGTAAGTGTACGTGCTGGACACAGGGTCGAATAACTGAAAATTGCAATTGAAAATAAAATAAAAATATTTGTAAGTATGTACTACACAAAATAAAATTCAAATTTCCCGCCTGTTACCGAGCCGCATGAATATCGACAACCACCCAGCAATTTTTTTTATTAAAAACGAAAATTCCAAAGCTAAAATGATTAAACAATTAAGTCGATTCAACTTCACATTGCAACCTCTACACAAAATAAAATATTGTTAACAAGCCACTCTGCACCAGAAGTAACATTTGAAATCGAATCGAATGTAAGTTGTAACTGGTTGTAACATGTGGAAACGATAAATATTGATTGTTTGAATTTAATTATTTTAATTAGTGCCGTTAGGTGTCACTGCAAGTGCGACAATGAACTATATAATCGGTAGAGATGCTGCATATGTCAAATGCGCATCGACTTACTTGACGAAAGAAGAAATCCCTTGTAAACGGGATCGGTTCCGTTAATGCTGTAGCCATACTGCAATCCCGACGTGTGAATACGTTGGATTTTAAAAACGAAGATCTTATTTGATAGAGACACAAGTTTCTAACGAAACCAACTTTCATGTTTATGCAACAAGCATGCTGCGTAAAATGTGAGACAGTACTGACAGCAGTTTGCTACCTGTACCACTGACGATTAGTCAAGTCAGACGATCGTCTTGTTGATTACATCATATCTAAGTAATACCAGATATCAGTTATCGTCTTTCCTAACATATATGCGATAACCTGTATTACATACTAGACATTATAAATCTCCTATCAGCAAACATGGTAGAACATTTACATGATGCAGATGAAAGATTATTCTCTTCGATTTTTCATCGTATATGCCACATGCAATTTTATCCTAGCATTTTCATTCGTTTTACAGTTCGTAAAAACTAAATATATCTTACAATTCTATTCGTATATAATTGTATTATCAAATGTGCTAACACAATTAATAAATATATAGCCTAAAATATATTTGTTAGTAAGGAATCATTCGTTAAGGCGCCTTTCTATGTACATGCACAAACTTTATGACCGCTTCCTCTCAGTCAGCCATCTTGTTAAATTCGTACTCTTACTCCATCTTGACTGTTCTCTTTCCGGTTAGCTTTCCAGCGAAGGTGTGTACTTTTTGGCAGTTTTCTATAAACTTTGCCATATTAGTATAAAAAAAGATAGCATAACTTGTAATAAGAAGCAGTGTACGCGTTTTACACTGTATTTATATCTAATATGGAGTAAATAACATTCTCTAGCAGAATATTGGAATATATGTTAGAGTGATACACGTGTGGCATGTCGACACGACGTTTGTGTTTATCAATCGTTTAAACTTCGCATACTTCTTCCAGATGCCTTCCGTGACGCTAAAAGACGTTGACCAACACAAGTTCGTTAAGGCTTTTGCCGCGTTCTTGAAAAAGTGAGTATTTATTTTCAATTCCGTATACATAACCTCAAAATGAATGGGTTAGCGGCATACCTACATATACATTCACGTCAAGCATCGGCAATCGTTCGGTTTACGAATTATTACAATAACCATTTCCTAATTCTTTATAAATTGCAGGACCGGCAAAATGCGCGTTCCAGAATGGGTAGACATCGTGAAATCTGCACGTTTCAAGGAACTCGCACCATACGACCCGGACTGGTACTACATCAGATGCGCTGCATTGGTACGACACATTTACATCCGCAGCCCGATCGGATCCAGGGCTGTCACCAAAATCTTTGGAGGTCGTAAACGCAACGGTACCCACCCCAGCCACTTCTGCAAATCTGCTGGCGGTGTAGCCCGTAAGGCTCTCCAAAGCTTAGAACAACTGAAACTCATCGAAAAGGCTCCACTGGGTGGACGCAAGCTCACCAGCCAGGGTCGTAGGGATTTGGATCGCATTGCAGCGCAGGTGAAAGCAAAAAGCAAAAAACAACTCAAACTGCAGGAGACTCTTGTTCTATAACTTTTCCGTTAATGTAATAAAAACGAAAAATTCATACACGATTGGCTTCATTTACATCCATTCCTTCGTTAAGGTATTAGGCTGGCTAATTATCTCATTCTTTTCATTGCTTCATTGTACATATTTTTATGCATTCTAACAAAAGACAAATGTGTGTCCAAATGGGATGAAAAAAGCGAGCAGGTACTACCTATCAATCTTTAATGTGTACATATAATAACAATATAATAAGACAAAAGAAGAGATTGATTTACAATAAATAGAATAAAGGTTTTAAAATTATACTAGTGCCCACACAGCAATGTTTAATGTGTACTTGCAGAGTAACGAAGTGTGAAGACAAAAGAGGATCTGTTTATAATAATCAGAATACACAAGAGTTTTAAAATATTCAATATAATTTTTAGGAAATAGATACTTGGTCCCCTCAGGGTTTCAAGTGCATACACCACTCTCCTTCTCTTTCCAATTTCACCTATCGCCTAATTGCAACCAATTCCAGCGGAACCTACTGTTTTTAAGGTGGGTTCCGAACCGTCTAAAATATTCAATATATATATTTTTTTTTTCAACAGAAGTACAGTATTTTATGGATATAAGTCCCTAGCACTGGTCTGCCGAGGGACATACATGCATCAGGGACACTATTCTTTGAGTTCTGCCGAGCTCGAGAAGCCTTGGTCGCCGATATAAACACCCAAGTGTAAACACAATATGATCAGAATTTCCAACTTCCTTATTTTTCATTATTTTTTTATGGAACTTCAAGTTCCATATTTGTGGCATTTTTCTGATTAAAATCATACCAAATATGATATAATTCCGATGATATTTACTTGTGTAATAGACAATTGTTGTCCCAATATGTCCCTGACTCTTATATGTCCGTACACCTGTACATGATCCGAATTATATCGTGTTTGGTATCATTTTAATCAGAAAAAATGTCACAAATCTATTAAAAAAAGTCCCATAAAAAAATAAGTAATAATAAAAAAAGTTATCCCTTGGTATTACATTGTGAGTACGCGCGAGCCTTTGAACTGTTCCGCCGACTCCGACTCTCTGCGTCTCTTTCTTCTCCATACGCTATCCTTCTTCGCGCCACTTACTTTAATTGTCTATTATACAAGTAAATATCATCGGAATTATATCATATTTGGTATCATTTTGCATTAGAAAAATGCCACGAATATGTTGATGAAAGTTCCATAAAAAAATAATGAAAAATAAGGAAGTTGGAAATTCTGATTAGGCGGTCTCACCGAGACACCGGAGCCGCATGGTGTCATATTTCCCGGCGACCGAGGCCTCTCGAGGGGGATACCCCGCAGTAGTGGGGATAGACCAGGGACTTTTATGGCTCAGACTTTTGGGACATATATGCATAAAATACTGTATAAGTTTCTGTAAAATTGTACAAGGGAGTCTTCCACGTGACCTTCAGGCATCGAATAAAGATAATTTGAACCAATTTGAACATCGTAAACGAGTGCAGGGGTTTCCGGTAAGATGGCGGCAGGATCGCGGCCGAGCTCGGGCTCGGCATTCTAAGGAGTCGCAGGCTCAATGGTGAAGGTATGGGCGTATACAGCGCCGCCTCAGTGAAACTTGGACCGTGGACACTGTCGTTTCGGCACTGATCCGTCTGATTTTGGAACGAGTTGACGAGAGAACAGGTTTGAGTGTCCCGGGACGCAGAGCCGCGTTACGCGCGTAAAAGTGTGTATGCATCGGGAGTCGTCGGTCGCTCGCGAACGAAAGAAAAACGGTGCCGGATATGTTTCCTCGCGAGCACTGCGGGAAACCCCTCCGCGCGAGAATGTTAACGAAATAATCGTGTCGCGCAAGTGTCTCTCGCTGGCAGAGAAGACAGACGACCGAGAGTTTGCCCGACGAACGAGAATTAGTCTCCGTGTCTCGTTCCCTCTCGTTGTTCGCGCGTTGCAACAACCCCCTTTTCCCTCTCCCTTCGGCCATCGTTGGCCCCCTCCCTCCCGCCACTCCTCTTCGGGGTCCGTTGGTCTTACCGGGACGACGTTTACCGTGCGTCACGGGAAACGGCATTGGGAGGAGACAGAAGGTGACAGCCCTCCCGCGGAATTTATGGTTGCGCACGGGCGAAACGGTGAAGTGAGTGGTGTCACAGTGAAGTGAGTGCACGACCCGGCGAACAATCGAACGAAGTTATCGGTTTCGGCTGCCTATTATTGCGTAGAGACACGGGGAAAAGATGCCGGGCCTAATCGCCGTCAGCGAGTTCGTCGAGGAGACGAGGGAGGACTACAACTCGCCCACCACCTCCACCTTCGTCTCACGGATGCCACAATGCAGACAGACCATCACGTCCCTCGAGGAGGTAATTCTCTTTTTTCCCCCCTGTCTCTTGCTTTCATTCATACACTCTCTCGGGGCCACTTTGCGCCCCGTATAACCTAACCCAGCACCACACTTGGGCATCACTCGAATAAATTTTTATTTATCCCTCATTTTAACTGCCGAGAATTGAGACTTATACATTCTTGTCCCACCGGTATTACCCAATTCAATCCTTACTCGCTCGCGGTTAATTAATAACCAATAATTAATCGCGGTTGAATAATCAGTTGAATAATTTTGTGTACGAATAAGAGAATGAATCCGTTTGTTATTAAATTTTGCTCAACTCCGCCGAGGATCGGTGGTCGAGCGCGTGTTCCACTGCGTGGGCGTTTCACGATTACGCTCCATAGGTTTGCCTGGCGCGTCTTCGCCTATGATTGATAGAATTTTCCGCCAGAGACACGTTGATTTCACAGTCGATTCTATTCGAGTCTGTGTGTCAGTATACACGTATCGATGTAAATAGATAGCGAGGTGATTCCCAGGACGAACGCGTTCGGACATGGTTCGGCGTTGCATTTCGAACGCGCTGGCCAACGGGAAAACAGGGTGATCGCCAGGAATTTTTAATTGGTCTCGGATTGGCAACCGTGAATACGTTTAACCCTTTGAAACACCTGAGATCACTGTTAATCGAATGCGTTGGAATTTAGGAAATTTACACGACTGCATCTGCGCTTTGACAAGCGAGTATTGATACTTAACCTATGTGTCATGGGCGGCCAAGTATATAGGTGTCTCTATTAGAGATTGCTGGTGGAAGATAAAAATGAAGTCACGAGGAATTAATACGTTTAGTTGGCCAGTCGATTGGACGACTGATTAACGATAGGATTTTTAATGTGTTACCACTTGTCTAGCAATGTTTTGGTACGCTTGTGGTCGTATTTACGCGTCGCGCAGGGATTTACATTCAGATTAATTAGCGGGATAATGAAGGCACAATGCGACCGAGGGAGTTACGGGAGAGCGAAGTGACTCGAGTTAAAACCAGTGTCTCGCACAATTATTCTTTCACGCAGATGCAGATAATGGATCTTTTGTAATAGCGAACCGTAATACGCCGACGTAATTATCGGCGAAGAATGTTATTGCGAGAGCCTTTCGTAATTTAACTGCCATCGTAACTCTCGCGGACCGCACTACCTGGCGGAAATATATGGCCTCTCGTTCTGGACCCGTTTCCAACTTGTCCGACGTAGCCAGGATTTTCGCCGATCGTTGGAAAAGCGGAAGCGCTCGCGGAATTTCCCATACATAACCTATCATCGAACTCCGAGCCATTCGAACTTTTCATTATTCGATATCGAACTCGTTTCTTGGTCGAGCATAAAAACTCCTATTCGCGCATCGGCAATCAATTTTTTAAAATTCGTTCGAGCGTTCTCTCGATCATAAAATATTTTTACAGTGAATAATGGCTGCCACACGCTTGTAGTAGTATTGATAGTGGAGTCATTATTTTTTTCCGCTTGTCATCAATAACAGTTTCAGTAAATTCCGTCGTGTTTTTTTGTCACGAGCGAAATTGGGTCGTTGCATATTCATGCGACGCTGAGTTTAAAGTATATTTTGTATATAATTTTTCTTTTCATATAATAATGTCTTTTCTAGCATGCTTGTGTAGTCGAATATCATATCGATGCACGCACGCACACGTGTGTATCGTGTCTCATGATTTATGCAAGCATTATTGAGTTAAAACCAATCGGCGACGATAAGGTGAACAATTATCATTGCGGCACCGCTGTTTTGCATATTATCGAATCGTGGGCGTATTTTGTAATACAGATAGGGAAGTTTGCGCGGAAAGTGTGTCGCGTCGGCGCTCCTAAGTGGAATTTATGCATAGAATTATTAAAGTTTCTTTCCACAAAGAAGAAGCCGGGGAAGAATCTAGCATCGACGTTAAAGCCGATAGAGGCAAACCAATTCAGTACGTCGGCTAATTGAGACCCTTACAAAATGGGTTACGCTGTAATAATTAGTGAATGATTATCTTCATGTGTTAAACATGATAACTTAATGGACCTAGTATATACAGAGTGGTCTACATGTACAGAATATATTGCAGCATCACATATTCTTCAGGATTAGTAGGTCTAAAACAATGTAATGAATTTTTTCCATCTGCCAGGGATTTTCTCGTGATTTATGGCGTGTCACTGTCCGGCTTACGGAAGAACCAGAGGAGGTCACCACCATGTACTTGTTTCACACGAAATGGCGAATTTCGAAACACCCAAAAGCAAATAATGTAGTTTTTAAAGGTTTGTAAATTAATAATTAGATTGCAAAGGATTAGAAAAATTTAAGAATATTCCAATTTGTTTTCAATGCAATGAAGTCGCTAAGGGATGAAATCAATTTTTATTTTATTCCTGCTTGCCACAATAAATGCAGAATATTTTTATTTTGCATAAAGATCCACGGTCTGGTTATAACATTAATAAATACAAATATGTGTTTTATAATTTCTTCTTCTAAGATATGTTTACACAGCTGTGTCGCAATATATTTCTTTTTTGTTTCAATATATAAACGTATTAATGTTCAGACGCAAAAATTTCTCTCTTGAAGAAGATTAAATTAATTTGCAAACTTGCTGTTGTTACTAATAATCGAACCGTGCGTCGAAATGATAAATTTATTTTATATTAATAAATACACCGCGGGTTTTATGCGCTCACAATATAATCGAGTAAAAGGAACACATAAACAGTGAACATTTTATAAGATGTTCTCGAGATATATCCAGGCGGGAAGGATGGGAATTTAAAGTTGCGTAGATTGCCCGATGCAATTTCACTTTAGATTAGTGTCCTCCGGTTTCGCCTTTATTTTCGCGTCCCCAGAAGATTGCTTTCCCGATTGCTGGCACTCGGCGTCATTACAGGTTCGTGGGGAAAATCTAGAAAACACTCGGCGTGTTACTTTTGCCTGGCAGTCGATACCGGTGCACTTGTAATGGCAGGCGAGTCACTTTTACGGTGCAGTTCGACTTGTGGTGGTTTCTTGCGAATTGCAATATGCCCGGCCACTTCCGTCTGCTTTGATGCGCCAGCATCTTCCGGGTCAGCTCGTTTTCTCCTGCCTCGCCTTAATGACCCGCACGATTTTCAACGAGGAAACGCTCTCTTGTGCGTGGAATATTTCTCGCAGAGTTTCCCGCGATACGCCACGGATAAACGACCACTTTCCATGATGCGTTGGCCGCTCCTTTTCTTCGCTTTTCTTCGACCGTTGAATATTCATCGGGTTTTTAATAACCGTATCGTGACGAGCTTCTAAAAAAACAGCGCTCCGCTATAGCATGACTAATTTTAAACGCGTTGACAATCCGGATTACGCGTGCGTGACGTCACAGAAACGTAAGTTTACCGCTCATTACTGTCACTCGCGGGTTCGCTGATGAACAGTTTGATTGAGAGACAGATTCACTTACTCTTTTGAATTTTTAAATAAGTTCAATGGCAATGAGAATGCAACAATTCCTCTTGAAAATTATTACCACATTTTTTTGGCTCGCTTTCTTGTTTTAAATATGACAACTATTTAAACGTGTAATAGTAGTGTTCAATTTAATTTTAGGAACAAGTTGGAAGGAGTATTTTCAAGATGTAGGACCTTTAGAACACTCGACCTTTATCGAAAGCCCCAGGACCGTAATTCAGAGATAACGTTGAAAGAAAAACGGTCTCCGGCGGAGATCAATACTCTGCTGATAATGCGAATCAATATTGCACCGGCTGAAATGAAGTAGGCTCGGCAGGAAATTCGCAGAGTGTCATATTCGATTCGCAGTATCAGGTGTACGCCGAAAGCGCGTGTTGCGTGTCGAATTGCAAAACTCGAACGATACATTGTCTTTCGATCAATGTATTGTTAAGGTGCTTTTTTTAAAAAAAATGTGGCTTCAATTTTACAACCGGATGTCCGCTCATTGTCTTCAAATGATCTTCAATGATACCGTTCCTCCCGACCTGTAAGCTCATCGTCTACAAGCGAGAATATTTCTACTCCTACACGATGCACAATCATTGAAAAGTGTCGCACTATGTTTTCTATTTAATGGACTCGAATTATATTGTTTATGCTGCTTCAATAACTCCTACGTCCAACCCATAAAATTCTCGGGTTTCTTATGGGATGAATCATTGTGTATAGCGTTGGGCCGAGCTTGTACGGTAATTAAGAAATTAATTAGTAGAGGACTCGCGTGTCCCCTAGGCAACTGAAGCGGTGGTGTCCCATAAAGAACGGTTATGGGGGAGATTGGCCCAGAAACAGGCTGGACATTTTTTTAGAATTGGGGAATATTGAGCTTAATGTGCTCATGAATTAAACAATTATTATCTATTAAGAAGTACTTTACAAATTACTGAAAGTACTACAATTGTTAATTCTTAATTGATTTGGTTTCAAACTTTTGCTACACATGTACGAATAAAATGTTTTTGGGGTCAGTAGATTAAAAAATAATAATTTGAAGTGCGGGATCGCTTTGTTAACTGCTCGTAGGCAATAATAGAGCCAATTATCTAAAATGTAAACAGGAGAGAAAGATATCCATTGATAAAACAATTATTGCCGCCGCTCGGTCGCCATGCTAGTTATTGCACCGAATCAAGTGGCGACTGAAGGTTGTCACTCGAATGCAAAGCGTAAATGGGGGTTGCTTTAATAATGTTTTATTATTTCTTAAAGCCTGTGTGTGTGTGTGTGTGTGTGTGTAATATTATAATAAAAAATATTAGAACCCATTGTTTTAACGTGGTTCGTAGACCTAGTGTCAAGGCAGCTTAACACATTAACGATCAGTGATTATACTTATATATAATTATTATTATTTTCTTTAACTTTAATTTAACTTTTCTTAAATTAACTTCAATTTTCTTTTCTTTATCTTTAATTTTCTTGAATTAATTAAAGTTAATACATAATTTTGAAACATCTATGGTTCATGGTTAAACATTTTTTAATGGAACCTTCAACAGTGACAGCAATTTTCAAAGTGAACTAACAAGTCACTCTCAATAACGTCATCTAATACTTTCATTTAGGATTATAATGTAAAAGAAAATGTCTATGCTTTCTTTTAGTACAGAACAATTATTGAAAATCTTACTAATAAGCTTTCAGTTGCTTGGCTAAACATTTTTTAATGGAACCTTCAACAGTAACAACAACTTTGCATAATGAACTAACAAAGTCACTCTCAATAACGTCATCTAATACTTTCATCTAAGATTTTAATGTAAAAGAAAATGTTTATTCTTTCTTTTGGTACAGCACAATAATTAAAAATCATATTAATAAGCTTTCAGTAGGGAACGTGTTAACACTAGCATAATCGTTGGGGCAACATACCGAGGATACATACCGGTCACGGGCTATTCTCCTAACCCAGTGTGTCGTCTTCGTTTACTCTTGACCCTGAGTGCTTGTAAGTCACCCACTTTCCCGCTTTAGCAGCGCGACTTACGACACCGTTGCGACGAAAATTTACGTTCCGCGGCTATTTTCGGTGTGGCGCGACCGCAGTCTATTCTCGTTAGCGTCCGCCGCCGGAAGATGACCGGGACCGTTCCGTCTCCTTTCCACGCGTTGTCGGCTTTCAAGAGAAAACCGGGTCCTCGTGCCTCTTCTAGATCTCTGCTTCCTCTAGTTCCGTCGCTTTACCAGATCTCGACACGCTGAAGAACACCCTCGCGCGACGCGAATACATTTGTCACACACTCGCACACAGACGAGCTGACACCGATGCTGCTTTCGGTCCCCTATCCGCGGAAACTTGAACGCTCGGGTGTTTACCGGACAGGTAAATGAACGTTCGATGCGAAATCGATGCACGGAGACCTCGTTAACCCAAAAATTACTACCCTCTACCGTAGATTTTTAGGAGATTATTATGTGAACTAATCGTTTTGTTCCTGCTTTTTCATTGTTGGATCTAGAAACATTTTCTGTGATCATTATTACGTGTTTTAATGGTTTGGTGGATTTCTTCAGGGTAGAAGAAATTTTTTTAGAAATTAATAAGGGCGCTTCTATTTTTGTATGTATTCTGAAGGAATTTTAAAAGTGTTCACAGGTTTTGATTCTTTCGGATAAAACCAACCTTGTATTGATTCTTGTTTTTCAAACTGGAAACACGCTTTTCAGCAATTGATACGCGTTCCTCTGTTTTTCTGCATATTTTGGAAGAGCATATTTCAGCTGTTCGTTTTTTCGAGTGGAAACATTCCTTTTTTTATTGACGCGCACTTCTTTATTTTTCCATACGTTTTCAAAAGATTTTTTATTTTTTAGTCGTTCCTGTGGGTTTTCTATTTTTCTGTTCACTCCGGAAATTGTTCCAGTTTTCGTTTCGTGAGGGTACCAGCATCCTCTGTGATGACCAAACACACTCTAACCTGTTTTGTAGATCGGTTAGAATATTTAACAAATAATTAACAAATTTTGAAAGTGATTTTCGGGTTTTGTCGCGAGTCTCCGTGTTAAATACCTTTGATTGTGTCTCCAATGAAGTTGAGAGTCGCAATTCCTTGCTTTTGTCGTCGGTCTTAATTGAACAGCTTGTTTCTAGGATGCCTTAGCATTAGGCGCACGTTTTGCGCGGCATTTTCTGACCACTTCCGGACGACGAGTGTGTTAATTCAATGAAGGCTGTCGAACTGCGTCGAGACCTTGAAAATCGTCGTACCACACGTGTGAAGATATATTGACTTGAGTCATTATTAAAACAAATTTTAATCCTACATTAAACGCCGATATCGCTTTTCCAA
The DNA here is from genome assembly GCA_028455615.1 of Lasioglossum zephyrum. Classification (NCBI taxonomy): domain Eukaryota; kingdom Metazoa; phylum Arthropoda; class Insecta; order Hymenoptera; family Halictidae; genus Lasioglossum; species Lasioglossum zephyrum. The sequence continues at coordinate 7,788,926 of CM052320.1, read as the reverse complement.
ATCAAACGTTTCGATAGCTACAAGATACGCCACAGTCGGAAATAAACTGTACATCCAATGATTGCATGATACTGATGCAACAACAGCTTTACCTTTGACGAATGTAGCGTGTGTTAATAAAACTGTTCGGTTGAAGTGCTGTATTAAGAAAGTTTGTTTACAGAGAAGAAACGGTCTGTGATTCTTTAACTGTAGCAGATAAATACGAGTAAAGATGATGGTGGACGCAGAGAAACGTTAATTAAACGTATTTGACGTATTGAAGGGAGTAGAATCGAATTAATCAATTATCACGGCAGATTGAACGTTTCGAAGTAATCTCTTGAGATCAAAAGCAGGAATTGAGACCAACTAATCGGATTCCGCAATCTTTCGCGTCATAAAGGTATTATGAAACATCCCTCCGGTGGAAACGAAGAATCCGATCTAAAAATTTCAAATTTAATCAGCCGTTTCAGGCTAACTCGAGGAAAAACGTAGAATCGAAACCCCGGATAGTTTGATCAAGGAGAAAGAACGGTTCCCAGAAAGAAAGCGAAGATTGTGGCCGAGCGTGTGCTGCGAGGCGATTCGAGTGAAATAATTAAATAAGCTCGGGCCAACGGTATAAATCGGAATTTTTCCACGAGAGATTTCCACTCTCAGACACTTCACAGGCGGTTTATTGATTGAAACGCACGGGCGGAAACATGTTCCGTGTGCTTACCCTCAAAGACCGTAGTAGAGGAAGACCGGTAAGCCAATCCCATCGACAGACACTGACTCGAGAAAAGCATGCTATGTATTGGATTTTGCGTAACCGGTCGTTTACATGTTGCCGATACATTAACACGCCCCAGATAATTTTTTTATAATTGTTCGACCAGCGTGGCACCACCTCTTCGCTGAATCATTTTCCTATGTTCTGTGCACTGGCTGTGACTGAAAGCATCCTACACGAGGGCAAAGGCCGATTTCTTACGCAGAAATAAATCGGAACGGTGCGGAAACGTTTTTCACACGAGAGATCGTATTTTTTAGATTTTGTAATTAACAAACTTGACTGAAAAAATATTAAAAATATTCGTGGAATCGGAAAATCAACATTTCTGAAGATCGTAGGTGTATTCTTTTTTTGCTCACATTTTTTGTAACTTTTTTGGTTCATTTTTTGTAAAAAAATCACCCTCTATTATACATAAATAGATCGTTTCCACGCGTAGGTTCTCTATAACAATTGATATGGACTATAGAGCTGTGTTACGTACGAAGTTAGAGTGAGATTCCAGAGAATAATATTGCATGGTTTAACGACCCCTGTGTTTCTACGATCGAAAGATACACAGCGTAGTAATTCCAATAACATTATGCTAAGACAGTGTGGAACTTCATGGACAAAAATGATTTAGTGAATCAATTGTAAAAATACAAGTGACAAACAACACGATTATTTCTTCTTCGATAATTTCAACAACTACAAAATAATGCTATTGATGTTTGAAAATGGTGCCTATCTGTTTTCGACACCCATTCATTTTTTTCTATGAAATGAATAAGGAGAGATTAAGTTTTGTCAGGTATTGTTCGAGTAAAAAATAACATTGTGCTAAGACTGTGTAGAACTTCATGGACAAAAATGATTTAGTGTATCAATTGCAGAAATACAAGTGACAAACAACACGCTTATTTCTTCATCAATAATTTCAACAACTACAAAATAATGCTATTGATGTTTGAAATTGTGCCTATCTGTTTTCGACACCCATTCATTTTTTTCTATGAAATCCACAGTCTAAGTATGAAGGGTACGGTCCATTCGTATGAATAGTTACGAAATTCCGCGTTTGATCTCGTTTGTGAGGAGGGATTAGGTTTTGTCAGGTATTGTTCGAGTAAAATTTTGCTGGCGTCCGGACCGAGGCGGCTAGAAGCGGCGCGCAGATGCAGCCGATCCCTCGCGTTTGCAAATCGGTCCAGGTAAACGACTCGGATACGAACGACCTACCAAGGCCGCGCGCGCGGCCAGGAATTTCTTTCGTTCTTACTTGTTGGTCGCTTCACCTGGTCGTCCGTGCCGGAAAAAGAGAAGAGAAAGAGGATCACGAGGCGAGGAGACGAGCAGACGAAGACCTGGTTCACCGCTCCTTCAGACCAGCTCGGTTCTCTCTGGGCCCTTGCTCGAATTCACGATGACTCATCCCCTCGTTCTATTTTTCTTTCACTTTCTTCCATCGTGAACTTTCATCATCCACCGTAAAAACACTGTGAAATTGGCCTGTTGAGAGAGAGAAACGTATCTCTGTAAGTCCCTTACACTGACAAGAAAGTCAAAAGTATACATACTTTAAAAAACCAATAACTTTTTAAAAATTGCGTTATACGATTTGAATATTTTTTTGAGATGTTAGAATTCATGCATAGCAATTCTGCTGTCGGTCAATTTCTATTTGAATATCACGATAGAATTGCATTTTAAAGAACACTTTAAAAATTTGATTTGAATATTTTTTTGAGATGTTAGAATTCATGCATAGCAATTCTGCTGTCGGCCACTTTCTATTTGAATATCACGATAGAATTGCATTTTAAAAAACACTTTAAAAACAATAACTTTTTAAAAATGACGCTAAACGATTTAAATATTTTTTTGAGATGTTAGAATTCATGCATAGCAATTCTGCTGTC
>CM052320.1:7747394-7786162 GCA_028455615.1 Lasioglossum zephyrum | reverse complement strand
TGACAAGAAAGTCAAAAGTATACATACTTTAAAAAACCAATAACTTTAAAAAAATTGCGTTATACGATTTGAATATTTTTTTGAGATGTTAGAATTCATGCATAGTAATTCTGCTGTCGGTCAATTTCTATTTGAATATCACGATAGAATTGCATTTTAAAGAACACTTTAAAAATTTGATTTGAATATTTTTTTGAGATGTTAGAATTCATGCATAGCAATTCTGCTGTCGGCCACTTTCTATTTGAATATCACGATAGAATTGCATTTTAAAAAACACTTTAAAAACAATAACTTTTTAAAAATGACGCTAAACGATTTAAATATTTTTTTGAGATGTTAGAATTCATGCATAGCAATTCTGCTGTCGGTTACTTTCTATTTGACTATCACGATAGAATTGCATTTTAAAAAACACTTTCAAAAACAATAACTTTTTAAAAATTGCGTTATAAGATTTGAATATTTTTTTGAGATGTTAGAATTCATGCATAGCAATTCTGCTGTCGGCCACTTTCTATTTGACTATTGCGATAGAATTGCATTTTGGCAGCCGTTTTAACTCTTGGATACGAAAACTAGTTATATGTATTCGAGTTTAAAATTAAGGATTTTAAGCTGGACAGAAATAATGTCGTCAGCCACTTTCTACTCGACTGTCACGATTGAATTGCATTTTGGCAGAGTACTTCTGGCAGCCATCTACTGTTGCACGCTCTGAAACTAAAATTATATTTGTGCATTTAAAATCATGTTTTTATCGAATAATTGAGAGAAATATCATGCTCGTATCAGCTTGTGAATTAATTTTTTCTTGTTTCTCGTGATTACGGTCGAATACGTCCAAGGCTTTGATAGAATATATTTGATGATTTTTTTTCGTTCGACGCTCTGGGCAGTTAAATCGGCAATTAGTATCAATTGTGCGGCGGGGGTGCGTTGTAAAGACTCGTAGTGGCAAATTGAAGTAAACGTGTACTGGATGGATGGCTTGTACCGTAGGTGGCAAAAGAACTGCGATGTACAGCGAAACTGCACCATGGAGTCACTGTTGGCGAATAAATCAATAACTTGGACGAGCACCCAATACACGATGCTGAGGGTCTAGAGATGAATCCCTCGCGCGCTTAATCGTACCTAACGTTTCTTCCTGTGATCTATTCTCGAATCCCACATAAAATTTACAAAATATTTAAAATCAAACTAGTTATTAAATGTAGTTTATCAATTTCACCGATACATACCAATCAAATAAAAATTTGACTAGGTTTTACCAATAAAAATTTATGTAATAGTATTATTTATTTTAATCCCACATAAAATTTACAAAATATTTAAAATCAAGCTAGTTATTAAATGTAGTTTATCAATTTTACCGATACATACTAATCAAATAAAAATTTGACTAGGTTTTTCCAATAAAACTTGATGTAATAGTATTTTTCATTTTAATTCCATATAAAATTTACAAAATATTTAAAATCAAGCTAGTTATTAAATGTAGTTTATCAATTTCACCGATACATACCAATTTTTTATTGTTTACCAATAAAACTTGTTTGTATAAATTATTTAAATTAAATAGAATTTATGTAATAGTATTTTTTATTTTAATGCCACATAAAATTTACAAAATATTTAAAATCAGCTAGTTATTAAATATAGTTTATCAATTTTACCGATACATACTAATCAAATAAAAATTTGACTAGGTTTTACCAATAAAACTTGATGTAATAGTATTATTTATTTTATTGTCCCATTGAGGAATTTTTTTAGTACACGAACAAGCCCGTTTCCGGTCTATCTCGGATAACGTATGAAAATGAGAATGTGCCCAAAGCTTGTTTCAAGAAAGAGTTGTTTCAGTCGTGGACCTTTTTTTGGTAAACGATTAACAGGTTACTTAGGACTGCATTTTTCTTAACACCCTTTATATGGTCGGGACACCAGTGCGCGATGCCAAGCACCGGCTGTCCTAGATACATAAAAGTGCGGACAAGCTTCTGAAAATGGAAATACACACACTAGGCGAAGAAAGAGCAAACGGTCGACGAACGAGAACGATCATTGTATCGTTTCGCGTTATCATCGCAAGTTTATTATTAGGCCGGCGCCACGCGGAGAACTTGCGAACGAGAAACTCGGCCAACCCCTTTCAGCGTGAAATCCGCGTAAAAATAATTATTCATAAACGGCTTACGATCTTCCGCAGTCGTGAAAAGTCAAGCGTGTGGGTGGTTGCTAACGCTAAACTTTTAACAGTTTTATTCACTGGCATTCATTTACTGGGTAGGAGTTTTTTTTTAAACGTTCCGAGGATGAACGTTCTCAATGCTATCTATTACGTGGAACATATTTATGAAGACCGAAAGACTTCGTTTTACTGGAAATTATGTCATTTGCGAAAATTGTTAATCCTTCACTGAACAAATCACTTTGACACCCGGTGACATTTTACGACTCTCTTATGAATATTTATGCACATTTTTTAAAAACAGTTCCGACAACGAACATGAAAACATTAGCTGATATTTCTAAATTTATTGTTCCGTTTAAAAAAAAAAAGAAATATTGAATTCACAGCTTTATTTGTATGTGATTTTTAGACGTATTTCTGGAGGTATTGTTTTTAGCCTTGTATCGAAACTCGATTGCTTCAATTTAGCCGCACCAGTTCATGCACTTTGACATTTTAATAACTAGACGCCACTAAAAGTCACATAGGAGTTTCATTCTTTTTTTATAATATTAATAAGCTAGACACCTAATACATTTATGTACTTAAATTATTTAAATTTGTCTATCGGTTTAAATTGCGCCTACTCATTTTTCTCAATAATATATGAACTCTGTAGTCCGGTAGTAAACGACAAACCGCAAGGGTTGCAGATTAATTCATCTACAGGGTGAACGAATCGTGACCAGTACAGATTAATCTGTTAGTTGTCATCATTTTTTACAGCTATTTGTAAGAAGATTTCAAGGCGAATTCAGTAACTATAATAACATAAAAAAATCGTTTTTTAAATTTATTTTCACAAATTCTTTAACAAATTAATATAACAAATTTTCTGTTAACTCTTTCCTTACATGTTTTTTAAAATGATTTTGCATATACAACAATATTTTTTTACAGCTATTTGTAAGAAGATTTCAAGGCAAATTCACTAACTATAATAACATTAAAAAATTCCAAAAAAATTGTTTTTTAAATTTATTATTACAAATTCTTTTGATACCACACTATATGCGATAAAAACATTTTCGACTGTTAATAACATAGTCATCTCTACTGGTCGCGATTCGTGGTTCACCCTGTATAAGAAATGATCGTTGAAATTTCAAATTACTCCATGGTCCGGTAAAACTGTGCAAATGGCCGGAAACGTTCGATATTGCGCGTTCACGTGTCCGCGAGAGTGTGCGTGGTACCGTAAAGTGTTAAACATTGGTCCCGGCGATCCCGCTTGTAAATGGTACCGTATTTTAAGCCGAGGTTCATTGGCTGAGGAGCAGCGAAACCTGTTCCATCGGCTTTACCTGTTTCCTCGGCGTTTGCGCCGCTCCACTGTGTAAGGGAGGTCAGTTCCGGACCGGGCCAGATTTGCCAATTTCCCCGCGGATTTGCCAAACACGCCTCGCCCCTCCTCGTTCCCGCGTTTCGCAGGTTTCCAATTCGAGAGCAAGCACGATGACACGGTTCCGTTGACACACCGGGCCTCCGCAGATTTCTGCGTAACGCAACGCGAAATCGTTTCACCACACTCGCCATACGATTAGGGTCATTTCGCGGGCAAACTCGTTCGATGGGGACCGATTCTGGGGATCCAACGACTGTTAAGCAAACCCTCCTCAACCTGTTATGGCGTTTTCGCATTCCCCGGCGTCGAATAGCTTCGCGTATTCGCGCTTTTCTGGGAAGGTGCCTGAAAATTGCCATTTTAGGCGGGGAAACTGACGGTGTGGAGATAGAACAGTTTTGGGTATGTGTTTGGGCATGTTTCCATCGTATAGGAAAATGTTTGTTTCGTATAAACCATTAATATAGACGCCTGCTTGAATTTTGCACGTTCATTTCTATTATTGACATCACCGCTGACGAATATATTTGCTGTTGACAGTAAACGTCGGCAACAATTCAACAGAACGTAAATTATTCGCATTCGACGCATATTAACCGCGGTGCCCGTAATTGTTCCCGATATACAATGATTTAGGGCATCGTAATAAACATAGAAAAATCACTGACCCCGTTTCCACGACGAAAAATCAGACACCGAAAGCAATTAAAGCTTGTAGTGTGCCAAATGCAGTTTCTAGTAGTTTCCAATTGTAATTAACCGTGCCACAGCGATCAATTAATAGCGAATTTTATTACCAAGTTTATAACCTTCGGTTAGGTTAATAAGCGGTTTTAGAAGTCGACATACAGGCACTTTATTGGTTCAAGTTGTAAAATAAAAATTATACCTTCCGTACAAAAACGTGAGAGCAATATGAACTTCGTTTGGGTGTCCCTTTGAGGAAAACTAAAATATAAAGTGCGCATTAGTGAAAATAAACACGGTACAGATATAAATACAGTAAATAGCAGACTTGAAAAAAAAAGAAAAGCAACAGGCTTCCGCGATAGCCGACCGAAGTGACGACGTAAAATCGGCTACCATCACCCGGCGAGCCACCGCGAATCCTGTCCAGACTTGTTTCAGTCGATTCTACGTTATCGACTCTCAAAGTTTTCGGCCTATTATTACTATTTTTATTACCACGCTTATCTTAGCTTGCCGTGTCGTTTGTTATATAGAGACTTGAAACTTTAAACATAGCTCAGAACTGGATGACAATGCAATATTAAAAAGAAATTTAAAACTGTACGTGTAGGAGATAAAAAAAATCTCAGAAGAGTATCTCAACGGGAATCGAACCCGGGCTTTACTAACTACGCTCGGTAGTAGAGACTAAAAAGTATAAAATTTTAAAAAAAATTTAAAACCACAATTATATTAAAATGCACTGAAAAGAAAAAAATAATTGTTTTCTATATAAGTGACTATAAATAAAAAGGTGGAGTATCCACGAAGATTACATTAATATAGTCTGGCGCTCCATGCTTTTATTTATAGTCATTAATATAGAAAAAAATTATTTTCTCCTTTATAATGCATTTTAATATAGGCGTGGTTTTTAAAAAGGTTTCTATAAAAAAAGTAAAACTGCGATATAAAAATAAATAATATAAATAATATATATTATATATAGATTATATATTGATTTTTTATATAAAATTTAATATTATTTGAAATTTATATTGAATTTTCATATAAAACAATTATATATTGATTTTTCATATAAAATATACATCATCAATAAATGAAAAATAGATGATAACCGAATATATTTATATTACGATCTAATAAAACAAGTAGTACGTGCGAACATTGCGGAAAAGATTTAGCGAACACGCGGACCCAGAAATAGCGGTCCGCAAGTAGCAATTTCGCGACAGGCCAATCGAGATAAAGCGAACATTGTTCAATAAAATTGCGGGCCGGCGTTCCGCCCACCCGGCGTGCAGATTGGATAAATAGTTAACGAGTAGGCAAATGAAAACGAGTGCGTTCGTTTCTCGTTTATGCGTGTCGCTCGCGGTGCAAATTTCTGATGTGCCAGTTTCCCGTTTACGAGGCACGACGACGACGCCCAAGTGTTTCGTGCCGGCCCGGCCTGGTCCGACGACGCGCGTCGTTCGAGAGGCACGAATCATGCGAGTCCCGGCGAGAACTCGCAGCAATGTTCCCTCAGCTTTACTAACTCTCCGCTCTGGGACACGACACAGTTTTGGTACCGGAATAACGCAAGATGCGGCTGCTATTATCGTGTATCTCGTGTTCCGAGGAAAAGCCGTTTAGCCGCCTGTTTGTCTTCCCGGTCGCGTACTGAAAATAGAAAACGTTTCTCATTTGCCAATTCGTTTCAATCGAGAGAGATTCGACGGCGAACGGAAACGACGATTGCTTTTCGCTTACTGCCACCGGAAAATGGTGGAACTCAGGGGAAAGAGTCTCTCAACTTGTTTAACCTTTGATTCCTAATTTTATCCATTTATAACAAAAAAATTAGGCACAATTTGTGACAGGAAAAATATTATAAGCATTTATAATCACCGATGTATTGTTTTCAATTTATTAAAATTGTTATATAAAACAAGTAGGGTAACTGCATCAGTGAATAAACGGGCACCAGTAAATGAACTTAAGCCAATAATTATTATTAATAATAATTGTATTATTATATAATAATTATATATTATAATATTATATATTATATAATATATTATACATTATATAATTATTAATAATAATTATTACCAATAATTACTAGAATGTAGTGTTCATTGACTGGTATTTTTTATATTTTTTATTCAACGTTTAATAAAGAAAAATAATAATAATTTCATTTTATTTGTGTTCATTTATTTTTGACAAATGAAGTACAGGGAGCCATTTAGCATATATGAGATTCCAACCACATCTAGTTTAAAGCATTAAATAAATAAATATATGAGATTCCTTTAATTCACATACTTTTAAAAATAAAATATCTTCCTGAACAATTTAAATGTTCATTCACTGATGCAGTTACCTTAATTTTTATTTGGCTCTTATGTATGCGTCATGTATACAATACGTGTGTCTTTTGAAATTTTTTTGTGGATGTTTGTTCAAGAGTCGACGTGTTAAATTATGAATTAAACGACATTGGTTGAAGTACTGGGAGATAATTGTAAAGGAATGTGGATAGCAACTGTTGTTCGTGAATAGTATTAATTAATCGAGCGAAAGTAGTGGAATTTGTTGAGTGGTGGTCTTAACTGTGCTTGTCGATACGCGGAAAATTAAATCGACGTCGCCCCTCTCCTCGGTCGTGTTGTATGTATTCCAGTTTGCCGGGCAGAGACGTTACACCGGGTATAATTGGAAAGTTGGAACAGAAGCGCACCGATCGATGGACGTCCCTATTGTTCACACAATACGCGGGCTGGTACTGTGTGAAGAGGATCGTCGAACAAATTGAATAAAACAGGGGACGGAGTGACAGAAATTCGATGACTCTCTCAGCTCGAACCCGTCCCTAGATGTGTATCATATTCGGTCGCGTTCGAAACCGTAGCAACTTCCGACTAATTAACAATCACAATGACCGCCCGACAACGCCCACCAACGAAATCGAATGAGTCAACGAAAATTTCTTGAAACCATCATCGATCTCCAATAATTTGACTTTTCAGAACTGAAAATACAGCTTATCATTATTTATTACTTATTGCATACATTATTACTATTATTTTTTATTATTCTTATTTAACGTCGCTGTTTGAATTCTTATGTGAGAATTATTTCGCGACGGATACATTATTATAACACTTTGCATTTAAAAATTAAGTAAAACACATTTTATTGTAGAAACCTTCTTAGTAATTAAAGATTGCACTGATCCCACTATCTCGACGATCGAACGGTGCCTATTAACAAAATTGTTTAACTACTAGTTAGCACTAGGAGAAATTTTACGTAACGATCCTTGATCTATCGACTACGTTAAAAATGTAAAGAATGGTTTAGCAAAATGTTTGTAGCAAAAAACCGCTCAAATATTTAAGGATATTGCATTATGCATGGCGAAGCCTCGGTCGTCACCGACGCGGCGTGATAAACGCACTATCAATAAGGATACAGCCTTATTTAATCATGTTACACAATACTCTATCGTTGTGTGCATACATTAGGGTCGGATTTAGTAACAGCGACCTTGTTGAATATCGCCCACAGTTTTTCCTTTTCAAAACGCTTGCAAAACAGTCTTCGTACAATTACGGTGGAAATGTTTTCGTTCAAACAATGGTAATTTTGAAGTTCCTTATTTGCAACTGAAGTAGAAGACATGAAGTATAATTTTCTTTTTGCGTTTGATGAGAGTCCCAAAAGTTTACTCATCATTAATGTCAAAATTATAATAAATATTCGATCTACCAATAAGAAAAACGAATATCCCCTCACTTAATCCAATTATAAAACTTCTTTATTTCTCATAATTTTATAATGGAACTTTCGTCAACTTATTTGTGACATTTTTTCTTATTAAAATCACGCTAAACACGATATAATTTCAACTATATATAGTGGTTTAATCCTGGCCTGACCAACTAGTCCTGTCTTTTTTCTACATTAAGCGAGATCACAAAAAGGTAGTAGCAACACTTTTTTTTAGATCGAACCTTTCCTGTATATGATATGTAATAATCATTAGAATATGGTTCCTGTGAATGGCATAAATATTATCTGGCAACGTCCAGAATAGTATTCAAACAAGGACACCTATTTGAAGTGCACCTCGATCGCAAACACTATCCTCCCTATACTATTAATTTTTTTCTATGGATATACGAGACATTACAGCACTAATGTTTATTTTTAATTTCCTTAAAAAATGTAAGATCAGAATTTAGCGTCTACCATTTATATTAATTTCTTTTTATATATTAAGATATACATACTTCATTATTTTTCTTTTTATACGTGTTACACTGTAAACTATAATGTATGCTATATAAACCAAAAATGGTTTACGGCATTAATAAATAAATAATTAATCGTTAGAATATTTCTTGCTAGTCTATTGTGAATAAGGGTGAACATTGAGAAGCCCTAAATGCGAGGACACCCTCGTCCACTTAGGATAAAGGGGTCCAACGTTGAGTAGACGTCGATCGGCCGATAAATATCAGACATTTCGATCGGTGGGTCGTTGAATGGGGGCTCGGTCGAGGAACGCGCGTATTGTAGCATACAATACGATAACTGGAGGTGAGTGTTTCCGTCTTTCTTGTTCGTTTGGTGGGTGCCAGCAGGTGATCCCATCGAGGTATATCGCGACACGTCACGGCCCGTCGTTGAGCACGTTGCGCTGATACGGTAGTTTGTTCGACGATCGCGTCTCTTCCGGAATTTGCATTCAGCTGGCATGGCGGTGCGTCGGTGTTTTCACCGAGGATCCGGTTTCCGTGCGATCCCCGATATGTGTACACTGTTCGACCGTCGATTACTATGTATATACGGCCGTCGAGTTCCGCGACGATAATTAAAAGAATCGAAGACGCGACCGCTCGAGCACGTCGCACCCCTCCCTTTAATTAACGCCGATCGGCGAACCTGTCGAATTGATTAACGCTTGGAGCACCGTGCAATTTTTATTAATACCTCTCTCGCCACGTATTGCAACGATTCTTGCAAAGTTAATGAAACCTTGGTGTATATACCTGCCTTGGATCACCCCGTAGGGGTTGAAGGAGCCGTTCGTCGACCTCTGCAAGTAATAAATAGACTGCGCGGAGCTCTGCACAAGATAACAATTTTCCGAGTTGTTTGCGAGCTATAGAAATGAAGTAAGGAGTTTTACTTTCTCATAAATTTTTACATCCTCTCGAAAATTTCATACAAAAAAGGTGAATGAATTGGATGAGCAAATATTTCCAACCTCGTTTTCAAAATGGTCAAATCATTCATACTGTATCTAGAACAAAATGTACAAAGAGACTCCGAACTAAACTTGTGCTAATATAAAGGATCATCCCTTAATCATCTCCTAGCAATGAATAAATGAATATGAATGTAATAATGAATCCCATATCGTTTGCAAAATTTCATACAAGAAAAGGGAATGAATTGGATGAGCAAATATTTCCAACCTCGCCTTCAAAATGATCAAATTATTCATACTGTATCTAGAACAAAGTGTACAAAGAGATTCTGAACTAAGCTTGTGCTAATGCAAAGGATCATCCTTTAATCATCTCGTAGCAATGAATAAATTAATATGAATGCAGTAATGAATCCCATTTCATTTGCAAAATTTCATACAAAAAAAGAAAATGATTTCGATGAGCAAATATTTCCAACCTTGTCTTAAAAATGATCAAATCAGTCGAACAGTATCTACAACAAAGTGTACAAAGAGACTCCGAACCAAGCTTGTGCTAATGTAAAGGATCATCCCTTAATCATCACCTAGCAAAGAATACATGAATATAAATGCAATAATGAATCCCATTTCGTTTGCAAAATTTTATACAAAAAAAAGGAAAATGATTTCGATGAGCAAATATTTCCAACCTCTTCTTCAAAATGATCAAATCATTCATACTGTATCTAGAACAAAATGTACAAAGAGACTCCGAACTAAGCTTGTGCTAATATAAAGGGTCATCCCTTAATCATCTCCTAGCAAAGAATAAATGAATATGAATGCAATAATGAATCCCATTTCGTTTGCAAAATTTCGTATAAAAAAAGAAAATGATTTCGATAAGCAAATATTACCAACCTCGTCTTAAAAATGATCAAATCAGTCGAACAGTATCTACAACAAAGTGTACAAAGAGACTCCGAACTAAGCTTGTGCTAATGCAAAAGATCATCCCTTAATCATCTCCAGCAAAGAATAAATGAATATGAATGCAATAATGAATCCAATTTCGTTTGCAAAACATATGAAAGTGCCCTCATCTTTTTGTAATAAACACGAAGAGAAGGAACGACCGATGAAATACCCGAGGAGGCCGGCGCAAGCCTTTTCAGTCCAAGATAAGCAGGTGAAATTTGCTCGGCGCGGCATCGGGCGATAGGTGGATTTAATTGCGATTCCTTTAGCCGACTGCCGGGGATCGTACACCGGGATTCCAATACACTTTTACAACGTCCTACCCCCGCGGTTTATTGAAAATCGTGAAAGCGCGCGAGCCACGGAACGCAAAAATCTGCTCCGATAAGAAGCGGCCGAGAGCGCGCCGCGAGGAACGAAGATATACGAATCTTCCGCTCGGCGAAGCGTGATCCGATAAAATGTATCGCCGTCGTCGTTCTGCTCGGAAATTCCTTTCCTCCTTGTTGTTGCTTTTCCTTCTCGCGTTTAACAGCCGGTGAAGCCCCTTCTGCTTCGAGAACGCGCGCGCGGGCGTGCGTTCTCCGCGCACTACGATAATGTTTGTTACTCGTACACAACGTTTAGTCTCGTACCCTTCGAAAAGCTCATGGAACGAAGGAAATTGGAAATTGTCTGGCTAAAAGGAGCGAATACCTCCCAAGAGGAAATTATATTTTACCTACCGGTGGCGCCAATGGTCTTTGTTTTGGCGCGCCATGACGATGCGGATTTTATACATTCCAATTTATAGGACACCCCGTATAAAGTAATGTAGATACAGCGTTACAATAGTTGAACGTTATCAGTTTGATCTTTATAGATTCTGAAAGAGCGGGTGATAAGGAGATAACGGAACTGTTTTAAATTGTTACAGACGCTGGACTTCGACAGGGACGGCCTGACGAAGCTGAAGAAAGCGATCAAAGCCATTCACAACTCTGGAAACGGTGAGTAGCACGGCCGGCTTAAAAATCGTCAGACATCGGATGAAAGTTTCCGATTTCCCCTCTGCTTGGTCTTTGTAACGGCGAGGTGTTCTCTAAGCGTTTAATGAACGGCACTCGACGTTCCGTTTAAATGGAAGTTTCTGCCGGTATTTTTCTACCTGAATTCGTCGATACTTTAATTAAACAAATAATTTTGTTAATATAAGCCTCTGATGAGGCAGGAAGCTCCAGGCTGCAAGATACTTAATTTCGCAAGTTGGACTCTTTCAGTCGTGAAAATATGTAAATCTTTACAAGCGAATTCTTAGAAAAAGAAACCGAAAAAAATTTTTGACTGGTAATCAGAACTTGGTCGTGATATGATAAACATTTCAAACAAGTTTTATTAAATACGAACGATGTACTTTTCATTCGAAACGAAATAAAATCAAATTTGTAGTCAATACTTAAGCATGAAAGATTTATAATTTATAAAATATAGATTTTGGAGAAGTTAAAATGATTGTAGCCATGAGAAAAAATTTATAATAGATTTATCAACAATATCAGACTTGTGATGAATTTTCTGAATAGAGTCTAATAAATATGTATGCTATTACTTTCCTTTAAATCCAAATAAAATTCTATTTTGGTTTTGTTAATGTACAGCTATTAGAGAACATATAGGAAATTTTTTAGAATTTTTTTTTTAAATCAAGAATTACATGAAAAGTTTTAATCACTGAAATCGTAAAACGAATCGTAGTAAGGGGGTTAAACGATTTCTTTTCGTCTTAACACTTTTCGCATACGGAGTTCGTGATTTAATGTTCGTTTTAATTGCTTCCGTCGTAAATGAATGGCTGTATAAACGATATCTCCCGGTGTTTTTTTTTAACGAAGTTTTTTTTAAAGATCAATTTATTCTGTTCTGCAACAGCTCACGTCGATAACGAGGTGTACCTTGGAAGGGCGTTGGAAAGGCTCGGCGATGCGGCGCTGAAAGAACAGGAACCGGATATCGGCGCCGCTTTCTTAAAGTTTGCGGTCGTCACGAAAGAATTAAGTGCTCTAATGAAAACGCTGGTGCGTATGGACGCCATACTTTCTGCCCCGGTCGTTTCGTTCTTTACATAACAATAAATTATTCATTTGAAACAGATTCCGCAGGAAAATAATTCACAACTGTTCACGAGGGAAGACCGGTTATCTCGTCGTTTATATTCAAGTGCACCTTCTGCTAATTTTCGTTTCCTCATTCATTCCTTGAAACAATTCCGCATTTAATGTCTATTTTACCGGTTGCAACATATCATACTGACTTTTGTTGCGGGATTATGCACTATCGACGGTTAACATTCTTTCATAATTGCAACTGTGCGGGTAGAAATTATCCTTAGTAATACGTGCACAACAATTGGCAATTTTTTTTTAAACGAAACCATTAACATAATTTTTTGAAAATATTTGACAAAACACACCTTTGCTCTTACGAAATTTGTAATTTTCATACTGAAACTGATTAGTTATAAATTTATGGAAAACATTTCTGTATATTTTTCTCGAGTTGGCCAGTCGTTCCTTCGAAAATTGTTCCTTGTATCTTATCTGCCAACTGATATTAATTTCCTTCCTGTTTGCCAAAAATTGTGCAATAATTTTGTCAATATAAGCCTCTGATGAGGCAGGAGGCTCCAGACTGCGAGATACTTAATTTCGCAAGTTGGACCCTTTAAATATGTAAAATCTTTACAAGCGAATTCTTAGAAAAAGAAATCGAAACAAATTTTTTACTGAGAATCAAACTTAGTCGTGATATGATAAACATTTCAAACAAATTCTATTAAATACGAACGATGTGCTTGATTAAAAAAATTTAATTAAATGTTAAAAAAAATACTTATAAAAGTTTTTTTTATTAAGTTTTATTTAATTAAATATAATTTAATGTTCCGTGTGGATTATTTGTGGACAGATGCAGAACATCAATAACATCGTGATGTTCCCCCTGGATTCGGTGCTGAAGGGGGACCTGAGAGGCGTCAAAGGCGACCTGAAGAGACCGTTCGAGAAGGCGTGGAAGGACTACGAGGCGAAATACGCGAAAATCGAGAAGGAGAAGAAACAGCACGCGAAAGAGGCTGGCCTCATTCGGACGGAAGTGACGCCGGCCGAGATCGCCGATGAGATGGAAAAGGAGAGACGATTGTTTCAATTGCAAATGTGCGAGGTGAGGCTCCCTAAATCGTCTCCGGAACGAATCACAGTAATTCTATATACATATCGCGTTCTCTCTCTTTCTCTCTGTGCGTATTTATTGCGACGATCGTTTGACAACCGGCACCGTCAACGTCTCTGTTACAGTATCTGATCAAGGTGAACGAAATCAAAACCAAGAAGGGAATTGAACTACTTCAGCATCTAGTCGAATATTACCATGCGCAAACCAAGTAAGATTCATGGAGAATATTTTAATCCCTAACCACTTTCTCAGTTAAAAAAGACTGGAAACAGATTTTCGGGAAAGAAACAATTGTTTAACAAATTGTCTACCGATTATTTGGTTACTTTTTAAAGTCTATGGATTTTTTTAAATAGAGATGATTACAATAAGAAACTTATATGTTGAACCTCCATTTTCCAGTTACTTTCAAGACGGCCTAAAGACCATCGAACACTTCGGTTCCTATGTGGCTGACCTCAGCGTGAAGTTACAGAAGATTAGGCAAACGCAGGACGAAGAGAGAAGGCGGTTGACAGAGCTGAGGAACCTTCTGAGGAGCTCAGGCTGCGACAAAGAAGTAAAGCTTCAACGACCATATTTTAATCTTACACAACAAATTCGTAGACAGGAATATTCGAGACAGTATGTTTGTTTCAGTTAAACGTAAACGCGAATGCAGGGTATTCGCTTCACCAACTGCAAGGGGACAAGCAACATGGTGTCACTCGTTCGGGACACCTTCTGAAGAAGAGCGAGGGTAAAATGAGGAGAGTATGGCAGAAGAGAAGGTGCGCCGTTCAGGCGGAGGGTTATCTTGATATTTGTCACGCGGACGAAAATAAACCACCCACACGAGTGAATTTATTAACCTGCCAAATCAAGCTAGTACCGGATGACAAGCGGGGTTTCGATCTCATTAGCTGTGAGTAGTTTAAACTGATGTGTAAATCTGCAAAAAATATGTGTCGTTGTATCGCTATATGCATATGTTAACATATATTAACGGATTAGTTACCGGTGATTATTCACTGCCTCGTAAAAAGCCTATGAATCACGATGTGTTTGTGATGCTCTGCGTATCTTCGAAGTCATATCTTTGTTATTTGCATTTTTGCAGGTTTCACTCGTTTTATCGCTAGAATTTGACATAATGATTTTGTTTTGTGTTACTTCAGACAACAGGACGTATCATTTCCAAGCGGAAGACGAGGCTGATCAACGAGCATGGATGTCCGTTCTGGTCAACTGCAAAGAACGCGCTTTGCTTCGAGCATTCGATGCCAGTGGCAAAGCGGAGGCTGGTACTGGGAATCCAAGTTTAGTTGAACTACAACAGGCCGTGATTCGTTGCGTTATGAGGTTACCCGGAAACGATCAGTGCTGTGATTGCTCCTCGCAAAATGGTAAATCTGATGGAACTCGTTTTGGGGGTCGAACGTTAGGTGTATCTCCTTGTATCTTCAAACCAAGCAAGTACACGATCAATAGTACAGTATCACAGAGGATCAGATAGACTGTGCAGAAAATATAATAGTGTAGACTTTGTTCGTATATTAAACACTTGCACTATAAAATCGTGTCAGACTCGCGATGAATATTAATGGACAGCGGATTTTATGCATTTATGATAAAAACGAGTAGGTATAATATAAAATAGTAAAAATATTAGAAGAATTTAGTAATATTGTTATATTATTTTAAACCTGTCAAACGTATTAAGAAAGAAGATGAATTTCACTCCAAATTGTTGCAATTCAGTTAGAACATTCTTATTGTGCATAAAGATCCGCTTTCTAATTATTAATATCCTTTAAACCGAAGTGAAGCTCTATTTTATTGCTGTCAATATAAAAGCTGTTCCAAAAATGTAATATTTTATTAATAAAAAACACAGACGATCGTACAGGAAGACAATAGATATAAACTTTCTAGAGTAACCGTAAAATAAATCGTAGTGCAAGGGGTTAATATTGTATAGAATAGTAATAGACTTGATTGAGGGGTGGTAGGTGTTAGTACTGTAGTATTGTGAACAAATAACAACCATTTCTCTGCAGATGTTTAACACGACTATAATTTGAATATCTTTACAGATGCCACGTGGCTGTCCACAAATTTCGGCATAATCGTCTGCATAGAATGCAGTGGCATTCACCGAGACCTAGGTGTACACATATCCAGAATACAATCTCTAACGCTCGACAATGTGGGTACAGCTCAACTGCTCCTTGCACGACACATGACTAACCAGGCGTTCAATGAAGTGATGGAAGCAACGTTGCATCATAATCACAAACCAACTCCAACATCGACCATGTAAGTACGACTATATATCCTCAGCCTCCATTCCTTTTATCTTCTAACTTATGTTTTACCGAACAGGGAAGAGAGATACGACTTCATAAGAGCCAAGTATGTAGACAAGAGGTACGTGATGAACACATGCGCCGATGAAAGGGATCTTCTCTCGGATCTAGAACACGCTGTAAATAATCGTGACCTGCAACAACTTCTGCAAGTTTATGCTGAGAACGTGGATCTGGCAGCGCCGTTACCTACTTCGGTAAAGTTTCATTTCAATCGATGCCGAACTTTCAGAAGTTTGCTTACACCTGTTTGACTCGAGAAAATGTGACCCTCGATTATAGCATTACTGTACTATTATAGGATGTGGGCGAGACAGCTTTGCATTTAGCCATTTTACGCGAGATGGGAAATAGTTTACACATCGTTGACTTCCTAGTGCAAAACATGTCAACAGGCGGTATAGACAGGACCACTGTTGACGGAGAGACTGCGTTGCATCTTTGTGCAAGGCACGACAGAGCGGAGGCGATGAAATTGTTGCTGCGTTCAGGCGCCGATCCCACGCATCGGAACAAACAGGATAAAACCCCGCTTGATATATCCCAAGAGATGGGCCACCATACTTGCAAAGAACTGGTATATCAGTGACATGAAATTTCTAAGTGTTGTTAATATCATTAGATTGCGGATTTTTATTAATTAAACGGGCGGAATATAAAATTCGACAGAATTTAGTACAATTTTCTATTTTTTGGAGATCTGCAAAAGCTTCTACCATTGGAAATAAGATTGAATTTTATTGCACTTTCTTAAAATTCGTTTACAAATATTGAAAATCGCTTAAACATCCGCAGTCTAGTCACCACAAAACCCAAAGAACGAAATTGAAAACGTTTTATTGTTTTTAGTTGAGTCACGCTCTGCAGAGGCAGAAAACGTTATTCGACAACGTTAACATCGAGTGGAACCTCTCACACGATGAAGGCTCAACTGATTTTTCTGATGACGAGACGATAATAGAGGACAGGGTATGACATGGAAGATCTATACCTAAATTCTTTGGCTAGGGTTGTTGTTCATACTTTAATTGTTTCTTGTAGAATGGATGTCTAACGCCAGAGAAGAAGTCCCGCAGTAGACCGCCATCTTATGTGGGCGGTGGTGGCAGTGGCGGGGGCACTGGGTCAGGAGACTCACCAGTGACACTGCGAAGTCGAAGTAGCACTTGCGACAGTTTGCAAAGCGGTTCTTCGCCAAGTGCCTCGACGAATAGGCAACAAATGCCTCCGCCACCTCCACCACAAGCAAGGAAACCTGTTGCTGGTACGGCCTCTCTTTTGTTGAGTTAACGCCTTACGCCATATCCTAGGTACTCTTACCACTCCCTAGCTACTCATAATAGGCGAGACCGGTTTGTCAACTTCGAAAAATCGATTTTATTTTAAACAATTCGGAGATGTCACTTCACGATCGTACCTTGTAAGAACAGATTCTTCATCAAGGAACTTCATCACACAAGGTTCTTATGTGTCTCAAATTTCCAGCGATCTTCCCACTTACGGACACACTCCTTAAAATCATCTTCAGGAATAGAGAACAGCGTCGTATTCTGTTTTATTGTTTCTACGTCCGCAAATCTTCGTCTTTTGAGAGGTTTTTCCATTTTGAGGAATAACCAGATAGTCACAAGGAGCTAGATCAGGACTAGTTGAGGATCATATCAATGGTTTCCAAACAAGAATGTCCGAGATTCTGGCAAAACCTAATAATTTCCCACACGTTCGGTCATTATATATAATACGCGACGCTTACTTGACTTGGTGCTTACAAAACTGCGTATCGTTTTCAAACGACGACATGCAGAGATTTGTTGCATGGGTAGGTCACTTTTTACGAGGCCTTAGCCCACTTAGGAACGAAGATATAAGCAAAGGTCGGATATTTTCCGGACAGACAATTCTAATGTGTACATCTCATACGCCCAAGGAAGAGGAACTAATTGATGATTTCTGTTTCAGTACCCGCACCCATGGCTCCGGACATTTCACTGAATATCCATGGGTCTCTGAAGAAACGTGTCGCTCCGCCACCACCACCACCGGCCGGAAGTACAGGTGGTATACCCTCCTCTCATTATGGTACACTACCTTCGTCCGCGTCCTTAGCAGCGTCGACGCATAGCCGTACAACGAGCGAACCGATCTTAGCTGGGCATTCTTTACATACTCTACCACATGCGTTAAATACATTAAACAGTCAGCATCATAAAAGATCGCCCAGTGGAGATTCTTCAACGGGACACGGTGCGTTTAAAAATTTATGCGATCTTCTCTACGAACTGACGCCTGGCTCGGGTAACCTTACCAAACCTTCCGCACCAGTTTCCTTCTCAGGATTTATTGTGTCTCGTCTGTTTGTTAGGTGCTGACAAAGTGAACAGCTCGACGCTTCAACGACCGAGAAATCCTCCACCTCCGGCGCCTTCAGGCATCAATTCCTCGAGATTGAGCAATGGCCGCAGTAGCGAGTCGTTAAGTTCCATGTGCTCGGATCACGGTCTGGGTAATCCTGTTCCACCCCCGCGCAAGGTAAGCTGCGAATCATTCGTGTAAGTTATTGACAAGATTATGAAATATTTTTATTAAACATGAGACCGAAAGAAAGAGAGAGAGGAGGAGGAGCGAGACGTTGAAGCAGGAAATCAAGGAATACTCTCCTGTATACTTTTTTTCGTATTATTTTTGAATATGTATTGCTAAATCCTACCGAAACATTTATTATTTTTCACGCTATAGCGAATGTCGTTTTATTTGTATTTTATTTGGCGCAATCATCAATGCCGGTAGACTTCTAACATCTCCTTTAACACTGTATGTGTATGTATATACATCCATTCAAGTTATTATTGTTTATTTAACAGCGTCACTAATTTCGGAAAATTTTAACTAACACGGTGTTACTCCTCCCACGTTTCCCATGCAGTAGTTGATATAATAGCTTCTCATAAACGATGGTACTTCGCATTTCATATTAAACACATACGTATAGTATCAGTAATTTTCAGTAGATTAAATATATTAATCACGAGCATCATATGCCCATCACAATTTTACATTCTCTAACCTTTGCAGTAATTTATAATGCACATCCATTCTTTCATATTGCATAATTCATTAATCTGTGTCATCTCAAAAGACAGCTGGAGCAAATTTCTAAATTGTCCATTCAACTAATAATTGTTCTTCTAAAATAAATCATTTCTCATTTGATGATAACGTGATTAGGAAAATTAATTATTTTCTATAGATATCTTTTAGCCACGTTGATAGAGTCTACGTAGAGACAGTTAAAGTTTAAGAAGCACTTGTTTTTTTATTCGAGAAATTGAGAAACATAGTGACCTTTAAAAAAAAATCGGTATTTAGAAAGTGCATGTATTTCAAAGACGGTGCTTTATGGTTTGTTATTAACCATTGTTGGTACAGCGAAGGGACCGGTCCAGACTAGAGAGCTACGCCGAGGAGCCTTCATCTTTGCTCCCAAATCTGAATCTGGTAAACATCAGCCATCCCACATTACAGCTTGTTACACTTGAAATGTGTTTCAACATTGTTATCAAATATTCAAATGAAAAAATACCTTTCATTCCACAATATATATATTTACACAACAATTGCAAATTTAGAAGTTTCTTTTTTATATATACATTTGGCATTTTTCTTATTTTATCAGAAAACCAAAAGATCTTTTCCCATTAGTAGTAAAAAATTACATTGTTTGTATCCGTTGATTTAATTTTCTCGTCTGTGCATTTATTAAAATTTTAAACACTCGTAACTTCTGATATCTAGAATTTTTCTATTTAATAATTGTTTAGAAAAAATATGTCGAACAGTATAGCTATCCTTTCAAGTGTGGCAATGCTTTTGCATGATCAGTCGTGCTGTCCGTAACAATCGTTTTTTCATTGTCAATGCTTTGGGCATAATTTTCGTCAGAATAACGTTTTATTTCGATTCGTCGGATCTGCTGTCCGTGCTATGATTCTAAACGATTGTTTTCTTCAGTTCTAATCGAAACTACATTATTACTTCCTGGATTTCTACTGTGCGATTTTTAACGAGTAAACAACGTGTGAATATATAATATACATGATTAAATTAACGATACTGAATGACTAACACTCGAGCTTCCTGTGTACAAATCCTATGTGTCGATGTAATGTTTATATTGATCAAAGTATATTGTGCTAGGATGCTTTGAAAATTAATTCTCGCATGAGCCTCCCAAATTTGTGTTAACAATAGCACTTGAACGCACTGGGCCCTTATATAATTGCTCTGGTGTAAACTACCCCCATAAACTCACAAAGTGGATGCAAGCAGTTGCAAAAATACAATATTGCGGTTCGTTTATTGTCGAAATTATTTCATTGTAATCACGAGATGCGTCAGCTATCTATTTTAATTGTTTCAAATATTGTTGTGTTAATCTTGGATTATTTTTGTAAAGAAATTACCTATTGTCCAGATAACACTTTATCTTCCACTTTGTAATTTTACATTGTATTAATAGCTTAAATCTAAGGACTTAGTCTAAGCCCTAAGCAATACTTATAACAGGCATGAAATTGATGCATATTATTGGAAATTCTAGTTTCAGATGTATTAGATTAAATAACGTAGGATATTTTTCGATAAAATCGATGTTATAGTGTACCTCGACAAAAACCACATTAGAGAATATGTACTATCATGTAAAAAAAAGTTTAGCAACTACTGTTAATTTTTAGAATTATGTAATTAAGAAAGACAATTTTAAAAAATGCATGAAATACTGTATAAAAATGTCACTTACACAGTAATAGCAAATAGACTCTAATATTGAATGGATAACATTCAAATAGTTCGATTATACATACATAAATTAGAAAAACTTGATACACAAGATTTTTATGTAACAATTAATAAGCAATGTGTTAGCATTTTAATACAATCTTACATTTTCTGAAAACAGTTTCTTCTATGCATGGTACCCATAATGATGAAAAAAAGATAAACAAGTCAAATATTTAATTAGTTGTGCACGATCTGCATACATTCTTGGAAAGAGACTGTCTCCCTCTTGTCTTCTCTATCTAGAATTTCCAATTTAGCTGTCTTTGTGATTTAAGGAAGCATTCTTTGTTTCCATCAACTCTTAGAAGTTAACCCTTTGACACCCGACGGGTTCCAATGAAAGAAGATCCGCTCTATCATGAACTGTAATCATATCTTGCTTCGAAACTTTAATTTTAAATCTGCATAAACAAATGTTTGAGAAAATTGTTGCGTTTAAGGCGCCTTGATCTCTTTAAACATTTTTTGAAACACGCTTAAATGTTTGTAATGCTACAAAACAAAAGTTCACCATTGTGTTTGGGAGAGTCTACAGAAAATTGAAAATATCTTGATATATTCAAGAGGAAATGAGGTATTCCAGAGACAATAGTTGAAAATGAAATGTTGAACTGTGTAAGAAAGAGGTAACGTGCTGGCATATGTTTGTGTTACATAATGTTGGTCGTCAGGGGGTTACAGTGTGCTTGCTTCGTCCTGGAGAACTAAAACGAACGTTCGCACTTTGGCGCATTAATTGTAATCTTGTATTCGTTAAATTTTAGCCAACCTCGTCGACCTTAAGCGGACTACGACGTTGTCGAGCCCTGTACGACTGCGAAGCAGACAATGAAGACGAGTTGTCATTCCGGGAAGGGGAAGTGATCATCGTCACCAACGAACAAACCGACGATGACAACTGGATGGAGGGTGCGTTGGAGCGGGCTCCGGAACGAAGGGGAATGTTCCCAATCAGTTTCGTACACATGTTCCAAGATTAACATTCGGTAAGCCTGAACTCATTGGCAAGTGTCTCCAGTACTGCCAGCGCCGTGAGTGTCGCAAGCCTCGGCAGGAAAAGTTGGATGCGAAAGCCGAAGGATTGAGAGAGTCAGGGAGATACAAAGATAGAAAGAAAGAGAAAACTAGTGGAGATCATGCTCCCCGCAGACACCTCCTCCACAACCGTCGTACCCCCATAGAAGACACCCCGTAGGCCTCGAACTTTTATATGTATATCTACGTCTATCTTTCATCTTGACAATTTTCGAAGCTCGGTTCTACACCAAAACAAAAAGACTTGATTTCTTTGGATTGCCTTTCTAGTTCATTCGAAGTGCTATTGTCCATAAATCGCTATCTGCCCTGGTGCAACAGTGTCTTGGATAGGATGACAATCAGTTCGTCGGTTAAGAATTATGGTTTGGTCCTGCATTGGCACTCATGTGACTTGATGTCATTCAGAGCTTATGGAGCACGGTTCGCTTGAAATAAGAGAGGAGGAAGCGAGATCATTCGTTGCCTATGAGATAGGCGAATGATGAAAGGTACACAGAGTTTTATCCTTCGAAAAGAGAGAAAAGAAAATGAAAGAAAGAAAGATCCAAATCTGACTGCATTAAGCGATGGAAGATTTTGGTCACTCCTGGCCATTGAGAGGTAAATCCCATTGCAATGTCTATCAACTTATATTGGTTGAATTCCCGCCATTTTTATGTATTTTTTTGTACTGATGCTATTTAAGGACCGTCGTAAAATGTTGGTCCACCTGCTTATTTGCTGTACCCCTTGCTCGTGTAACTAACAAAGGGCCAGAAGGTGCTGAAAATTCATTGAACTATGCAAAAGGGAACTATATGATACGGTGGGTTGGCCCCCTGAATGGCCTCGAGTAAATTGTTCGATTTCACGGATTAACTTTCATACAAAAGGATGGATGGATCGATTCGAAGACGAAGAACAGGGGGAAGTGCGTCGAGTGAATGGTTTCGGCTGACGCTTTCGCAATCGAAAGACTGGAAAGGGGACTGTTCACGGTTTTTCTTTTTTAAGGCCGATGTTAACAAAAATGTGATATAAGATATATTTCAGTATGAATCATTAGTATTACGAATCGGGTTAACGAACAAATTCCACGCTAAGTGGCACTGTTGTACGCGTGCATTGATGGCCGGGCAGGCGATGCATGATCGGACAGTCCATTCGCTGTGAATCATACAGTAATTCGTTTATAACGAGAGATAATGCAGCGGATACTGGTTTATCTTGCTGGCTGATATCGATTCTACTAGGTAGAAAAGGTATTCGTTGTTCGTAATGAAGATTATGTTCGGCAAGCTGTGCACAATTCAGAACTATAAAACAAAAACGGAAGCGCGGGTGCGTGCGTGAGTGTGTGAAATGGAATGAAAGGGTCGGTGAGAAATGGTCTAATCTCTAATACGCAAATCTTACAATATCTGGCGCACACTTCTTTTCTGTACTGCCAATTACGAGTATGATTGCTATACTCTTATACTGTCGCGTTCTAGGAGAAACAAGAAAAAGGAAAGATCGAAAATTCATAATGATTCTCGTCGTAACGACACGTAACTGACGTTAAAACCGTGAACCTAGGATGTTTAAAAAGGAAAAAAGAAAGAAAACAAGTCCTCAACCTCTGCGAAGGACAGAATGTGACATTAATATTGCATGACACCGATAGTATTATTAGTATACTCGATTTAATAAGGAGATCACGTCGTTACGACTGTATGTACATTTTTGTAATGCCATATTATTTGTTAGTACATACATAATTCCGCGTTTACACACGTACATGCGAACACGATACCCACACACACCACGCGCGTCTCAAAATGGATATACAATATTTAAATATATGTATATCTTGCGGAAATAGAATTATGAAATTAGAGGTTTATTAGCGGTTAAGTATGTACATGAAGAGAATATTACAGAAGGGAAGAAAGGACACGAAGAGTTTTAGAGCTGTGTATGCGACTTAACGATGATTATGCGCCGGAAGCGAATTAAAAATTTATTTTTATTTCACTTGAAATATATACACGAGACCAAAGAAACGTTCGCAAATGAAAAGAAACAGCTGTTTAGCTTAATCTACGGAACTATAATTCCTCTAGGTGATTGTAAATTTGCTTGTGGCCGTCGTTGCCTCTATAATTGGATCAAAGTCGTTATGGCCGCTCAAGGTCATGCCTTCCGATAACAAAAATCACAATTAATTAAATTGCATTTTTCGAGGTTGCAAATAAATCAAATATTGTTCATAAATGGAGAACGATTGTTGATTCGAATGAGAATGTATTCTTGTAAAACCTTTTTATGGAGAAGAAAATTAATTAATATAGAAAGCTTTGTAAGTTATTCATATATATATTCGTGATTGCATCTAATCTAACAGATAGAAACGGAAACTTCGTTCGATTGATACGGTAACAATGTATTCGGTGTGAATGTTACATTAATAATTTATTTGAAACTTGTCCAACTGTGCAGTTAGAAACAGAGCGTACATAACTGAACGCATGCAGAATTTGCATGAACAGATGCGAAGAAAGGAGGGGTAATAATTTGGTGGCGTCCAACGATGGTCTCTTTAAATGTTAAATCTTGTACGATCATCCTAACACCCTCAACGCGTTAACCAGCTTGGCAAAAGACAACAGGGTTGCTATCATTCAGGGTATCACAAAAGACACAACACTGCAGGTGTCACCATGTCTGATGATTAAGAACAACCAGATTGTATTAAATTCACTATTTGTTAGAGTTCCATGGTTCTCTTACCAGTGGTTACCCCTTCGCTTGAGGATAGTTGGTCTGCGTGTATCACGGTTGGTTGTGGGTCAGACATTCTGCCTCGAAATGTGCAAAGCAATGGCAAAGGAGCTTTTAATCAGATCCTAAATCGCTTCTGTTACGGTCTGTTTTTTGAGAAAAGAGACTCGAGGGTCTCCGATATCTATAACAGTTGTTCAACTCACTCGATCACATGCCATGAAACTGAAGTGAAACGAACGGTTGTTATGTTCTTTAGAAAAACAGGACGTAGTCTGGGGTTCGCTTCGAAATCGCTCGGTCGCACGGCAGGGGTGTTCTTCGCATGGCCCCTTCCACATGACCATGAATGATCAAGTTGACCTTGATCTAATTATAGCTATCCACTTTCCTTCTGACATTGAAACGCGCTTGTCATTCTTTTGTATTTAAACATTTCTGGAACGTCACCAAATATATTTGTGAATGCTAATAATTGTCGCGTTCTGTTTGTGTATTGTTCGATGCTCGGTTCGAATGCGAGAAATGCGAGAAAATGCAAAGTGTGAATCCACGGTTAGTCGAGGACCGTGTTTGCTGCCTAGTCGAAATCGGTATAGAATTAATATTTTCTCCAACGTTGTCTCCGAGACTCTACTTTACGTTACGGACGAAATTCTTTCGAGAATAAAATTAAGAAGCTAGCCGCCCCGCCGTTCGAGAAACAAAAGATAATATTACGAAAAATATATATAATTACTCACAAAATTGGATACACAATCACAACGTAATGATTTCCAAACTTTCTTGAAATTAACTCTACTAAAATAAAATTATACACACGTACTGTATACGCGTAAATTGTAAAATGTCTTTTATATATTACTATAAATGCATTTTTCGTTCATTTCCTCTGATGCAGGGTAGAAAAATGAAATAATTGATTCACCTAAATTTTAGCTCCTGTACGTAAAACATTATACTGCACACGAAATTTTGTGAGTGAATATAAATGAAAAAAAAAAGAAGTAGAGTAATCGGAACAAAGTTATTTCCTACGTATAATTAGGCTAGGCTTGCAACGCTTTACTGTTTTATTCGAACAAAACGGACAAAGCTTTTATAAGGACAACTATTACTAATTAGTGTTAACACTTTCGAATAGTGAGTAATTATCGCGCGAAGGTAAAGGTACATGTTTTGATGAACCATCAGGTAGAATACCATGCTGATTGATGATGTCGCTGGGTATCTCTTTTACAATGACTGCATCTGTGCAATGTACTGATCACGGTAAATAAACAATGTCAATGTTCGTTAGGGGAAAAACCTGATAAAGCCTTCCGTTCTACTTGCAGATAATTCGAAATGTAATACTTGTTGGGCGTTCGATTTCTATACGGTGATAAAAAGAAATCTGCTGATCAGATTCGTAGTGTTGAAAATTATATTCGTGAGATGTTCTTTAGGGATACGCGCTTCTAACAGGGAAAAAAACAAAAGAAAACAGGGTTCAGCGTAACTTTGATTCTGAGTCACGTCGCTGTGTAATGCCAATCTGTAATTAAAAAAGAGAAAGGGAGCGAGAGGAATTAAGATGAGAAACTATCTAATCCATGTAGCATTAAGCTGCCTTTAAATCTGTTTTTAATGTCCTTGTAGTCTTTGTTGTGTCTCACAGTAGTGTCAAACTGGTTGACGCTGAAAAGAGTACAGGGGACAGTTGGTGAGTGTATATATGTGTATAGAGTAAATAAGCGAGACGGATGAGAGCAGGAATCGATGTTTATATTGTTAAGCATACGATAAACAATAACATATAGTCTTAAGTATGTATTATATAGATATATTTAAAGAATGATGTTGACAACTGTGAGTGGCTTCTGTTCTTTGCATGAAATTTGCTGTGATGTACACGTTGCAATGGAAATCGAATGTTTGTGGGACAAAGAGCAGGACAATATTATTTCTCCAACTATGTATGTTTTATAGTATTTTCTAAACAATTTTCTTTGTTACTTGATAATTTTATGAAATGTATTTATTTACATGTATAACTCGTTACTGGCGCGCGAAACAATTAAACATTGTATTAGTTTTACGATTATCATTTTACTGACGTGTCGAGATAACAATGTATATAATTATACATTTTTTTTTAAATATTATTCTAGTGTGATTTCTTATCTTCGCTCTAGGAATATAATATAATAGTCTATCAGTTACCCTTAACTTATCATTTATTTATTTCGTGCATAGTACAGACGAGATTCTAACAACCCATATAATTAATACAGCTGCATCTCGCAATCTAATACCAATGTATGTATCACCAACACAAATCTTTGACAAAGAACGGAAGCTACGAGCACGTACTTTGTTCTCTGAACTTATTACACTTCATGCATTTAAAGAAGCGTTAAGTAGATGATAAGTATTTATTACTATTATGTAGTTATTTGTACTAGATACAAAAACGTACGTCATGTAGGTATCAAAAAAGTCAAGAATTATGTGTACCATAAAATGAAAGAAATTAACTTTCCGGATAAGAATAACGAGATCTATTGTTTATTGAGATTTCACGAGCAAGATACGGTACGGAAATGAAACGCCGTTACATTATTAAGTCTACCTACGTGTGCGTACCTAATAATACCGTGCTACTGAAAAGTTAATCAGACGAGACATCTTTCTTTAGATGCGGCCTTCGTCAATATCGAAGCAGGTCTAAATATTGATATTATATGATCGGTAATGTGCTAACATTTACTGTCTCCGTTGCGAATAAATCGCTACAGAATTGTCTTTTGAGCAGTTCACAAACTGTGAAATGTATCAGAAATAAATACCATTTAGAGAGCTATCAAATTCTTTGTTTACTCGCGTGATTTTACCAAACCCAGATTATAGTTTCAATCGACTCTGTTTAAATTGGTTCAAATATACACGATGTTTGAATTCATTCCCGCCATGCTGACGATCTCTATATGAGCACAACTCACGATTTGAAATAAGTAGAAGGCACTTTCGATGCCACCGCCTCTAAAGCCCGATCGATGTATTAAAGGAAATGGCACGAAGCGCTATATAATACGAATTGCTTGTATGATGGTTGAAATTCAGAAAAGTTAATCAAACCCAGAGCAAATGAAATTAATGAAAATAGTGATATAAATATATAAATGTAACATTAAACAAACTAAAGTTCGCAAAAAGTGAATTTGAAATATTTGCAAAGTTTTGTCGTTTATGTTATTGTTTGAGATAAAGGAGATGTAGGAGAAGCATTAAATGTAATTTAATTCATAACAGTACTAAAATTTTATTAACTTTACAAAAAATGGACTTTTTCGAATATGGTTTCCTCTAAAACCTTCCCGAAGAAACGCCACGTCTAACAGTTCAAACCCCAGCTTTCTACGTTCAAACGTTCTCAATTGATGCCGCCACAAACAGACAGACAACCACGATTTCATCTTTTAATTGTCAATCTTAATTCTTATCCATGGCACCAGAGTAGGTCTCTTCGGTTGTTGTCCAGCATTCAATAGATCTGGTTGGTGTTCTTCATATGATCTTTTTTCTTGCACTAACACTGATTCGTCACTTCGCCGGGTACTGTCTAGATAAACTTCCCTTTGCGTACAACTTTTCCTACTCCATGAAACTGAATGCCAAGTTCTGTCAGAGGTTAACCGTAGCTCACGCTCAGTCTTTAATTTAGTAGCTCGCAATGTTGATTGTCGAGCTCTATCAGAAGCTAAACGTTTCCCACGTTGAGCTTCTGATTCTGGGGATCTGGAAATAGATTGTGTTCCTCTCGTATCTCTCGGGTGTTGTCGACGTTCAAGATCGGTTTTTCTTTTTCGAGCACATCTGGCTCTGTTGGCACAGCGAGATCTTCTACCAAGATCCGATCGTTTGCGAGCTGGCATAGTGCAACAACCAAAAACAAAATATGGGTAGAAAGAAATAAATCGTAGCACCCACACTGATGTACTTATATATATGCTCGGTAAGCGGCGTGCAACGGTTATTACATTCAAACATGGCAGATATTCTTGCTCGGCAAAAAGATTCGAAATTGACCAATTCTAAAAGGGCCTAACATTTAAATCACTGCTCTCCTAGTTTCGAAACTTGGATTTTTGGCATAAGAAAGAGACCAGTTCGGTTCGTCGGAAAATGTAACATATCATGACTTCATTGACTTCATTCGCTTTCTTAGAGCCTGTTCACACACGTTTTCAACCGCGCGATTTGAACCGCGCGGACGTAATTACATTAGCGTCAATGCATTCGTTCACACGTGACCGCGCGGTCGAACAATCAAAAACAAAAATTGCGCGGTCGAAAACGCGCGGTTTCCGCCGTGTCTGAACAGGCCCCAACAGGCCCTTACAGTTCTTACCAGCGAGATCTCCTCAGTGGTCTTCTGTACCGGCGAAATGCCGTCGGCTGTCTTGTGTTTCTCACTCCAGTGAGAATATATCCTAGAGGGCGTAAGAGAACACTGAAAAATTCGTGAAGCACGCAGTTAGTAACGTGGCGCTGAATACGCGTTACAAGATTCAAGGAAAGTTACCGACCATGTTTTCACTACATAGTTCATGTCATTTCATGCTACATATCCGCTTCCCCTAACCTCTTCCGTCTTTTCAAGTAGGAACGTAACGCGTGTTCACGTTCTGTTCCGGAATCGTGTTCCATCTGTGTGTAGTTTTTACATTTTTACACAGAATCAACGAAGATGCCTCCTAAATTCGATCCCACTGAGATCAAGAAAGGTATTTTTTAAATTTGATGTATTTTTTACGCGAAAATATATATATAACTTGTGTCTAATTAATTTTTACATTTGAATAGTGTACTTGCGGTGCGTGGGTGGTGAAGTAGGTGCGACTTCATCCCTTGCTCCCAAAATTGGTCCTCTTGGTTTGGTGAGTCTCAAGAAACGTTTAGAATTCATTAACAAATGTTAATAAACTCTGATCTGTTAGTAATTTCTATCTATCCAAACTATTCGCTTTGGAGCTGAAGCCCTTAACATTTATGTGAATAATCAAAATTTTTGTACGATATTCAATGATATACTTTCCAGCTTCAACGAATCTTTTTATATACCAAATATAAATTAATCTGTAATCATCCAAATACGTAAAAATCTATAATAATTAGACTACGAATCTTTAAGCATTTATGAAGAAATTGGTTGGGTGAAAAAGAAAACGGTGAAGGATTAGAAGAATTTAAGAATATTGCAATGTTCTTTTTAATGTAACACGATCAGTATGGTATGAAATCAATTTTTATTTTATTCCTGCTTCCCACAATCAATGTAGGATATGTTTATTTTGCATAAAGATCCGTAGTCTAATAATTTTGTAATTAAAAATATTAAAGAAAGTGAAAAGTACTAACAAAATTCTTTCGGTCTTTACAGTCGCCAAAGAAAGTCGGTGACGACATTGCCAAAGCTACGAGTGACTGGAAAGGTTTGAAGATCACAGTGCAACTGACTATTCAGAACAGACAAGCTACCATCTCGGTAGTTCCATCTGCAGCCTCTCTAATCATTAAGGCACTGAAAGAACCACCAAGGGATCGCAAAAGGCAGAAGAATATCAAACACAGTGGAAACTTGGCATTCGATGATATTGTTACCATTGCGAGGACAATGAGGCCGAGATCTATGTCGAAATACCTTAGCGGTACTGTCAAAGAAATTCTCGGAACGTGCCAATCTGTTGGTTGTACAGTAGAAGGCAGGCCACCACGTGACCTCATCGATGACATTAATGCTGGAGAATTACAAGTTCCCGACGAATAGACCTGGTAGGTTTAGAGCTCACTGCTAACTTTTCATCATAATATCTACTAGTCTAAATAAGTAAAACAAACGACAAGAAATGATATTATGATGACAAGTATATGCTTTGAGCTCTTGGTAGGGGTTAGCATCCCATCCACCTGATTAGTTATAACGATGTATTACATTGTTATACACTATCAGGGATATTGCTACTGAGGAGACAACCTCAATAATAAATCATAAAGTAACATCTAATATTTCTGTAGTAACTAACTCAAAAATTGTACGTTTCCATTGTTTCAGATTTTGAGAAAGGTGCGAAAAATAAAATAATTCTAAAATAACTGTTCTATTTCTACAGAAATTTCCCTTCCTTTCTTCCAATTAAACTAATGCACAAAACAACTTTGCATACGAAATAAAGTCACACACATATTTAATATTATTCAAAATCATTATATCTAGTGATCTCTTATACAAGTAACAATTACAACAGCCAGCATTGAAAATTATGTTTGGAAAAATCATTTTTATCTATATGTAAAACAGTTTACTTAGACCTACAACAAGGAGGTAATGTATTGTATATATTTAAAAATACGTTATACGAAGGAGAAAGAATTACATAGATAATTAGCATTTGATGAATCGAGATTCAATAATTACAGAAATAATCTAGGAAAAAATTTTCATTTCATATGCTTTGTTACGGTATGCACTCATTCATAAGTTGTATTTATATATTATAAAATTACAAATACGCTAATGGCTCTTTACAAATAAACAATTCGTAAAATGGAGAATCTTACAATTTACTTATTTTTTAAAATCTTAATTAATGGGTTGAGCTTGTGTACTGTTGGAGATACTTTTGCAAAGTACCTCGATAAAATGGAATTACGTTTCATATATTACCATGGGGTTTCGAACAAATGTAATCAGAACAAAACAATACTAGACAGAATTATGATACAGAAAATAAACTTTCCACCTGATAAAATGATAGGTAATAGCAGAGTTTATTGTCCTAGAACATTCCCTCGCCCCCAGTTATGTCCACTAAATATGTTTCTGGTAGGTTGTGGATTGGGCTGTGCTCTTTGAGCTGGAGGTTCCCCAAACCATCTAATTCCACTCCTCTTGGGTGGAAAATAGGATTCGAGTACTTTCGGAGTGTTCAATAATTCTGGACCACCAAATTCTTGAGGGTACTTGAATTTCAAAAATATGTAAAGGTGTCCAACTAGAATTCCAAACAGCTCCATCATACCACCTCGGAAAATGATAATATTAATTGCGAACAGCACCCATGGTAGGTACATCGCTTTAAACTGTGCACCTGTTGATTCAGTAAAACGTACGATTTAAAATTTCAATACTGCAATCTAATAATTTCGTTTAGGATTATTATGACATTTCTAAGCTATTTTTTTTTGTACATCACAATTGAGGAGGTAGTATTGTTTCCATTCCGTGTGGGATGCACCTTCTCATTCCTTGTTAATTCACAGATGGAATTTTTTCAGTAATCAAAAGGGCTAGATAAAAGATCAATCTATCCTGTGGTTGCCCTCCAAATTCATGTTTTTATGTTTACCAGATGTACAGCACAGCTTTATGCTTCCAAATAATGCAAATTAAGCCTTGTGAACGTAACAATGGGACCCCTGAGGGCGACTACGACCTAGATTGATTTTTTATCTAGTGCTTTTAACTTTGGTATCATGTAGTTGTTACAGCTTTATGAAAATAGCTACATCCACAGCTTTATGTTTTTGAATAATGCAAATTAGGCTGCTGAATAATGGAAATTACGCAAACATAAAAGTAGGACTTTTCTAGCAGTTTTGACTACTGAAAGACCCCATCTTTGTATTATCAAGAAACAAGAAGGCAGATCCTGCACCCTTGCAATCCTGGAAATAAGACTATCCTCTTAAGATGCACGAAATGAGTTTCTTACTAGGAAAACTACGTACCAAACCAGAAGCTAACGATAACATCTTTATTCAGTTGACACCAGACATAAAGTACGCTGAGTACCATGGGGTCCATTAAGACATATATGTCACAGAGAAGTCCAATGATAGTACAGCATATCCAATTGAATAATAGGAGATAACAGTAGTCTGCTGGTCTTCCATCGTATTCTCCACGTTCTAACCTCGTCGAGTACATATAAAGGAAATAACAGTTCACCAGGAAATGAAATCCTGTACCCGGTTCGAGAGGATAGAAGAAAACACTGGTCCCCGCTCTCCAAATCTCGAAGTGATTTATGAAACGATCATACGTTAGTATTAAAGTTGCTGGACTGATCAGTCCGAATCTACCGATAAACGTAAATAAACCCGTGCATAATAGCCAATATCTGGTGAAGAATGGTAAAGAATTAAACCAATCGTGGACGTCTGACATTTTTCTAACTTTACTGCAATTAACGTGACACTCTACTGGACACACAAGCAATTTTGCTCGTGAACAACAACGTCTGACGTGTGATTACTTGGTGACTAAACAATGCACACGTATAGGTCAGGTTAGAAACTGTGAGAACAAACATGGAGTCGTACAATACATTTCTATGTGTACCTCCGGTATTGGGCGAAACAATGTTATGTCATGTTTTCAAAAAAATAATTGTACTTGTCGACCTGTGACTGGGAGATATTATTTATCTTTTAAAAAAATAAAATGTACTAAAGTATATATGGAAAGAGAAATATATTTGAGGGGGTAGATTCTCGTTTCCAGTATTGCGAGGGTGCGGGATAGAGTTGGGCAGTAATTAATTAAAAATAAAAAAATAATAATAATTAATAGATATTGGCTCAACCAGTAATTGTAATTGCGGACTACAATTACAGTGATTCGAAAAGTAATTGCAATTGCCAATTACAATTACAGTAATTGGTAAGTAATTGTAATTACTTTTTGCCCCACACTGGTGCGGGATGCGCCTTCTCATTTCTCAATAATACAAAAATGAGGTTTTTCAATAGTCAAAAACGCTAGATAAAAGATCTCTAAAAGACATTTTTACGATTACAAAATTCGGCAGCAGGTAGCTGTCGTAGCTTTATGAAAATAGCTACTTGCACAGCTTTATGTTTCTGAATAATGCAAATTACGCCTCGTAAAAGTAAAAATAGGACTTTTGAGGATAATTATGGTTTAGATTGATTTTTTGTCTAGCGCTTTTGACTACTGGAAAAACCCCGGAAATAAGAAAGCGCAACCGGCACCCTTTCAATCCTGGAAACGAGTCTATACCCCCTTCACTATGCAATAAAGTAGAAAACCAAGATTTACTTCATGCCAGTTTATACATACATGTATGGCGAATAAACAAGTCCAAAAATTTCAGTTGTGACTGATATATTATTTAAAAAATTAACAATAATGTTCGTGTCTCATATTTCTGTGGTAACACAGTTTCTTGTCTTATACAAAATATTTTCAGGATCATTCGTATCTTTTATTATTTCATC
This sequence comes from Lasioglossum zephyrum, assembly GCA_028455615.1. NCBI lineage: Eukaryota > Metazoa > Arthropoda > Insecta > Hymenoptera > Halictidae > Lasioglossum > Lasioglossum zephyrum. Next base: position 7,752,260 of record CM052320.1, on the reverse strand, counting down.
TAAATTAAAATTGACAAAAAATAACGAAATATGTATTACACATGGACATTCATGCGTATGTATATGTGATGATTTTATGGTATACTATAATAAATGTTTCTTTTTAGTTGAATACACGCAACGTGAGCAGAAGCAGTTTGTACAAAATTATGATTTATTGATATTGTGTTTTTCATAAACAGAATCAGCTGTTTTATTATAGTACATACAAATATTTGTTTACAGTAGCAATGAATGAGATTTTTGTAAATTCTATTTATATAGAAAATTTATGCGACGCATGTCCTTTTATAGTATACCTCGATTCTTTATGGTCGAATTTCATAGAAGACATTACGAGTTTGTAAAAATAGCTAAGTATTTGTTAAAATGTATGGTTCACGGATTAATTACAAATTCATTGGTTCGCAATCTCAAAATAATTGTATCGAAACATGTTCGTTTTCGATCGCTTAAACGAGCATTTCACGAAATGTTTCGTTCTCAGCTGTTACTCATAAAACGACTTCGTGATTTTTGTTACAAAATTGTTACAAATGTGATACCGCATTTCCTATCTATCTCTTTTTAAATAATATATACATACATATATTAATGTTATTCAGTCGTCTGAGCCGCCTGTCCGTTTCGCTTTTCGCTGCCTAGGGCTCTGTTTCGGAGTTCTTGGGGATTTGTCTGCAAAAAGATTTCATGAATATCGTAATTATCAAACTAATAATATTTTCGTTCAAGGGGTAGACTCGTTTTTAGAATTGTAAGCGTGCGGCACTTTCTTTTCTTTACATTTCTCGACAATGCAAAGATGATGGGATTTTTAAGTAGACAAAAGCACTAGATGAAAGATCAATCTAGGTCGCAATCGCCCCCAAAAGTTTTATTTTTACGTTTACGAGGAGTAATTTTCATTATTCATTACAAAGCTGCAACAGCTATATGCTGCTGAATAATGCAAATTACGCCTCGTAAACGTAAAAATAGGACTTTTAGATTGATCTTCTATCTAGCGCTTTTGACTACTAGAAAACCCCATCTTTGCATTACCACCCTTGAAATCCTGGAAAAAGGAGTCTATCCCCTAAAGGATAAAACTTACTAAGTCTGTTCAGCGTATCTTTCGGTATCCAATCGTAATCTACGTTATTAGGATTGGATGTTCCCATTTCCATAGGTATTTTACGGGAAGTAGAAGATCGTGATTTACGACCGAAAGATGAAAGAAGTTGTTGCCCACCGACCAGTGTGAGTATTACACACGCGGCAAGGAATACATATAAGAAAACTGTTTCTCCATCTAGACCATCATCTAATTCTACGATTTGAACTGTTTCATTATAAACAGCTTCACTGAAATTGATGCCATTCTGTAAAATCGTATATTATGAAATTCTGTAATTAATATTCCTTCATTATAGATATATATGTATATTACTCTGTACATACAGAGTCTTTGTAGTTCAAATTGATATTGAAACTAAACGGCCTTCCAGCAAGATTCTCAGATGGAATGAACGAATACGCTAGAGTTGCCTCTTGCTTGGGCTTCACGATCTTATTGTACGCAACAGTTGAGAAGTTTTGAATGTAGAAATTAAAGTCCATCGCATAACGGAAAGAAGCATCCAACGATTCGAGAACAAAATCTGATTCACCTTTATTGGTAAAACCAATAAGCAACTCGACCAAATTTCCAGCTGGTAGTTCTGAAAAAGCAAATTAATCGTTTTAACAACTTTTTTTAAACAAACAGCATATAATCTTATGTTGGAAAAATTTGTGTACGCATACCTAATGTCGACAATCCATTATAAATTGGTTTAGTAAATAATATAGTGGTGTCAGCATCAGACGAGGCAGTGGTTGGTTCTTCCTCCGGGTCTTCATCTGTTATTACGGAATTGTCTTCACCCTCTACATCTACTATGTCATCTATATTTTCATCTTCTTGACTGTAAACTATAATACACAGAGATGTAAGTATTTATTTATGAAAATAAAATTAATTTATTCATAAATTATACATTTTAATCGACCGAAGTTTTTAAAATCGAGATAAGCGTTATCTATAAAATGAAATGCACACTTTCTCTTGGGAAAAGTAATTATGGCACAATTTCTAGAAAGTAATTTGTCAATGTCTAATCGACTGTATATAATTATATTGAATTTTATGAGTAATATCGCTACGAGTGACAGAGTGATTTTTCAATGGAAACGTTATTCAATAATATGAAAGAATGCGACAAATGATGAGTAAAATTGTTTAATATTAATGCATATTGTGCACATGTGTCAGAAATACAAACGACTTTGCTTAAAACATATTTTCGGTATCATCTTTATAGTACATTACCTCTATCGGCGCAGAGAATAATCGACGAAATGAATAACAACAAAAAAATGCTATAGTTCTTCATTTTATTTCGTCCCGTTTGAAACAAACTTTCTGTTATAAATACGGATTTCTCTCACTTCCCAACCACACACTTCAGTACCGACACCGGACTACACGCTTCGACATAATACAACAGCCTACCGTTGCTGTTTGCGACGTGGAAGATCAGCGCCGTAATCGTCAATTCTACAACGTGGAACATCAACGTTGGCATTGAATAGTAATATCAGAGAGATATTACTCTCTGGTAATATAAAGATAGTTTCATCTTACCAACTTGAAACGTTGGACCACTAGTATCGCAGAATACGCCAGAGATGAAACTCTGATGTTATTTTCGAATTAATTTCCAGGACATTTACATGTGCGTGCGTCAAAAAATTTTGCACCTGTACAAAATAAATATAAATTTCGTCTCACATGTATCGGAATGCTCAGGTACACCTGTGACACAATCAATATAAGTTTCAAGCAATATTTAGTTAACGGAATTACGTTTTATTCAATCTCATTTTCCATTATATTACATATCAAATATTGCCGCGCTTACGGGGGTAGTATAAGGGTAGAATATTACTAGAATATTACTAGAAAAACAAGTGAAAACAGCGTTTCGTAATAACAATTGTTTGTCCTTATACAAGCATGTTACGAGGTGTGAAAGGGCTCATTGTAAAGAGGAGGGTTAATTGTCGTCCGTAGGACAGCCTCAGGCTCAAGAAAAATTCCTTGTCCTACGGACAGCCTCTGGACGGCATATGCGCGCGCCTGCTGCCGTCCAGATTTGGATTTTTGGTTGGCTGGGATGTAATAAAATGTTTTAATTTTTTTATTTTTAAATAAAAATTATGAATTAGCAAGGAATGGGTAGTATGGATTTCAAATCCCTGCGTTTTGACCCGTTAGTTGTGGTACACAAAATTCAGATGGCGTTCGATTTCGTGCTAACAGAAAAATACATTGAGTGACACTACCCTGGTAAATCTCGTTGAAATGCACGTGTAACCTGTCTTTGTATCTTGTAGAAATATTAAACGAATAAATAGGCGTATAATATAATAGAAGATAAGTAGTTAAATCGTTAAAATGGCTAATACCGAAACGAACAGCAGTGCTCCACAAATCCAAATAAGATTTGTCACGAAACAAGAACAGTAAGTACACCGTTCGACTATTTCTTGTGACAGGCTAGGAGGTTAATTTATTGTATTACAAAATACATTTAACGACACACGTTTTATCAATTACAGATTCGCAGTGCCAGACTTTCCATTGTCTGTGCACACGGCTATAGTGCCGAGTGAATTGAATACTCTCGTAAATGAGCTTTTAAAAGGTAAACCTCGTTAATTACTAAACAACGAATTCGTTTCGATGAATTTTATTAACTAAAAACATGTTTCTAATTATAGAATCAGCAGATATAAGGAGCGAAATAGAGTTTGACTTTCTGGTGTGCTCCCAGTTTTTGCGCTCTTCGTTATTGGAGCACATAACGGAGAAAGGTGTATCAACCGAGGAGGTTGTAAATGTTGAATACGTCGAGAAATACCCACCGCCAGAACCTCAAGACTGTCTTATACACGACGATTGGGTATCTACCGTTGCTGTCTGCGAGCAATGGTTAGTCGTACGCTAGAATTTTTCAACGTAGATCCAGTGGCGGCTCGAGTCAAGTGGACGCCCCAAGTGGCAAAAATTTAGGGGCCCTCGAACTCAAGTTAGAAATAGAAATTGCAAGAAAACTCTCCAAAACTTTATTAACGATAAAGAAAAGTAACGAAGAATTTCATACTGCGACTCGTTCGATAGATTTCTTTGAAATTCTGGGCCCCATAAGGCTGCTTAGCCCTCCATTAGATCCGCCACTGCGTAGATCGATAATTCTATGTTAAAAAACTAATTTTCTTCGTAACAAAATTATGCTTTCTATAGGATATTGACTGGTTGTTACGATAGCACTTTACATATCTGGACGTCTAAAGGGAAACATCATCTTGTAATTCCTGGACATACGTCGCCGGTAAAAGCTGTAGCATGGATATCGTTGAACGAAGATACAGCTAGCTTCGTTAGGTAAATGGTTGAAAGAAGCACACGTCTTTTCAAATAATCTGTAGGTATGATTAAAAATGTGCAGCGCGTCTCAAGATCAAACGGCTATAATATGGGACTGGAATATTGCGGAGAATTCTGTCGACTGTATACACGTGTGCAGGGGACACGAACGTGGACTGGAGGCGGTCAGTGTTAATTACGACAAGACTGTAATGGCAACCGGAGCTTGGGATACCATGGTCAAGCTTTGGTCTACGTGTAAGTATAAAAGAAAATATTTAAAGAGGCAGGAGAGCATTTCGAAAGAATACGGTATATCCACATTTCTGTTTTCTTAGCCAATCAAGATGGAAACGAAGACGGCGAGTCTACGTCGAAACGATCGAAATCGGAGCACGGTAAAACAAGAGTAAGTT
>CM052320.1:7690779-7747294 GCA_028455615.1 Lasioglossum zephyrum | reverse complement strand
AAAAGTGATACTAATAAATGTTATTAAAACTAAATTCAAATATATTGAACAAAAATAAACTCTATTAAATAAATGTACTACACACAAAGAGAAAGACCTGAAAAGTTAATAAATACTACTTACCTGCGTTGCCTTACCTTCGCAATGTGTAGCACACATTGATGTACATTTAAAAATTACGCGGGAAAGTGAGAGGCCGGTATTTAGAGGAGATTGAGAGTCTGGTTCAGTGGGTTGAGTTAGGTATATTTATATATATATATATGTCAACCGGACTCTCGCGGTGTTGCCATTTTTTATCAGCACGGCTAGTATTAAAGTAGGCTGTGCTAATGGTCACGCAATTTGGAAAATGATTCCGACATAAGTTTCACCTCTAGTATACTGTGCTCCATATTTCTTGTTTGAAGTATCGCAAGGAAATAAATGTTTCATTAGTATTCTATTATTTATAAAAATTTATAAAATGGATACTTACATGGAAACGATCTAACGACACCGCATGTCTTATATATATTCAAGCTACCTGTCAGAGTTTACATGTAACTGGCACTTCTCGACAGATTCTTTGACAGATAACCTTAATATATTTTTCCTCTGTACACACTAAGAATAAGGTATAACATATGTTAATTTCATTTGCAACGTTTATTCTTGATAAATATTTATACTATGTTTTGTATGTATTATTGGGAGCGTAATTTTTTGGAATATATTACTCAATCAGGTTTTATTTGTTTACTAATAATGACAGAATACGTGTGATCGATTTAACGATCGTTAAATGTTACAGGTTGCAAGCATGGACTACGAAGATGATTTCTTCTTCGAAGAGGACAAGATGTTGGTTTCATAAAACTCTTTTTATCATTATTGATATACGTCACATTTCAATTTAAATGTGCTTCTATTTTCTTGTACCATGCATGCCTGTATGCCACGGTGCGGTGGTATAGTTTGAAGAGTCAAGCAGTTTTATCTGCAACTAAAGGTACTTCGAAAGAGTTGGATGAAAAGTTACAGGAGGATTGTCTTGTTTTGTTGACCACCGTGCCATCGGCTAGCGCTCAATCAGATCAATATACCATGATGGAAGATCGCATGTACGCATTGCTATGTTTTACTACTTTACTATTCGTTTAAGTTATTTACATATCTATGTACTAGTGGTATGCGAGATCTCGGAAAGACCTGAAAACCGATGCTTGGGACAGAATGGAAAGACGTGTACCGGGTTGGGACAGGTTTCCTGAGAATATTCGGGTATTTAGGTTTCCTGTGAATCTTTGGGATTTTTGATACTGTACAGAATTTTTTAACGTTAAACCTACCACCACTGGTCTAATGACCAGTTCCAGAGTTTTTATTTCATAATTATTGAAATTATAAAGATGTTTTGGTTGTGAATGATTCAATAAATATAATTATTATTAGTACAGATATTATAGTACGAATCACACAAAGTTCGAATAAATATAATCTTCTTATTTTTATAAGACAATATGTTTTATAAAAATTTGTTTTCTAGGAAGAAATCTTGAATATTCTCAGAAATCCTGAAAATCGTTTCTGTTCCTGTCCCGATCTCGCACACCACTACTATCTACTGATACACGCTCTCGGAACTCTGTCAATTTCACGATTTTTCTTTTCTCTTATTATTGTAAAACATAGACCAGATGTAGAACTGATCTCGCAAGATCAGTCTCTTCATCAACTGCAAACCTGTGCAATGTAAGTTGTAACGATAATGTGCATGCAGTAAGCTACATTTCAAAAATCAAGCAGTGTTTCATGTATTTTATAGTAGTAACGTATTTCAATATCTTTGTTATATTACTAACGAGTACATTAATTATTAAAAGATTTTCCAGAGGTAAGAATTTCGTGGATAATGTCCTGTTACATTCGTGTAACTAGGTATTCTTATACATTTGAAACTAATCGCTGATAATTTATTTGTTTAACAATCGTTTTAAATTGTTCATAGTATTCGGTACTACTGTATAATTCTTTAAAATTATTTCAAGTTATTTGCATTAGTTTGCTAGAAGCTTATTATTAGACTGCGGATTTTAAATGCAAATAAACATTTTCTGTTTGGATTCCAAGAGACAGAAGCCAGATACACAGTTCATTCTTTCTTTAATAATTCTATCAAGTTAAAAATATATCGATGTTTTAAGCGTTTTATATCTTTAAAATCGATCGATATATATTTAAAATCTGCAGTTCTCTTATTATTAGAATTAAAAAAGAGGATTTAAAAATTCGAAGAGTGTCGATACATTACTTTAAACACACTCAAATGATTAAGGGAAGAAAGACATTCTTAAGTGGCTCCTGTATCTTGCAGTGAGTGCAGACAATTTTTATTTTGCACGAAGATCCGTAGTCTATTTATTACTTTTCTATTGCTATGTAAATATACGTGTACATAAGCCATAATTAGTCATTTTATTAGCTGGTATTATAAATATGCTTACTACATTTTCTTATATATGTATTTGGAAAAGCTATTTCTTGTACCCGACAGAAATTCATGAACATTTCATACATTTTTATTATTGTATGATTTTATACAGGGGGATGACAATTACCTCTGGTAATGTCGTAATACAAAAGGACAGCAGTAATCTGATAGGCATAAGCATTGGAGGTGGGGCACCTCAGTGTCGTTGCTTATACATTGTACAAGTATTTGACAATACACCTGCTGCACTGGATGGTACCCTGCAAGCAGGAGATGAACTTGTCGCGGTTAATGGATCTTCGGTTAGGGGAAAGACGAAAGTAGAAGTCGCAAAAATGATACAGTCTTGCGACTCTCAAGTCAGCATTAATTACAATAAATTACACGCTGATCCTAAACAAGGACGAACGCTTGATATAGCTCTGAAAAAGGTTTACAATTTATCTGCTCATTATAAATAATGCGTATAGCACTATTACTAACGAATAGATATTAACTTTTAGGTGAAGCATAGACTGGTCGAAGGAATGGGAAGTGCAACAGCAGATGCACTCGGATTGTCGCACGCTATTCTTTGTAACGATGCACTTGTGCAAAGATTAATGGCACTTCAACGCACAGAATATTTATACAGAGGTCTCGTTTCTCATGCTCAGTCGACCTTGCATGCATTCTTTGACTTAACACAAATATATAAAGGTATCACTTCTGAATAACAGTTTCTTTCATAGACCTGCTGATTCGGAAATTCCGTTCGTGTTTCTTATATTTTTGTAAATTACATTCAATCAATGTGTTTTAGTATTTGGAGATGCATTCGCTGTAATAGGAGTGAGAGAACCGCAACCACGAGCTAGCGAAGCTTTCAGACAGTTTGGTGAACAGCATCGGCAAATGGAAAAGTTTGGTGTAACAATGTTAAAGTCGATAAAGCCTATATTAAACGATCTTGGTACATATCTTAACAAAGCCATTCCAGATACTCGACTGACTATCAGCAAATATGCTGATGCGAAATTCGAATATCTTTCCTATTGTTTGAAAGTGAAAGAATTAGATGACGAAGAACAATGTTCCGCGGCACTGCAAGAGCCTCTTTATCGAATGGAAACAGGCAATTACGAATATCGACTAGTGTTGAGATGTCGACAAGAGGCTCGAGCTAAGTTTGCGAAACTCAGATCGGATGTGCTCGTCAAACTCGAATTATTAGATAATAAACATGTCCAAGATGTTGTATGGCAGTTGCAAAAATTTGCAGCTGGTTTAGGAAAGTATTATTCCAATACGAGAGACTTGTTATCCGCAGTAACACTATTTCCTGTAGAAGTCGACTTATCGCATTCCGCGTTTCAGTATAAATCGCTCGGATCTCAAATGATAAATGATGGAGAAGACATAGATGAATACGAGCCCGAAGAAAAATCAAATAACGAAGAGCTCCTTATAGATACACAAAGCTTTACAGATACACTTATATCATCAGAGCCCGATAATATGTAGCATCATTACTTTTATTCCTAAGAATATGTTGAAACTACTATTCATTGTTTCTAAGCTTTAAAAAAAAGAGCATTTAATGTGACACAAACACTTCCAGAATACTGCATTTATTTTGTCATATCTTTCGCTAGTCCACGCAATTTACTTTTATTGTTTCTCATGATCCAAAAATTGCCACCAAAGATCATTATTTTTAAGAGAGATATATTATATATATACATATATATATATTTATAGATGTGTACAAAAAAGATTATGTATGTATTATGCTTAATGTATAAATTAATTACATATTTACAGTAAGTGCTAACCATAAGATGGAGAAGTGCATTTATTAAATTTTTAATTATTATAATAAGTATGGAAGTAAACAATTCTGTAAATATAAATTGTCTTTAGTTATTTACAGACAGCGGATCTTTATGCATTTATGGCTTCTGAATATTTAAAAAACAACAGAATTTAATACAATTATTATTTTGTTTAGATTTGCAAAGGCTACTGCCGTTGCAGATAAGATTCTATTTCATTCCACTTTCTTAAAATTCGTCTAGAAAAATTCAAAATTGCATAAATATCCGGAGCCTCGTTATTTATTATTATTATAGAACATTTTTCAGTAATTTAAATCACCCGGTAGTTTTGGGATTCATTCAATTTGATTCAATTCCCCCCCACCTTGTTTCATTCTATGTTGTTCTATGTTGTTACTCGTATCGATGTGTCAATGAGAGTGTGTTTGTGACCAAGATGAATTTTATCTGTGTTTGATCCTGATTTCAATGGTATAGATTTCGAAATGAGTTTGTTAACAGATCCTAGTGCAGGATCTGGGAAAATAATCAAATTTTTGTTAAAATGGGAACGACCGCTTTGTTTTCTTCTTTATATTAGCGGAATTATTTGGTTATTACTTCTTGCTCTACCAACATTTAATGACAGTAAGTGCTTCCCTTGTTATCTTTTATGCCGACAATGATAGGTTATATTTTCTCATCTATTAGTTAATTAAAAAACAGTTTATCGATACAATTCAATAGTCACGTAGTTTATGAAATGTTAATACAGTATATTAGAAATTTCTCTCAACCAATTTCTTCATAAATTCATTCATAATCATTATTATTGATATTTTCCATGTAATATTATTCTTTCTATGAAGTATATGATTATTTATAGCATTCTAAACTTTATATAGTACTCACAAATATGTGTAATCATTTCAGATACCTATTTTTCCGAAAATGCTTTACTACCAGGATTGGTTACCACCGAAAGTAATTTGGAACAAACATCGAAGCAGTATTATTATGAGTTGATTAATGAAATGAAGCGTTATCCCGATACAATGCCGTATGCTTGGCTGGCAGCCAAATTAAATCAGCTTCAATTAGATGTGTACATACATAATTTTTCATTAGTATATCCATTCCAAGAGCAAAAAGTAAACCAAAAATAATTATTCTATACCTCTATACATATATTCTTTTTATTAGTAAAGTAAAGAACAATTTCTTTTTATAGTTTACAGGACAAAATATATATGGAATTATAAGAGCTCCAAGAGCAGCCAGTACAGAAGCAATTATAGTTAGTGTTCCTTTTAGACCGGTGAACAGCATTTATTTAGATACTGCTCCCTCTGTTGCTCTACTTCTTGCATTCGCCAAATTTTGTAGAAGTAAGTCGTCTAAAGGGGGTACACTCGTTTCCAGGATTCTCATTTCTCGATAATGCAAAGATGGGGTGTTTCAGTAGTCAAAAACGCTAGATAAAAGATCAATCTAGGCTGTAATCACCTTCAAGAGTCAATAATGCAAATAATAACTCGTAAACGTAAAAATAGGACTTTCGAGGACGACTGCAGCCTAGATTGATCTTTACCTAGCACTTTTAGCTACTGAAAAACCCCATCTTTGCATTATCGAGAAATGAGAAGGCGCATTCCACACCCTTATAATCCTGGAAACAAGTCTGTCCCCTTAACACAACAAGATAAACATCAAAGTCTGAGTACTATGCAGTCCTTCTATTTTAGAACAAAAGTATTGGGCAAAGGATATTATATTCTTAATAACAGAACATGAACAGTTAGGAATACAGGCTTGGTTGGATGCCTACCATGGAGTCACAAGTGGTGACGAAGGTGTACTTATTTCTGGAGATCTAGCGGGTCGTGCTGGCTCCATTCAAGCTGCTATTAATTTAGAATTGCATTCAATGAAAATTTCATCAATCGACGTTAAAGTATGTCATATATTTGTACTATTTTTACAAACATTTCGAAGTATATCATGTATTTGCACGAACATGTAAATATGCTTTTATTCTGAAATTCATGTGTAGGTTGAAGGTTTAAACGGACAACTGCCCAACTTGGATCTCTTCAATTTAGCACAGAATATGATTGCCAAAGGGGGCATAAGACATTCAGTTCAAAAGCGTTTTGATGTTAGATACAAAAACAAATTTAAAAATTGGCGTTATCATTTTCAAACGCTTCTCATGATGATAGGTACTCAAGCTACTGGGATTCCTACTGGTAATCATGGACTTTTCCATAGGTACGAAATCCTAAATACATTATGCTTTCATAATATTTTAATATAATCTAATACTATCCGATACTATTGAAGGTTCGGAATTGAAGCAATTACTCTGGAAGGTTTTGAAAAACGTGGGCAACGAAATCCTGATGAAAATTTTTATCAAGTGGGTCGTGTGGTGGAAAGTATAATTCGATCGTTGAATAATTTACTGGAACGTTTTCATCAGTCATACTTTTTCTATCTACTTCCGTCGACCGATACTTACATTTCGATTGGTAAGTGGAAATTTGTATTTAACACTAGCTTTACAGAGCACTACAAAAGTAACTATCTTACGTTACTTTATAAAAATAACGAAAATGTGTTTATCCAAATTTTTAGCCACTTGTTTTTATAATATACCCAAATCAATAAGTACTAAAAATATTCGAATAAACCTAGTGTGAAACAGTATAGTAAATCGTTAGGCAGTATCAATTAAGTTAGAAATTTTCATTATTTTCAGGACTTTATATACGATCCTTGGTTCTAATTATTGCTGGAGTGTTTATAAAAGCATTTTCCATCTGGCAGAGACTTCAGATATCCCCTTCTGCAGAAGATAAAAAAAGTGTAGCTACTACCACTAAACAATCGAAGGTTTGCAATTGAAATTGTAAGCTTATTGTATTATTTGCTTTAAGAAGAGATCGCTAATTTACTAAATTTTATAGAAAAATGGGTTTGATATCGGAATTATAACTTCGGAAATATTATGGGCTCATATTTTTGGAGTGATAATTGCTTCATCGCCTAGTGTACTAACGTATATTGGAAGAAAAACGCTCAACCTTCGTACAGAAGATTCTATATACTTTGGTTTCGTAGCGATAACCGTTCTGAGTTTAATGTGGCCACTTTATCCTAAGAGGTAATCCAAACATTCATTACAATATTAGTTGTTGAATTTACATTACTGTATTTCAGATAGTAAGATGATTTAATTATTTCCAGAGTAATAAAGTATAAAAATTCAGCTTTAATTTGTGTAATCGCATCGGTGGAATTAGCTACTGTGTTAATGTGTATAGCTATGCACAACTTTTCTTTAGCGCTCGTTGCAGCTATAGTTTATGTGCCTGTGATTTTACCAATTACACCGAAACAGAAGTCTGGCAGCAAGTAAGAGTACTTCTAAAAAATTGGTATACTTGAAAATAATATGAAATATAAATTGTTTTATCATAATTTTGTTTCAGATGTCGCAGCCTTCTTTCATTTCTATGGATCCTCTTACATCCGTTCGTCACCTCAAACATTCTCATATTGTGTTACACATATGCCAACTTTTCCACGGATCCATTCCTTTCGATTGTGTTTCGTAGCTATCGTGCTAGCAAACAAGCATACGTTTTTAGCATTATGGATTCAATGATATATGGGAACTGGTTCTATAATGTGGCAGTTTCTACAATATTCCCCATTTGGCTCCTGTTTTGGAATATCTTGTGTACAAAGAGCGTGGAATCCACGTAACATGTCTAAATTACGTTTTATCGCGAGGACAATAGTTATTAAATAATCTGTGGATGCTTTATGCATTTCTGAAGAAATTGGTTGGGTGAAATATAAAACAGTGAATAATTTTAAAAATTTAAGAATGTTGTATTGTTGCTTTCAATATAACAAAATCGTTAAGGGATTAAATCAATGTTCATGTTATTCCTGATTCCCACGATCAATACAAAAAGATTTTTATTTTGCATAAAGATCCACAGTCTAATAATTACTATTATCTTGTGTATCGTGATTGGATATCGTTAATATTAAATAGATCGCCATGTATTGTTAAAAAGAACTTGTAAGGCTCAATAGTATTGAGTTCAAGTACTTGCTTGAACATGTGCAGAATATTCAGTCAGTAATATATAATATTATCAGTCAATAACATAATTAATATATGCATTTTTATATAGAGTATTAATGTGCATTTATTAAATTAGAGAAATACAATTGTACTATATTTGTATGATACGATAAGTCGTAATATGGTACACTCATCCTCATAACATTTTTCGATCATGTATGTATAATAAATATTTATTATAATTTCATTTTACAAAATATCACCAAAGAAAATTATATATACATATACGTTCTTTATCATCTAATGATAAGATATTTTGTAACAAAATCATTAACAGTTAATGAATATTCAGGTATATTCGTAAATACCTACAATTCATACGAATCAATTAACATTTAATCTTTAATTGTAGGATATTGATGCAGTACATTACATAAAAAATATTCGTAATTATTATTGGTTATTATTTTTCCTTTCATAATTTTAAACAGAGAAGAAATTTCCTCTTTTCGATGTTACATGTATATTGTATAATGATTGCGCATCATTCAGCTGACGCCGCCATCTTAATCGTTTCCGTGGAAACCATGCAAACAAACAACAAACGAAAATAATGTCAACGATGTTTTGAAATTATATTAAAAAATTGTCTCATTGTAAGTAAATAAACAATGAAGGCCGTTCCAACGTGGGTCGACAAAGTTCAAGAGAAATCAGAATGGTAGTAATTTCAGAAAATATTTTCTATAACAATATAACTCAATCGTGTAGTTATCGAATAATTAAACATTCTAAATAAAATAGCGATTAACATTGTTTCTATACCCACAAAACCAAATAATTCAAATGATTATTTATAACAGTAATTTAAAAAATTTATATCTTTTCTATTTTAATTTTTTACTCTTTCTGTCAACATTTTCGTTGATGAAACTAAACGGGCACTAACGTGAATATAATTGTTTCAGTATATACGATTTATGTTTTAATCCCGAGGGAACACAATTAGTTGTCGCTGCTGGGCAGCAGGTCCTCGTGTACGAGACCAACGAAGGTGCTTTGATTCAGCCATTGAAAGGTAGCTTGATTTATTACAATATGATAATGTAAGTAAAGAAACTATAATTAATAATTGTATGCATATTTTGCAGGACATAAAGACATAGTCTATTGTGTATGTTATGCGAGAGATGGTAAAAAATTTGCATCCGGAGGGGCGGATAAAAGTGTTATTATTTGGACGTCCAGATTAGAAGGCATACTTAAATATTCGTGAGTTATACTTTTACTCATAACATGTGATTTAATTAAATTATATCATTTATTATATATAGATAACATTTATTTCAGGCACAATGAAGCCATTCAAGCTATGCAGTTTAATCCAGTGTCCCATCAACTGTTGAGTTGTTCGTTATCTGACTTTGCTTTCTGGTCTCCAGAACAGAAAGCTGTGATGAAACATAAATCAAGGGGACGAGTGAATTGTTGCGCTTGGACAAACGATGGTCAATATTTGGCCCTTGGATTAGCTTCTGGATATGTCTCCATTAGAAACAAAGTCTGTTTCAATTTTATTTTTAACACTTTGCATAGTTTAGATTTTAAATATTTTTCAAAATATTCAAAATATTGTTTACATTATTAAATATGTTGGAATCTAATCAACTACTAAACACTTAAATATTGTATTAGGTATTATATCAATTTCATATCCACGAAATTTAAAAAATTATAGAGAATGGAAATATTCTAGGTCGGAAGAAATGTTTAATTTTCTAGTGCAAAGGGTTAATGTTCATTAATGCTCGCACGGCCATCGGCGGGTCTTTTATCAACGGCCGTGTGTGTGTTAATATATAAAAAGAAATGTTATCACTTATTAATCTGTTTGAAAATATATACATTTTAGAATGGAGAAGAACAAATACGCATTGAAAGACAAACTGGAGTTCCTATATGGAGTTTATTATGGAATCGCCAATGGTAATTCAACATTATTATTCTGTTATGTATTATTTTTACACAGGAACTATTATATGGTGTACCTATCAAGAAATTCCTATATTGTTCATAGGGAAAATTCTACAGATGTTCTCTGTATCGCAGAATGGAATG
The DNA here is from genome assembly GCA_028455615.1 of Lasioglossum zephyrum. NCBI lineage: Eukaryota > Metazoa > Arthropoda > Insecta > Hymenoptera > Halictidae > Lasioglossum > Lasioglossum zephyrum. The sequence goes on along the minus strand of CM052320.1, from coordinate 7,736,805 downwards.
GAACCATATCTTTTTATTCTACTACAGGAAAATCTGTTGGTAAAGACAGATCGTTGAACTTCATACCTCTGAAAATGTGCAACTTTGCAGACGGACAATATATTTTAATAGCTGGAAGTAATAAACAATGTATATTAATGACATACGATGGAATACAATTAATCAATGTTGGGGGCACGTTCTCTTCTTGGGTTTGGAGCTGCGCATCAAATCCAGCTTCTACACATATCGTAAGAATCTGCACAGTATTCCTTTTACTTCGTTTTATTACATTCGTAATTAATAGACTGTGGGTCTTTATGCAGAACAAAAATTGTTTAAATCGATTGCAAGAAATAGAAACTAAGTTGAATGTTGTTTCTTCCCTTAATGATTTTAATAGAGGAGAAATTATCTATTGACATCTTTAGTTTGTCAAATTTTCCAACAAGTTTGAATCTCATCTACTCGATTTTACTGTAAATGCATAAATGCATTTTTTTTTTCGATTCACAGGCATTAGGTTGCCAAGATGGAACGATAACGTATTTACAGCTATCATGGGATATTGTACATGGACTGTACGGAGATAGATATGCTTATAGAGAAAACATGACTGATGTAATAATACAAAATTTAAATACCAGTCAGAAGGTTCGGATTAAATGTAAAGATCTAGTAAGTAACCATATCATCGAAAATCTGTTGTCGTTAGAGTATTAAACAATTTTTATAAACACTTTCAGGTTTCGCGTATAGCTGTATATAAAAATAGGCTAGCGGTTCAGTTGTCTGAGCGTGTAATAATTTATGAACCGTCGAACACCAACGATGGCATGCATTACCGAATATGCGAGAAATTAAATCAAGCACTGAATTGTAACTTATTAGTCGTCACAACGAATAACTTGATTCTATGTACAGAAAGACGATTACAGAGTTTATCTTTTAGCGGCACAGTAGAAAGAGAATGGATACTCGATGCACTCATTACTTATATAAAAGTCGTTGGAGGTCCAATTGGGCAAGAGTGTTTGGTAGTAGGTTCGTAATAGATTTAAAAGCAGAAGTACAAGTATCTTCTTTACTACCCATAATTAATTACTGGTTTCAGGTTTAACTACTGGTTACATAGTGAAAATATATCTAGACAATCCTTTCCCGGCACATTTGACGAAAATCAACGGTTCAGTAAGATGCCTCGATGTTAGTTCATTGAAAGAGAAGCTTGCTGTTGTGAGTGACCGAGGAGTCCTTTATGTATTTGATCTGTATGCAGAGGAAAAAATTCAAGAATTTCAAGATGTGAACAGTGTAGCATTTAACAGTAGTTTCGAAGATATAATGTGCTTTACGAGCGGAGAATATTTAGTGATCAAAGTAGGAAATTTTACGGAATACAGACAGAAGTTTTCTGGGTATGTTGTGGGTCATAATGGATCAAAAGTATACTGCTTAAATGGGTCTTGCATTGTTACAGTGGAGGTAAGATCAGACTTCGATGTTCATGTGCAGACTGCGGATTTTTATGCAGAATAAAAATTATTTTATTTATTTTAGAAGTTGAAAACAATACAGCAGTATTTTTAAATCCTTTTTTGTTACAAATGCATAAAATCGACAGGCTATTCATGAGTTTTAAAGAAACAAGAATTGTGCACATTAATAAATTGAATATTATATGTTAACAGGTGCCTTTATCATTATTTATGTATCAATACTTGGATATTGGATTATTCGCTCATGCTTATAACATAGCGTGTCTCGGGGTAGCAGATTCAGACTGGTTTGCTCTGGGTACTGCTGCCTTAGAGAATTTGGAGTTGAACGTAGCGTATTCTGCTTTCGCTAAAGTTAAAAACCTGAGATACATAGATATTGTGTCTGAGGTCGAAGAGAAACTAAAATCTGGTGAATGGGGAAGAGAAGCGTGTATGGCAACCGCTGCGGCCGCTATGGGGAAACTGAAGGAAGCTGCAAAGCTTTATCAAAAAGCTGGTTTACAACAGTATGCGTTAACTATGTATTCCGATTTGCGTATGTTTGATATTGCGCAAGAATTTATTGCTGGTGGAAACAGTCAGGTTAGCAGAATTTTCATTCTCTTCTTTTTTATCGTTTTCTAATATTTTCTAATTGTCTTCTAATGCTTAAGGATCGTACAATACTACTTCGCAAAAGAGCAGAATGGGCGAAAAGTCTTGGAGAACCGCGTGCCGCAGCAGAAACGTTTCTGTCGGCAGGAGACGTGGATCGTGCCATTAATATAATCGCCGAATATGGTTGGATCGATATGTTAATTAAAGTTGGCAGACAGCTTGATAAATCAGACAGAGATAATTTGACTATAATTGCTAAGAAATTGAAGAAATTGGGCGCAACACATGGTGCTGCTGAAATTTTTAGTCGTTTAGGAGACGATCCTGATGTAGCGGACGTCCTAGTGGATGCTCAAGCGTGGCCAGAAGCTTTTGAACTGGCTGAAAGAAATCCAAAATTGAGAGCGAGGATCTATGGACCGTATGCCAGGTGGTTGGCAGAAACGGGCCATTTTTCTGAAGCTCAAGAAGGTGAATGTCATTATTATTTCTTTAATTCGTTTCTTTATGGTTGGATTAAAATATTTTTTTTTACACATTCTTTTAGCATTTCAAATAGCTGGACAATCTGAAGAGTCAATAATGGTGTTAACGAGGCTGGCAAAAAATGCAGTTGCAGAGAGAAGATTTCGCGATGCTTCCTACTTTTACTGGCTCCTCTCTCAGATTAGCTTAAACCTTGATAAAAGCGACGATGAATTAAAAAGACTGTTCTTACGGTATTACGAGAAGGCTGACGTTTACTATGCTTATCACGAAATTCACAAATATGTTGTAAGTTAAACATAGTGGTCATGATTATTTGAAGACAATTAACAATATTTAAGAATATGAAATTATTAATTCTATTTTTTAGGAAGAACCCTTCACATCATTAATGCCAGAGGCTCTTTTTAACATTTCGCGGTTTCTACTAACGAAGACTCAAAGTATTCAAGTCGAAGGAATTTCTAAATTTACTATAATGTACACGCTACTTAAACAGGCTTCTCTGCTTGGTGCAAACAAATTGACGATGCAGTTACTTGAAAAGCTGCGCAAAACAAAAATTCCAGCTAGTCAGCTCGGTCAACTAGAAACTTCGAATTTATTGGCCAGAGCTTCCCCTTACAGAGACCCTGAAGAACTTTTACCACTTTGTTACAAATGTTCGACTTTTAATCCTTTATTATCATCGGACACTCAGGGACAATGTGTACAGTGTAAATTAAAATTTCAATATTCCTTCGTAATGTTCGGTATGTTGTATTTCATTCTGAAAGAATTTAGTATTAAACGATTTCGGGTATTTCTAAGTAATAATGTTGTTTTAGAGATTCTACCTTTAGTCGAATTCGAATTGGAAGAAGATATTTCAGACGAAGAGGCAGAAAAATTAATAAACGAGTCTTTGTCTTTGTCTGATAATATGATGGATAAAGATCAGCTTACCATCGCTCCCGAAGTAGACTTATTTACTGCACGCTTAGTAAAGTACGAGGTACTACCATGTATATGAATATTTTCTCTCCTTACATCAATATTTATAGAATTAATTACATCCGTAATTATCCACGATTAATTTTGTATTGTAGGAAAAATCAAGTACTTCTACTATAATCGTGGGAAGAAATGTTTTGAAGAGTATGGACCCATGCACCGTATTAATCATTAAGTGGCCAAAACCATTCAAGACACGTTATTTCAAAAATCTATTGCCTGATCTGCAAATTACTTTCTGTAAATCATGTCTAAAGGTACGAAACCAGCACACAAATTATTTAGAATTAGTGTGAATCATAGATAACAATCGTATATATCTTTTTTAGCTCTTTCATTCGGATGATTATGAACTGGCTTTATTGCGATATGGGCATTGTCCATTTTGTAGAGCAGCAAATAAGTCTCCTGATTAAAATTATTCTACTACTAAGCTATATATATACATATAAAAAAACCAGTGAAAAAGTGTACAAAATTTTGAGATTTTAAACAATTTTTATTTTTTTAATTTATGATATTTTTGTGCAATAAAGATAATTTAAAATATGTAGAATGTACTGTTATTTCTTTTGTTTGTATATCGAATATCGACGTCTCTGAAGAGTTACAATTTTGATTTGCTATCTCTTGAACTAAACTTGTTCTTCGCTAGGTAAATTGACAGGACAGTTATGTTTGCTTTCTGTAAGTGCTAATTGTCTGGTTCCTTTGGTACCGTTAAACTAAATCGTTGGAAGTATCGCGTATCTTTCAGCCAGTTATAAACTGAAAGATGTTGCGTGCAGTTCTTGTAATGATATTTCTCTTTGGAAATTCAGTTAAATGTCGTTTGGATAATAATAATGTTTTGGATGTCCAAGACTTGAATATTCGCCCAAGGTGTAAGTATCTTCTGGCGGGAAATTTGTATATTTAAAATATTACGCAAATAATGTACTGGATTTTATAATAAGAACGTTGTGAAAAATCATAGAATTATCAGTATAAATTTTCAAATAGTTTTCCCGCTGTTCAGTGTAGTCCGTTTTGCAAATTCACAATGCCTGGCTAGCAATAATTTAAATGGCACTTGTTTTACAAGAAGAGAATGCCGTGAATACGGAGGAACTGCGTCTGGTAGTTGTGCAAATGGACTTGGCATTTGTTGCGTCTGTGAGTAATTAGATCATTGCTCTCTTAACTTAAATTTGTAAATTAAAACTGTTCCCATTCGATGTTGTACCAATGATTTTTCTAGTTCAAAAATCATGTGGAACTACTACAAACGTAAACAATACATATTTTACAAATCCAAGATATCCAATGACTTATGATGAGACAGGACGATGTACAATAACAGTGCAGCGTTGTAACTCAAATATTTGTCAGGTATGCATTCAAGAAAAGTGCTTGCAGTACCATCAGCATTACTCAATTATATTATAAATATTTTCATTTCAGCTACGCTTGGACTTCTTAGAATTTTGTCTTGCTTTCCCAAATATTAATGGCATTTGTGATTTAGATCTCTTTGTGGTTTCTGGATCGTCGACGTCTGTACCTCGAATTTGCGGTGAAAACGCGAATCAACATGGTAACAAAAAAGATCTTTGTAAAATATTACGTTTCTGTAATAATTGCTTTCAAATTGTTTGCTGTAAAAACGATATTCTTCATATTTGCAGTATATATGGATTTCAATGGTGCAACACCAATTATGCTGTCAATCGATACTAACTCCGACTACAGTACCGATCGTCGATGGAACATAAGAATTCAACAGATACCATGTGACTCCGTATCCAGAGGTACATATAAGTATTACACAATTTTTAATAAGTGAAAACATTTTTATATTTTTTTCGAATAGCACCAAACGGATGTTTGCAATATTATACTGGCACTTCAGACGTTGTTCAGAGTTTTAATTATGGTAGATCACCAAATCCAAGAGGTATTATAGATTTTAATATATACTAATAAAAATTCTGGAAAATTGTTACTTAATTATTAATTGTAAATTCAGCGCCAGGCGCCGCTACACGACAAATATCAAACACGAATTATGGTGTATGCGTAAGAATGGCTCAAGGATATTGTGCCATAGAATGGTCGCAAACGACTAATAGCTCGTTTTCCGTTTCTGAAGATACTGGTGCTTTGGATGACAATTTAATAGGTAAAATAACACGTAATAAAATTTGATTAGGTAATAGTGACATTCTCGTAATCTTAACTTGCAAATAGGCGCAGCAGATTTGGAACTAACGGGAGGAAACTGTACAACTGATTTTGTTATTGTTCCTCATCCATTTCAAGGTGCTACGGCAATGGATTCAGATAGATTTTGTGGAAACGCTTTCACAACAAAAACATGTAAGTGTAGTACTGCAATCGATTTCGATAAAGAATGTTTATGTACAGCTCTATAATGATTTTCTTATTCTAGCGTTTTCAAAACCATTTGTATTATATGTTGTAACGGACGGAAATGAAACAGAGGACTTTGGGAATAGAGGATTCTCGTTAACATATCGTCAATTACCCTGTACAGCATAAATGAAAAAGTCTTTCTAAAATCTACCAATATTTAAAAAATTAGTTGATAATAAACTGATAGGACTGAAGCTTGTTATATTCGTAGTTTTATCATATTTTATTAGATTTATATACAATAAAACTGTGTATTATATACATAATATGTGAAATGCAATCGTATAACTCATATTTTTACAGTGATACGATAATAAATTATTATTTACATTATTGCGTCGAAAATTCAGTTGTACGTCTTTATCATAAAATGTTGTTTCACTCGAAGTATGAGCAAATCAACACTTTGTTGTTAATTTAAATGCAGTGATCTTAATGAAAATGATTCAACTAATGCAAATTTCTGCGGAGAGACCGAAGTAAAATACTATTGAGAAATTTATACTACCTAATTGACAAGATACTTCCTCCCAGAATGCGCTTCCACTTCTTTCGTCATAGCACTGAACCATTTATCGAGTTTTGTGTTATCTAAGGCATCTTGGAAGGCTTTACACCCTTCTACACTCTTTAAAATCCCATAAACAGCAAGGTCTGCCAAGTTAGGCTGATCTCCTCCCATAAATTTGCCGCCATTTTGTTTAATAGCTCGTAACCATTTATTCAAATCATCATAAAACGACTGTCGGACGTCTTCTTTAAGGTTGTGCCTCTTTTTTAAACGTTTTGAAATCAACCACATAGCTAAAGCACCTACATTTATCATTATAGATCTCTCCCAGGCTGGGAAATATTCTTCCCAATGACCAACCTAGTATACAAAAATGTGTTAGTTCGTATTCTAACTCCAATATCGTTGAGATGCAATAAATTAGTTATACTTTTGAGAACCAGTTGAATGTATTGTAGGCCTCATCAAGTGTTCTGTATACATTTGGAGAAAGGGTGTGGACAAGTGTATCATCTGCCCACTTTCTCCATTTACGCTCTTCTCTGTAAAAAATCAATTTAATTGTGTTTTATACTTCCTATAAAATTCGGCTCGAAATTTAAAACCCAAAATTTTACGAGGAATGTTTTTATTTATCCCTGTAATTTCGAAAACTATGCTTCTAAGAGTCAACAATAGAAAAATCATTCATACGAGAGTACTTACATAATATCATTAAAGTTCTTGTTTTCTGGCAAACTATCTTTATACATTAGGTAATACTTATTCATAATTTCATATTTAAGTTTGTCATCTTTATCATGTATTGCTATGCTTGGATAATAAGTCAATAACTCGTCCACTTTCTGTGACTTATCTTTCAAATGCGATGTAATAAGTGAAATAATCATCGAGCTTTCGTTCAAAGGCTGATAACCAGACGCGGTTTCGGTCAAAAGTATTGGTACTTTCTTGTAAGACGACCATGATATTTCTTTCCTTAATACTGGATCTACTTCCACAACGTCGTAAGAAAGTCCATAGTAATCTAAGAAAACCCTTACCTGTAACGTGTTTCTTATTAATTCTATTGCAATTGTTCGTTTTACTACTGTGAAATGCAAAGTGCAGTGTTTTCTCGATAAATGACCCAAATGTCTGGCCTTTAATTGCCCAAAACAGTTATGATATAATTACAATGATATTTACTTGTGTAAAAAGCTTCTTTCCCTTATGCTGTCCTTCTTTGTGTCCAAAACTTTTATTGTTCATTACACAAGTAAATATAATTGGAATTGCATCATATTTGGTATCATTTTCAATAGAAAAAATAAAGAAGTTTTGTTATTGGATTAGTTATTAGAGTTTCACTGTTCTTTTATACATTTGACAGAAGTTAAAGAATACTATTCTTGGCGAGACCTGTGTTTTGGACAATTATCGAAAAAACATTGTATATCTTAAGTTATGTCCACACTGAAACAACATTTAACAACTGTTTGTTTGCTCTTGTTGCCTTCTCTTTATTTTACCAAATGAAAAGTCGCTGAATGTTGCTTCAGTATGGACATAGTTCTAGTATAATTACTAATTATTAATTAGTATAGTCATGTTACCTTACAGCAGAACGGACAAGTTTGATACTGAAAGAGAGTTAACTTTAACTCACTTGTGTCTGTTGGTGAAATAATCTGAAACAGAAATAACATGTTATGATGTTTGTTGACAATATTTATAGGTATTTTATACATAAGCTGGGCGAACATTATATTTAAATTTGACAAACCTGTCTTGAAACTTTTACTTGAGGTTTCTCCTTCAATGCTTCAATTTTCTGAACCTTTCCTTCAAGGTGATAGGTTTTGGAATTTTGTATACTAGCATAGATAGAATAACCCGATGTGGTAAGTACACCGACAGAAATTCCAATTAAACTTGCTTTCAGTATAGTTCTTGCTGTTGGACGTACAGCCGACGAGAAACTTGCATTTCTTCGCGGAAATGCGACGAGAATTTGTTTGAACGAATGCAAATTTTGCGGCACTTTCACAAATTTAATTAAAGCAGACATTATGACTGCTTTTTAATTACTATGTACACAGTTTTCAGTAGATCAATCACTTCACAGCTGTTGGTAAACAAATATTTTTATTACTGCAGTGACATAATACGATATTGAGAAAGAGTTAAAGGCAGGTTATGTCCAAAAGCTATACTACATAATATTGTATAGTTATTAATAATCTACAGAAGTAAAATTCCGTCAATGAAATTTAATTGGTTTTAATAAAAGCCTGTATCATTCAATAATACCTAAATTTGATTAATGTAATATTCGGCATAATTCGCATACCTGTAAGGATTTAAAAATGTTTCTTTCTGATTCAACTAATGCGCGTTGACCTCAGTGGCGCAAAGATTTAAAATATCTTTGTAGCCAACAGCAGAAAGGACATTTCCTCTCTGCCAACAATTATGTAGTTTAAACAAAAATTGAATGAAAAATTGTAGTTAGTACTCATAATTGGATTGCGAATCTATATGCCAAATAAAAATGTTTAGCATTGATTAGGGGAAGCAGGAATAACGTAAAGATGGGTTTTGTAAATGGGAATGTAAAGATGGGTTTTTCAATGGGTTTCTCAAAAATCGTGTTTTTATTTTTACGAGGCGTAATTTGCATTATTCGGAAGCATAAAGCTGTGCATGTAAATCCTGGAAACGAGTCTAACCCTTTTTGTTTTACAAGATTCTTGAATTTTCTAAATCTTTTACTGCCCAGATAGCACACGACATCTTAAAGATGTCGGTTTTATGTCGTTTTCATGTCTGAACGTCTATATCGCAAAACAGACATGATTCGAACATTTGAAAGATGTGTCGTCTGTATACAACCGCTGCCCTGCGCTGCCCCCTATAGGGCCTATAGCGGAAACAGCGTCGTGCGACTTGGCGTATTTGGCGCAATTTGGCGCGACTCAGCGCGACTCGAGCAAATTGAAATGATCGCAATGTGTACGCATCGTGTCGAATATACAAGTTTGTTTCATTAAACCTGCCTACGTGAATAGTTTGTGTCAGGTTATGTGCCCAGGTTATGTGCACAGGTTACGTAAAAACGGAAAAAGTAGTAAGTGGATAATTCACGAAAAATCCTAACCTTTAAAGTCAAAACATGGTCATCGCCGAAGAAAAAGGAAATGGTAAGTGCTACGAGTGCAGGAAAATCGGTCAGCTCTACATCACATCCTCTTACTATAATTAGTACATCTTTTTTCAATAAAACATATTTTATTTTTAGTCACTGCCACCAGCGAAGAATCGCTACTCACAAGCAGACGCAGAGAGTATGAAAGAAGGCAGGAGGAAGAGGAGTCAAGGAGCTGCTGTGATTGCCACTCAAGGCAGATTGCTACGCAAAAGGCGCTTATGGACCACCAGCAGCTTTTGCGGATCCTGCTGACCGAAATTCTCCAGCATGTTCACTATTTGAAGAAGACGAACCAGATAGCAGCCGCAGATATAAAGAAAAACGCCACTTCTTACGAATATCCCAAGCTTGGAATTCCCTCTCTGGATGGAGGATAGAGAAACTTTTAGCGATGCAGTAAGTAACATTTAGTTGTGTAGTAAATAAACTTGAAATAACTGACATTTATCTTTCATTTTCATCAAGTTAACAGAATACATGATATACTACCAACTTTTCATTTTAGGTAGAAGAAGTGTACGAGACAGGGGCCATAGCAGCTATAATTTTGCTCGAAGAATACTAGCTACCATTATAACTGACGATCTGGCGCTATGCTACAGCTGGTTGAGCTGTAGAGATCTACAGAGACCAGTGAACCACAGTCGGAGGTGGAATACGGCATGCTGTAAGGAAAAGAAAAATTCATCTACCATTGTGAGCTGCCAGCAGCAACGAGTCATCTATTGGATGAGGCAATTGTACCCACTACCCCAAGTTTGGAGAAGAAAACCAACATTGGTATGTAAATGCAAAAAGATGCGCCCAACATATGCAACAATAAATGTTACATTTATAGCTGTACAGTTTTTCAATAAAACATATTTAATTTTCAGTCACTGCCATCAGCGAGGAATCGCTACTCACAAGCAGACGCAGAGAGTATGAAAGAAGGCAGGAGGAAGAGGAGTCAAGGAGCTGCTGTGATTGCCACTCAAGGCAGATTGCTACGCAAAAGGCGCTTATGGACCACCAGCAGCTTTTGCGGATCCTGCTGACCGAAAATCTCCAGCAGGTCCATCATTTGAAGATGACGAATCAGACAGCAGTCGCAGATATTCTAATTCATTATTTCACCTTTAGCAAAATAATTTTAATTAATTTCTATGTGTATATATATATATTACAAAATATATTTGTTCGTCTATTTTAAATATGTACGTATTTTATAAACCTAACCTAAACCTAACCCTAAATGAAAATCGCTAAAACGTCGCGCGAAAAACATCTGAAAGATGTCTGTGACATGTCGTTTTTAGATATCTTAAAGATATCAGACAGACATCTTAAAGATATCTTTAAGATGCCCAACTTTGTAACAAACGACATGAAACCAACGTAAAACCGACATTTTTACGACGTCGCCGCGACATAGCGCGACATCTTTCAGATATCTGAATGTCTTGCGAAAGATATCTTTCCAACATCTTTAAGATGTAGCTGTGCTATCTGGGTGTTTTATATTCCACCCAACCATTTATAAAGAAATGCATAAAAATACGCAGTCTACTTTTAATTAATTTATATAATTATGGTAATATCTATTATATCCGTTACAATTTGATTTGATCAATTTTATGTACGATACACAGTGTTCTGTGCATACGTACGGTCAGAAACAAGGTACAAGGTATAAGGACTAAGGACCTTATACCTTATACCTCATCAAAGAAGTATCCTTTCTGACCTTGTCCTTGTCCTGACATTCCTAACCTATATTTCATCATAATTTCATATGTTGCATAATTGGCGCCACAATTCAGTTTCAGCATGGAAAATTTATCAATCAGTCAGTTCGAGTTTGACTTGACAACGTACGAGTTGTACTTTGCAGCGGTAGATCAAATTATATTTTATCAATAGATCGACATCAGTTGCTGATAACTGTGAGGCAATTCTAAAATGTCGGGAAATAAATTAAAGAATGTTACACATTGCATTTTTGATATGGATGGACTGCTGCTTGGTAGGCAATTTAATTTGTTCTGTATTACATATAGTTGAAGTTGTTCTTTATAATTTAACATGCTCTGAACTAATTGTAAAATGATTTCGTTAAAGAAATAGCCCGGCTCAACAGTTACAGTTAGACAGGGTTACTTGTAAATGTTCATTTTTTCTTTGTTTCATCTAATTCAATATAATTTATAAGACATTTGCATCCTTAGTTAACCTGTAGATAAGTTTATTTTTCTTTATATGAAGATAGTAATTTTGTTTTATCCATGCACGTATAGTAATACATAAAATCACAATGGCAATTATTATGAAATATGAAGGAAATATATTAAAATATCCCACACATCTGTATGAGCGGATTCTACAGTCGATGAAGGGGGTAAAAACACACTCATCATGTGTGAGTTCGCATGTTCTTCACTTCTAATCTTTTGGGGAAAGTTTGGGGAAGTTTTTATTTTTTACAAATCATTGTTTTTAAGCAAATAAATTAGGTAGTTCAACCGCTGCGTTAATAACATGAATACTTCTTTTATCGAATCTTAATAGATACGGAACTGCTGTACTTGAAAGCCTTCAATCTTATATCAAATCGTTATGGCAAAGAATTTACATGGGAGCATAAAGCAAAGACTATGGGCTTCAAAAGTTCCGCTTCTGTCAGAGCTGTAGTTGAGATGTTATCTTTACCGATGACAGTAGAAGAATTTGAGACCGAGGTAGTCCAAATATACCAAGAGTTGTTTCCTACTGCAAACCTACTGCCAGGTAATAAATGCAATAACAATGATTTAGTTAACGAAGAATCGTGTATAAGGTGGGACTTTGTTCATCTTGAATAGTTCCATTACTTGTAATAAAAAAATGATATATATACAAAAGTTGTATGGTATATAGGGGGAAATATTATGATGTAAACGTTTATATTATTTTATCTTAATATATTTTCATGTAAAATTAGATACTCTATCAATTCATGATATAAAAAGCAGGTCTTTCCATGTAAAGAAATCAAGGTGACCTTCAAACGTGTTTACATCACGAAATTTTCCTCTCTATACCATAGAACTTTTGTATACATAATGGATTCGTATTATTTCTAGTAATGGAAACATTCAAGGTCAACAAAGTTATTTCTCTACTCTGTATATTATTGGTAGACTCCGGATGTTTATGCAAAATAAAGAGTTTGTGCATCAATTGCAAGATGCAGAAGCTAAATATAAATGTATACTCTTCACTAATAATTTAAAGTGGTGAAAATAATATGTTAATAATCTTGGTCTTTTAATATTTTCACTGTTTTAAATTGCACTTGCTCATTTTTGTTGTAAATGTTTTATTAAACATAACTCTAGTTAATATTCTCTATGATTCATAAATAGGTGCAGAACGACTATTGAGACATTTGAAGGAAAATAAAATTCCAATCGCATTAGCTACAAGCTCTAGTAAAGAGAGTTTCGATTTGAAAACCCAAAAATGGACAGAAGTGTTCAATCTATTTGATCATAAGGTGTGTGGGAGTTCCGATCCTGAAGTTAAAAATGGTAAACCAGCACCTGACATTTTCCTGGTGGCTGCTAAACGTTTTTCCGATAGCCCTCATCCTTCAAAGGTTTGTTATACAGAAATCTATGTATAATTGTCCTTAAAATGATTTTACAACTAATCTCAATCTGTTTGTTACATGTTTAGTGCCTTGTATTCGAAGATGCTCCAAACGGAGTAAAAGCAGCTCTTAGTGCTGGCATGCAAGTGGTTATGGTTCCTGATGCAATGTTACCAAAACAATACATTGAAAATCCAACATTGATAATAAACAGTCTTGAAGAGTTCAAACCGGAAATGTTCGGTTTACCACCGTTTAAAACATAACGTTATATAATTTCAGTGTATACCAAAAAGATAGAATCTGGGTAAATTTATATTTGTTGAAAATATAATAAATGATCTATTTAACTATGATAAATTATTTATTTTTCATACAAATATACAAAAATAAATTATTTTAAAATGTTCCCTCGTATCTGTACGAAGCATTCAATTAAAGTAGTTATGTAATAGTTTTCATATGTAAATATTTTATATAATACTACCAATTGACGACAGTACACTATATTTATATTACAGTTCTCTTTTTTATTTAACTTATGTATAATACATTTAAAAATCTTGATCGCAATCAACTGTGTATATTTCTACATATGTTGCAATTTTTTCTTTCTTTGTATTTTTATATTTTAACTTCAAAAGACCGAATATTTGTGTAAATATTTAAAGAATCATTTATACTTTAATTGTTGCAAGCATCCACATGTTTATGAAATGTACAACCACGCAAATGCTTTTGTATGTAATGTAAAAATTCACAAATCTATAAAAAAAAGAATAAAAAATCATTCTAATAGTAGAAAAATATGCATACCAAAAATAGACTTACCAAATCTCATCGTCCGATCCATCAGATATATCCAAACTACCCGTGTTTAGGCCTGTTGATGAGTGTTGCGAATTCATACTCGAAAATATCGTGTCCAAGCATACAACGGAAAATGCGTTTCGTTTCAATATCTTTTCCACTGCTTCTTTTAAACTATCATATGCGGCTCTCATACCTTGTGGATATTGAGTTAACAAGTCTGAAAGCACATAAACACAGCACTTTTTACGTTCCTTCAAAAATGTTGTAACTGCACAATATTTTTCTTGTATTTCTTAGTATTCGGAAAATTTCTGAACACGTACTTTTGTACTTTGATTGGCTCACATCGAATAGATGAAGATAAAAACACATCTGATTGTAAAGTTTCGTTTCTGAAAACTATAAATTAAGACAGCATTGCAGTTTTTCATATACTTAGCAAAACGGAGACAGTATAATTTCAAACTCACCACTCTATGTAAATCGGCGTCTCCGCATTTCCTGCAAGTTGGATATTTTTTGTGAAACCCTAATGGAAGCGCTTGCGTTCGTTCACCACATAACGGATTCTCGCATTCTAACAAACCAGTATAATATTCTGTAATTGCTTCTCGTACAGCTAGTGTCATTGCATTTTGTATAGCGTTCGCATACGTCCATGGTTGTACTGTGCAATTTGGGTTCGAACACGATGCAAGTGATAACTGATTACCCTTGGGCTATAAAATAATTATTTTTGTTCTCGATAAATTATTCAAAAGTATGAAAATCCAAAAAATAAAAAAGAATTTCGTTTCACCTTACCGTTTCGTTTATAATGTCTTTTATCATGATTTCGGTTTGGCATTTTTCATCTATGCACTGAAATTTCAATGGCAGACAAAATCTAAATCTATCGTCGTTTACTAACAATGGTATGTCGTTGCTCTCTTCCTCGTGTATTACTCTTTTAGATTTATATACGCCTTCCAAACCTATAAAAATATACTGTTTTATATAATACTTGTCCGACCATTGATTTTGCTTATTGAAATTCAAATTTTACCCAAGTTCTGAGCTAATAGCACATCATCGATTCCTTCGATTGGTTCACAGATTCTCAACGCGATTGGAAACACTTGACTCAATAAATAATAATTAACATCGATTTTTAAAGAATTGCTCTTTTTATACTCGTCGATGTGATATGCTCTTTCAGTTGCAGACTTCTCCGTACCATCCTATGTAAAATAAAAAGTATCAATGTATAATGTGAAACATCCTGTACAAGGTAAGGATATTAATGAATACGAACATCACATATGATGTACGGAACGGTATCCCCAGCTTTCCACATTCTACCACCTTCTTTATTTAATCTTAAAGCAACTTGCACGTGAGCTTGCTTCTTATCAGGATAATCGTTTGGATTTTTCGATAACTGTTTCGTAATGACTAACGACGATAAAGAAGCTTGATTTTCTCGAACATTTTTCGCTACGTTTTGCAACATAAGGAAAATCTGTTCTAGCCGGTTCTCATTTGACTGATCAGAAAGTAACTGATCCAAGATTTTTCTGTGAAGTATTTAGACGTTCAGTAATTGCAAGACAGAAAATATTTCTTCAATACATTATCTACTTTTTTTTACTGACTTTCCAACATCGCAGGCTAGCTGACACCAATCTCTTCTCACAATGTCCAAACCCTTATGTTCTTGCGTTAATTCGATCTGCCCGTTAGGTAATTTTGTCATTGTAACTGCAGCATACTTCTTCTTCTGCAGAAGTAGCAAATAACGAAACACACCATCGATATCTAATTCCACTCGTTTGTACAATTTGTTCACCTCTTGTTTGATCTGGAAAACCATTTCGTTTTCGAATGTAACTACATTGATAAAGATGTATATATGCCAAACATTAGATATTTACCTTCCTGCCAACAGAAAAAACCTCCTCATACTCCACCGAATTAGTATTTATCATTATAGAATCGGTGTCTCCGTATATAACATCGTAATTCAATTTTTCAACAAGATTTTTCGTGAGTTGTAAAATTTCCCGGCCTTTAGCTGCAAGGATTTTTCACATTTTGTATAAACATAATAGTACGATCGAGCAAATTTAATTCACATTTTACCTGTTACTAGAGCAGCAAGTCCTTTAGCATAAAATCTACAGTGAGTCGCACCTAAACAACCGTACATGGAATTAGCAGTCAGTTTCAAAGCCAACTGCCTAATGTTATATTGCATTTTCAATTCAGGTGAAATATTCGGTGCTTTCATTAATTTTTTCACTTCTATTCTACTCTCGACCAATTTCCGAATTTCTGTTGGAATTACTCCGGGCTCTAGATTTGATTCGGGAATAGCTAAATCCTACAAGTAAGAAGGTGAAAGAATTAGCAGTCAGTTTCAAAGCCAACTGCCTAATGTTATATTAAATTTTCAAGTCAGGTGAAATATTCCGCGCTTTTATTAATGTTTTAACTTCTATTCTACTCTGAACATTCATAAAATGATAATAAATGTATTTACCCCGCTATCAGCATACGCAGCGCCAGGCACAGTAGTGAAACATAAATTGTACTCTTGAATTATACTGGGATACAAAGAATTGAAATCCATCAATAGAATTAATTTATCGTAAAATCCTTTTTTCGGATCCAGAACTAAACCTCCAGCATAAGCTGCCTTTTTTCTCCCAGCATTTTCTAAACATAATCCAATATTAGTTATATTTAAACAAAATTTAACATAGTAAAAAGTTATACCATTATTACCAGCGTTTTTTCCTTTCTTTGTAACATGCTTATCCGGTGTTACATAGTTTTTCACGTGAAAAGCATGTAGTAATAAATATTCATTTCTTTCCGCGCGCCCTGCCGTTAACGTTCTCGATATAATATTTCCTGTAGAAAAATATGTACACACGTTATGAAAAGAACGAATGCATGTTTTACATTTCATTATTCGTATACTCACCGGCTATGCACGTAATTTGCAATGCCAGTGGAAGAACATTAAGTTCAAGTACAATAGAGAGAATATACAACGCCTCTGTGAGTGTTATTTTAATTAGATTATCTATTTTATTTGTGGTGGCATAAAATGCTGCACATTCGCCAGGCTTTATCTCCTTGCATTCATTTTCCTTTTTCTTCAATACCTGCGGTAACAAAGTCGTGGACTTAGTTTTCTTCTAGTTTTCTCTGTAAAAATATTAGACAAATATTTATTAAACACTTACCGCTGTGCAGAGGGATTGCAGGTCGTAACTCCTGACTTTCAGGTTCAATTCCTTAGCTGAAATTTGTATATCACACATAGGGCGACCAGCCAGTACTTGATTTATACTGATCTTTCCCTGAAATCAATGTTACTTGATTAAATCTTTACTAAGATCGTATTGGCTACATACAGGGACATCTCCACTACATATTTTTATTACTATGATCTAATACGAGCTGAAGTCAAATTTTTAAGACGGGATATCTTATATGAACAGAGTTCTTCAATATACCTTAATTAAAGGAGGCACGGAGCGTTTTAGTCTTCCCAGTCTACTCCAATTTGGAACTTTTAATGTGAACATTCTGTGCATCAGTATGTCAAATTGAAAGCCACAATCGTATCCAATTAACAAATCCGAATCTGCTGTGTTCACTATGTTCAGCAATTCCTCAAGCAACTCCACTTCGGTATCAAATTTCATTACTTTAGTGTAGGAAATGTTGGAGAGCATTTCCCGCGCTTGCCTCGGCCAAGGTGTATCACGCGGATGCGTGATTACTACAATAGAATACTGAACGTTATAATATTGAATATCGAAGGCAACATTGAAATTCAGAGTATGTACATTAACGTACAGCAAATGTGTTGCTGAAACGGTGGTTTAGGAGGTTCTTTATCGACATGAAATTTATGATGTATTAATACTGCAACCATGACCACTTCATTCTGTTGCGTTTTAGAGTTCAGCGACGTCCGCACGTTTAAAGTTATTATTCCTAATGGTGGAAGAGCTTGACTCTCGGAACAAACTGATATGTTTTCCATCTTCATGCAATTTACCTGTTTCGTTAAACAATTTGTTGAGCGTTGAAACTTTCCTTAGATATGCATAGAGTATATGTATCGATACATTAAATTATTATACCTTTATTTTACACCAACTAGTCTGTACGCCAGTTGGCAATGGACATTTCATGTCCAGCCAACACGGACCTTTAATATTTCTTTCTATTACAAGCAGTTCCAAAGCATTTACTGTTGTCCCGAATACACGTTCTATCGATGGTCCAGAATAATTTGAAGGCATAACTGGATAATGTGCCGAATACCTCACCTCCAAGTATTCAGACACTAACGGAGTACCTTCCTGCTCGAAAGCATAATGTTTTGTAACCGTGCTACAACGAAACTCTTTTATCCCCGACTTGTTCGCGAACTGATTAAATTCTTTATACACATCTTCCATTGAATTCAATTTTGGTTCTTCGTCATTATCCCCTGATGATTTGATCTAAAATTTATAACATATTTAACAAGGAAGTAACAATTCTCTTATAAACGCATAAGATCCGCAGTCTATTGATAAATCTTTGAACATACATGTACTCTAGGAAGAAGATAAATTCTTCGAGGAATATTTTTTACTGTTACACAGCAGGAACAATACGTCTTTATAGATGGCACAAAGACCTTTCCAAATATGTACACGACTCCAGGTTGTTTGTATGGATCTTCGTGCGCATCCCACCAGTAAAATCTAAATACTTCGTCTTTGTTTGCATTGGTCGTAAGTGGTAAAGACAATTCTGTGGTATCTATTGATACTACAACGTTTTGTGTTTGTAGTGAAAATTCAGTGTCCCACACTTTGCTAAAATCTTCAGAATCAAATATTTCTTGCTCAACATCTGTTGCTTTTTGAGGAACCGATTTACAGATTTCCATGCTGGTAGATGGAGCTGGTTTTTCAATTTGCTTTGCAGGTTCATTCTCAAAATCTACATTGCAAAGCTGCAACAAAAATACCTGTAGAGTCTGTCATTTGTTTGGAGGTGTTAAATATTGAATAATGTAATGATTTACATCATCGACGAATTGACTGAGATCTTCGCTTTCCTCTTCAATTATTTGACTACTTTTAGGAACACTATCTTTCCACTCTGCATCGGATATTATAGAAATTGGTTGTGATTCGTCGCTTGTTTCATCGTCAACAATTTGTTGGCTATTACTACTTTTTAATTGACAAGTTGATTCAGTTTGTTTATTTGCATGTGTTGTCCTGACCGCTTCAAACATTACCAAGTCTTCGTTGTCATCGGAACTCGTTTTTTTATGTACAGAAGTGGATTCTTGCCTTTTCTCTATGGCGGTAGTTCTGAAATTGTTTTAGCATTAGTCATTACAGCTGGGAATAATCGTAAAATATCGAAGAAAAAAATTGATTACTTATTCACTCGAGGAGTAGTACAAAATTTATTTCTAACTGTTCTAGTTTCCTGCTTTTTCGGAGTTTCATCCTTCTTCAATTCAGACATTAGATCTCCTAAAATGTTGTCGTCGTTAAGTGCAACATCTGCTTTTTTCTTAGTTGGCATATTCATTAACATATTTTGAATGGACGATTTCTTTTTGACATCTTCTTTCTTGCTCTTCCTTGGACCAGAAACCTTTTGTTTTCTTGCTTCTTGAATACTTTTGTCATCCAAATCATCATCAAAAATTTCTCTGCCGTCTTCCACGTAACCACTTTCCCCTAAAACAAATTACTCAGGTTATTTCTAAACTATTGAAATGTTTAGTCAACAGAACGTAATAATTAAAATTACTACCATCATCGACGATCCAATCATCGTTCTGCCTATCTATCACAGTTCGACTGTATTCTTTTTCATCAACTTCTTCATAAACATTTTCTAATTGATCAACCTCGTATTTATTTTTACTACCCTTTAACTGTTTCAATTTTTCCAACGCCGACAATCTTCCAGTTTTATCAACCTTCTGACGTTTCGATCTACTCGCTGAAGGTGCTAAATTATAAAAATAAAGATTTTATAAACAACATGTATTCAAAATTCGTATTCAAAATATATCCCAATGGGTAATTTTTATAATCACTTACATTGCGTGTCACTCATTTTTGTCTACGATAAATCGTTACCGCAAATCACTGTATCATAAATTATTATAAATGATTGAACGAATTGAAAGTTCCAACGAAATATGTATTCGTAAAACTCGAGACTTCAATGGTGATGAAAATAGTGTGTAAACATGGTACCCACACATGTACTTTTGGCGGGAGTTTTATTCAAATCGATACATTCCCTATCGATTATTTTCGAGATTTATAATATCAGTCTGAGACCATTCGCCTCTATTATGTTGCCAACTTCATTCGACAAGTTTGTGTTCAACGATCGACAGGCTCGGGCAAGCTGTACAAAGGTAATTCTTTGAATTGTAGAAAAATGTGTGCCTAATGTGTGTGTTCGGTGTAATGTTACAAATGCTCTACATAAGCGTGATCCATGTAACACAACGGCTACGCTTTGATTTCGTTACGCAAGAATTACGCTGAGTGTACTTTTGTGTCGTCATTAAATTCGACACTGTTACGGTATCTACCGTACCATAAAATTAAGCACATACCCATTGTACGTCTCACATTGTTTGTTTTATCGGTCACTGTCGTTTCAACGAACAAGCATCTACTTGTTTTTTACAAAATTGTAACGAATTACGACTACTCCATTTTCAATATTTGAAATTCACGATTCGCACAAGAGTGTGCGACGTCTTTCTCCCGTTCAAGTATTTGCATATTCACGTATCTTCAAGTTACGTTTTAGGTTCTCATGAATTGATAATACACATTCGGTGAATGTGCATTTATAATTGTGAAAGCAGCGATTGTAAGTTTTGTATTTTTTTTTAATCCTCTAGTTACAATGTCAAAAACACATAGTCCTACTGTATTTAATGGAGAAGCTGATAACTTTTACGAATCCAATTTCACTATGGACCTTAACAAAAGGATGCGTGTACCAAAAACCATTCGTGTGAGCGGTGACTATACGGACGAAGACGTGGTCGCTACAAATGGTTCTGCTTGGAATCAAGTATCCACTGAAAAATACGAGATGCATGTTCCGGAGAGAATTTTGGTTGTTGGTAAATATATGCTTCATTATTAACTTTGAATTGCTGTAAAATATAAAGATGATATATCTATGGTTGTAAGGAAGAATGCCGAATGTCACATATTTTCACTTTTCAAGATATTGCCATTTAAAGTTTTGATGCAACGTTTTTCTTTACAACCACAGATATAATGTTATTGTTATAACACTTCATCCGTCAAAAGCCTACTAAAATTACATTTATAGTATATAGGTCCTTTGCTTCATACTACTAATATTATTGTACAAGTATAGATATAAAATGTGCAATAAAGAAAATACGTACAGTCCCGTTTGAGCCGGATAAACAGGGTTTCGCTATATATTTAATCAAATAAATGTTTAATAATCCCTATATTACACAGGGCAAGACCACCACATCGGTACAAAGGCACTGCCAAGAGAGATTACATTGGAAAATGCTATACTACCTTCTGAACAAAACGTTGTTAGAGTACAGGTAAATAATGTTTATTATATTTGTATACCAACTCGTAACCTTTACACAAATTATTTTTAATATCTCACAGCACTACTAACCAGAGTTGTGCTAATTCAATTACTATGTATTTCAATCAGATTTGTAATTGAAATACAATATAATTGAAACACAATGTAATTGAAATACAATATAATTGAAGTGCAATTTGTAATTAAAATACAATACAATACATGAAAGCAATGTATTTTATAATTGTACTCCATTGCAATTACGAATTACATTGTAATTTAATTGACTAAAGATCTGAATTATAAGTTACAACATAATTGAATTACAATTTAATTCAATTACAATGTATTTTATAATTGTGCTCCATTGTAATTTAATTGACTGAAGATCTGAATTATAAATTACAACATAATTGAATTACAATTTAATTCAATTACTTTGTAATTATAATTCTGGAGTAATTCAATTGTAATTCTGCACAACTCTGCTACTAACACATATTTTCTTATACATGTGGTGTTTATTTCTAGAGGTGTGTGAGAACCCAAAAATGTCAAGTTGGAACAGTACAAGAATTTTATTCAGGATCGAGACGGGTTCTTTGCATACCTCTATTTATTTCTTTCAATTAAACGAATACCAATGTCTTTCTGTTATCGGTAGACTCCTCCAAGAATTTTAACTTTGGATAATCACTACTTCCCAGCAGTTGATGAGGAAGAACAAACTCCGTATGTACCAGAGGTTAAAAATACTGTAACCCCTAAACCTCGTGTACCATATTCTACAGAAACAGAAATAGTTAGGCATGTTAGGTACACATATTTATAATTATCTATCCACTTATAAATGACTTGCTCGCATACAAATGTTGACGACTTGATTTCAGGGAACAGACACCTTCATATAGCGCGCTCAATGTATCTATTCCACCCAGCGAAGAGGTGCAACATTTGCGTCGACAAGTAGGCAAATTAAATCGTCGTGTAATGGCTATTGAGCTGGACATGATGCAACGTCAGCAAAGAGATAAAATTTTATATGCATTAACATTAACATACTTAATCCTTAAAGCTTTCTCTTGGTTAACTAGAAACTGAAATCATGTTACGAGCATGAAGAACGTTTGCATCTTGTATAGTAAATGGTGCTATTAATCCATACATGTACAGGATGCATTTCAAGATTGTTTTGCTCCAAGAGAAAATTGACAACCAAAAAATCTTCACCCTGGGTATATAAAGTTGCAAGGACGTTCGAAACGAATGTATTGTATATATTCTCACGTTTAAGTCGTTGCAACCATTTGCATGAAAGTATTACGATGAAATTTTTAAATATTTAATTTACAAAGCACAACGCTCATTACTTTCATGCACGTTGTAATATACAAGCGGTTGACCCTTGTGATTTAATAGACGTACACATAAGGAATATATACAATACAATTTTTTTTAAATAATTGAATCCGACTATTTGAGTAATATATTTGTGAAATGTGACTTGCATTTTCAAATACGAAGTAGCACACGTGTTTCTGGCATATAATTATGTTAAAGATTCATTTAACGTGAGTGTTATTATTTAGTGATAATAAACGGAGAACATACAAAAGTATTAGATTATGATATATCGGGTATAATAGAGAAGTGTAAATTTCCAAGAGTAAGAAAAATAATGCTGTACGATGCTAGTTACTACTATTCTATTAACTTGAAATCCATTTTGATTTCGATCACTTTCTTTACATTTAAAAATTTCTATGTAACATAATAAGATAGCGATGTATTGACTAAATTGTTAAAATAGATCATTGTGAACATTCAAAAGATTATATACTAAGTTTAACATATATTTTGTGGCCATGATATCCATGATTGTACATTTATATAATACATCCAAATAATCTTAAGAAAAATAAATAATGAACGTACAATAATTTTTTTGTTATACATTTATATTGTAGTTCTAATATAATTGCAAAGTTTGCGATTTGTTTCGTTTCACCCCTCGTTTCTTAAACTTATCCCTATACTTGCGGACTGTATAAGTAAAATTTAAATTTTTTAACTATAGAGACATCAATTATATATTAACAATTCGAAACATTTTTCTTTATTAGAACTACATAATCTGAATATACAAATTACGTAGTATATCGAATATTCGTTCTAATCATCGACATGCTTTACATGTGCTTTTTGTCAAACTGAATACATATGTGACGCGAATTCTTCATCGAATCTTCTTCGCAGACCCTACTCAACATTGATTCTCTAGTTTTAACTGTTGAAATAGTAAGAAACTAGCGACTGTCGCCGGTAGGCAAGTAATTACATCAGTATACACAGACAAGGAGGATTGTCATGCGACGACGATTTTAGAAAGCAACAATAAGAATCGTACCAAAGAAAAGATCGTTTATTTGTCTCGCGTGCAGATTTTACTAAACCATGAAAACGATTTCGTTTCTAACGAGTCGGCGATACGGTTTTCCTTCCGCAGCATCGCGCGAATCGCATGGCACAACGTGACAGTGAAAAGGGCGGAAAAAAGCTTCTCTCGACCGTGATTGGCTGACCAAGCACAGTTGTAACAGTGCTGGTTGGCAGTCGGAGATAAGGAGAGCATGTGCGATGCGAACGTGAGTGAACGTGAGCTCGTTTGCTTTCGTTCTGTCTCTCTTGTTCGTCGCGTCTTCTTTTTCTCGAGAGCCTACGCGCCGTTGGTTGCGCAATGCAAGTGGTGGGGTTAGGAAACGTGACGACTCGGGGGTCGCAAAACGCGACGTCCTGGAGGGAACACCGGATAGGGACTTTATCGTCGCGTAAGTTAGACAATCTGTTAATACATACGAGAGGTCAGTGCACGTCACGTAGTTATTATTCGGAGTTGAGAATTTTGTGGAAATTTATCAATCCCAAAGTGTAACAAGAAAGATTTCCTGAGACTCTCTCGCGGAAAGACATTGCGAGAAAATACGCGGAGGTCTCAGGTGTTGCGGATACGAATTTGTGGACCTCTCCTCGGAGGAAGTGTTCGCGTACTTGAGTGGCATAACGCTGTTGTATGTAATCGTGGTATTGCTTTCGAAAACTTTATTTTGTTAAGGTACAGGCGTCTCTTTGGCGTCTGTAAAGGGCAGACAGAGTGTGTGACAGGTTATGTCAACTGGATTGGCAGGTGCTGTTTCAAATCAGGTCAGTGTGTTGACTTGCTACCACACCGCTATTCTGCAGATACCTTTCACTGAAGACAGCCATTCTAAATTTTGTATATTTTTCCATGCAACGGAATGCAGCGGATGAAAGGACAAACCAACAATCAAGGTGAGTACGTTACGTCTTTGCACAATAGTTTTTTTCGGTGCCTCTTGCTTCGCGAGATCAGTCTTCGAGACCGTGTACAAATTTTACTCTAAAATTCGCTATATACGTGTACGTATTTTTTATCGGCTGAGGCACGATCATTCCGAATCTACTCTGGTTTCATAAAAGCCCGGCCGCAATATTTTCATATCGCGGTAAGCTGAACGCGTGTATTCCTCGAAATTATACAAACAATTTGATATCTACGATCTTGAAAGGTAACTATACGAACACGTATGTACACATACGTAGTGCAATAACCTATCAGCATGGTTTAGTACATCTCAAGTGCTTTTATTGTCAACAGAACTACACATTTCCTGTATGTGTTTTTTAAAGATTACTTTTTATTTTGTGACATGTGATAATTGTTATTAACCGTTGTAAGAGATGTTTATGAATACATCGTAACACGGATGATAACAATGTTATACGTTAAAAAACATTTAATTCAAAATTAAAATCCGACATTTTTTGTTATGTTCTACATGTTAATAGGTTTTGTACATTTTGCACGAAACATTTTTATTTCTTTTTAAATTACTGATTTAAGGAAGGAAGTTTTTTGCACATATGTTTGATCTTCGTACTGTTATTCTTGTACTAAAATTAATTAAATAAATATGTTTCGCTCACCTCCATAATTGCGTAAAGCAGATTAAATATAATTTTCATTCATTATTCTCCAAGTACTGTTTTCTTAAAATATGTCTTATGTATTATTTGTTTACTAATTACACATGCAGACAAATATGTTTTAAGTAATGCAACAATGTTTTGTTCTAATAAAAAATTTGCAGTTTTGTCAAGTTATTAAAGAAATACTTTCAGATTATTTTGTACTTGTAAAGAGTACATTTAGTATATTAATAAGATCAAATTCCATCTCTGTTAGTGAGCAATGGTCCTAAAGAACATCAGCAACAACCACAGACAGAACATGCTGGCGGAGAAGATACTGGATTTGATTCATGGAGAGGAGGCAATAATACGCATCATTCAAGCTATCCAATTGGTACTGGTGACCCATATAGTACTTACTATGCAGGTACCTCGTTCCCTTATCAAACGTTCGGTGCCGGGGATGGTACTTGGTCAAATGGAACAGATCCCGTTACATTTCTTTCCGGATATGGAGGTCAAATAGGTCACGATGCATACAGCATGGATGGAATGTTCTCTGCTAGTGCAGGAGGTGGTTTTAGCACGTTTGGTCAGCCTGCTTTTAATTATTTTCATGGGAACGGTGATTTTAGTGCCTGGGGCACTCCTAGAAAAACACGTTACGAGGATTATTATCAAGCTCCGCGTGGAAATGAAAATTATCCGACGCCTAGTAATACTGAAATTAAGGCTATCGAGCAAAGTGTGCAGGGGTTGTCATTGGGAAGTGGAGAGGTACCACGACAAGAACAGCAGGCTACATCTGCTCAGCCGATAAAACCAGAACCGAAGGAGCCTAGAAAAATAACATGGGCAAGCGTAGCAAGCCAACCGGCCAAGCCGGTACCTGCCCTATCATCCTCCCAAGGAATGAGAAAGAAGGCTGGGATGCCTCCGCCACCTATTGTGCCTGGAAAGCATAATATGGACATTGGAACATGGGGTGAAGGTAAATCATCTGCTCCTCCTCCGACAGCGCCACCACCACCTCAGGTACAACCTCCTGTTCCACCACCTCCGCCACTAGTTCAAAGACAAAGACCTCCTCCTCCACCGTGTTGGAATAGACAGCCTACAACGCCTCCGTCACCTCCACAATCACAGATTCATATGCCACCGCAACAACAACAACAACAGCAGCAGCAGCAACATCAACACCACCAACCACAGCAACAACCGCAACAACATCACCAACAACAGCAGCAGCAGCTGCCACCGCAACAACATCAGCAGCACCCACAACAGCATTCACAGCCACATTCGCAGCCACATCCGCAGCAGCAGCAGCAACAGCAACAACAACAACAACAGCAGCAGCAATTACAGCAACAGCAGATTGTACAAGCACAATCTCATCCTGTTCTGGATGAACTGAAAGTGAAAAACGATTATAATCCTGTAGATTTCGATCAAACTGCTCCTGGAGCTAGGTTTTTTGTTATTAAATCTTATTCAGAGGATGATATTCATAGATCCATTAAATATGAAATTTGGTGCAGTACTGAACACGGCAACAAAAGATTAGATCAAGCGTATAGAGAAGCCAGTCGCGAAGGTGCGCCTTTGTACTTGTTCTTTTCTGTGAACGGATCTGGCCATTTCTGTGGTATGGCACAGATGGTATCGCCTGTTGATTATCAGAGTAACAGCTCTGTCTGGTCCCAAGACAAATGGAAAGGCCAATTTCGTGTACGTTGGATTTATGTAAAGGATGTTCCTAATGTGCAACTTCGTCACATTAAACTAGAAAACAATGAGAATAAACCGGTGACTAATTCGAGGGATGCGCAAGAGGTTCCTCACGCAAAAGGAGTGACAGTGTTACGTATACTGCATACGTTCCGGCACTCGACAAGCATCTTCGATGATTTTGGACATTACGAACGCAAACAGGCCGAGGAAGACCAGCGTAAAGTACCAACAAATCCTCTACCGCATCATCACTCTTCCTATCATAGAAGCAGAGGCCATGCCGATATGCCGAGAGACCATCATCTCAATCAACCCCATTTGCATCATCAGCGCAAAGTGAGTAATCATTTCTGGAGCATCATAATATGATGTTTCGAATTACAGTACAAAAATAACGGGAATATGTCTATCCAAATTTTTAGCCATTTTTTAAAAATAATATATACCTAAAGAAATAAATTTCTTGATCATGATACTTATTGTTGCGTTTCCTTACAGGATCGAGATGGTGGTCGTGGCAGAGGCAGAGGAGGTTCACGCCAGTAGCGGTGGATACAACAAAAATATACTATTATTCATGATAGTAATCATCATAAAGGAAGCACGCTACGACTAATTATCGTCTTACTACTTACCTTTGCTTTCGTGGATACACAAAGGGCTTCTAATTCCTGTGACCGAACTCTCACCATTGAGACTATCTCCTTCTGTTAAATAATCAACTTGTATGATAATTAGCGTCGCGTCGGCATCATAAATATTATCTAATTATACCTACTATGAAGAGGAACATAATTCACTTTCACGGGATATCGAGTAAACTTGCTGACAGTTAAGCATATAGTGTGGTGTTGCGTGCTATTCGTCGAAAAGGTGTTTCTTAAACGTACAAATTAAAAATGAAAGAAAAAAAATGCGATATGGAAGAAGAAAAACTGTAATATGTGGACTAACCCCTTGTAAAATGCTTAAACTTTTGTTGATAATGAAAAAAAATCTATGCGAGAACAATATTGTAAGCAAGTGTCATTTAAATCAATTACTATTTTAAACTTCAATGGACATATAACCTGGTGCCTGTGACTGAAAGGACTCTCACACCTTTCTTTGTTAAAAAGGTGCAAGGGCTTATTACAACATTTTAAGTTTATTTGTAACAATTATGCTTGATCATTGGATAATAATAGAAATTATTGTCAACTGATTATTTTATGCATATTCTATATCTATTGCAAATTATATATATATTACTATTATTATTATTATTATTATATTATTCATGGACTGCAAAAGCGATCTAAAATATTATATAATATTATATAATATTATATAATGAAGAAGAATATAATATTACAGTTACTCTATAGTAACGTATATGATGACGAATATTATTCTACTATTTGATGAAAATTTCAATGAAATATTATAATTCCTATTGTTAAAATTATCCGTTATTTTATTTTTCAAACTATTTACTTACATTCTCTTCGTCTTTGTTTGATAATTCTTCAAAAACAAATTACTTTTATCACAAGAGAAACTTGTCCATAGTTTCACAAATTGTCGAATATGCAATTGTTCGAGATAATTCTTTTTTGTAAAAAAAGTATCTTTTGAGAAATATCACTAAATTTAATCTATTTTTACGGAATTATACGTAGAAGTTTGAATATTAATATAAAACAAAAACTGCTTATCTAATGTGAAATTAGTGAACTAAAACATGGAAAGATAGATTTTATCATAGATTTGATTACTTATTTGGTAGTTATATACACATATTATTATAAATAGAAATTGATTTCTAGAGAACTATACAGAAGATGATGAAGCAATGATATTTTCTTTCCTACGTTTCACGGAAAAATGAAACTAATATACTTTAATATGAATCAGCAGTCTTTTAAGGATGAATCAGATTTCATACAATGTAATAATGAACTAGGGCGTGATTTTCAGTTTATTAAAGAAAATTGTACAAAAATTATGGAATTACATGCAATGTAGTGCAACATTGTTCAATCAAGGCATGCTCATTACGAGAATTACTTCTCTGCATATACAATTGACGGATAACAAGAAAAAATACCTAAACCATGTGCAGCTGAAGTCTTTTTCCTTGATTCTATGTTGTGAATATTGCAACAGTGAAACACATCTTATTAAAGTAATATATCAACGTTAAAAATTTGTGGCTGATGTTTTTAAATCACTACATCTCATTTGTAGTTTAAGAGAGAAATTCAATTGTTCAAGAGTTGAACACCTAGCATTGTCCGAGTAGAATAGATGATCATGTAAGCTCTATTAAATTTCTATGTTTCAGTTGATCAAAGTTTGCAAAACTTTGTTAAATAACTTTACTAATTATCATTTTATTGATTACTATTCGGTCAAAGAAAGTAATTAATATTTTCCTCAATCGCATTTTAAAGTTTCGTTGAAAGATATTTGGATCCCAAAGATTTATCTGAACTTTATTTTATGATTGACACAATATATACTATAAGTATACAAGCTGCATATCTGTATATTATCGTTGTAATATGCAGACATACGAATAGTATACTCGTAATGTATCTACACTGTTTAGTATTTACATTGTATAATCATGTTTGATTAAATGTTGAATCAAACTACGAATTTAATATTCAAATTTACTATTAAAAAATTTCACATGCGCAGGAAGTGCTTTTCTAAAAAAAAAAACATAAATTATTCGATTGTACTTTCGATTGGTAATCCTATAATTTAAAATGATAAATGGCAATCGCATTCAACAATTGCTATTGGGTATCGTGTACGTTTTACGATAGTATTTAAAAAAAATTATTTATTTCTTATTATATTTAAAAATCGCCGATTATCGTCTGGGAAATTGATTAGAAAAATAATTGCGTTCAATGTGATTACCAATCGTAAATCAGAAACCTTTGTTATTTTTCTATCCGGTCATTCCATCTTACTCCCTTTTTAGAATTATTTGAGGGTTCTTTAAAATCTTGAGAATTATTTGTAGTTGCCAAATCTGGACACAATTTATCCACTGTAGGTGGTATTGGTTTTAGTTCGCCGTGTTGTCCTTCGTATCTTCGCGCAGCGTGAGCTTCAAATTCTTTTAAACAATCCATCATATCTTCATCATGTTTATCAGTTGGCTTGACCGGTTCCACGTCATAGTCTTTCGCTTTCGTAGCATCGTGTATCTTTTTCACTTCGACCGTTATTTCGTCACCGAGTAAATTTCGATTAGCGAAATAGTCGCGAACATTGTCGCGTACCTCCCGCGAGAACTTCTCGGGATTGGTCTCCATGTAACGATACACGAAAAGATCTGCTCCCACAATGATAAAGTAATGATTGAAGATGTTAATACGTGCGCCGATGTAGAAGTCTTGAGGGGTATAATATTCCGGATTGTCTCTTCCAGTGTTTGGCTTCGGGACCAGTGTCGCTTTCAGGAAGCAACCTTCTCGACGACCCGAGTTGCGTTTTTCGACCTCTTGCACCACTATCGTGCCGTCGTGTAAACTATACTGCAGGATGAAATCACGGTCCTTGTCTTCTGGATGCACCACGTCCATTTGCATGGAATAACGTAGTTTTTTCGGAAAGTTCACCAGCTGACGGACGACATCCTTTCTCGGTGGTTTAGGCATGAAGGAAAAACAGCCGGTGTAAGTATCCTCGGGTGTACCGAATTTTATGTGCGGTGGTGGTACGTATTCTACCGTCGGCTTTGGCTCCTCTTCCGGAAGCGGAATTCTTTCCGGTTGCGTTATCCCCAACATGCCCGTGTAATATTTCCGTGTGAACGAGTCGCAGTCGTGCAAAAGAAACCGTCGACTGAATATGAACACCGTTCCGCCTATCTGTAACAAGAAAAATAACATTCGCTCGATTTATGCGAAGTCATTCTAAGAATTTTTCAACCACCATTTTTCAATAGAAAGCAAAATTACGAAACGTCTTTAGATACAGTTGCTACAGATCATCAGAAATACTTGAAAAACGGTGGTTCATGGAGCATACACCCTCCGTAAAAACTCTTCATAACATGTCCTTTGTTTTTAGTAATCCTTCAGAGAGACTTACGATAAAATCTTGAGGCGTATAATATTCGACAATTTCTGGATCGCTGTATTCTAAGTATATGGCTGGATAGGATGACGGTAAATTTTTCCAATCTTTCGGTACTTTCATTCTTTTCAGTAGGGTGGTTACCGGATCCTTTCCACAGTTTCGTTTCTGGACCTCTATTACAGATATCGTGTCGTCCGTTAAGAAATACATTATTCGGTATACATCTTCGTTCCACGTGGCAGTGAATTGCAAGACCATCTTATCGTATTCTAAAAACCGTCGTCTAGGATCATCTGGGATTTTCGTGACGCACGTGGGTGTTCTCTGCTTGGACGCGCGAAACGACGTATAAGGATCTATAGGAGGTTCCTCTTTGTCTCCGACGTCTATCCCTTGGCTACT
This sequence comes from Lasioglossum zephyrum, assembly GCA_028455615.1. Taxonomy (NCBI): domain Eukaryota; kingdom Metazoa; phylum Arthropoda; class Insecta; order Hymenoptera; family Halictidae; genus Lasioglossum; species Lasioglossum zephyrum. The sequence goes on along the minus strand of CM052320.1, from coordinate 7,704,868 downwards.
CAAAAACTCTCTGGTAAATAGATCGCAATCGACAATATGATAAACTACACCATAAATACCTGCAATCAACGATATGTATTAGATCGCGTGACTTGGCTTGTAACTATAACAGAACGTACGAACGGTTCAAACAGTTTGTAATGAACGTAATGCGAAGATTGATGAATATTTTTATAGTTTTATACAAAGACATATCGACGACTTGTTCGTGCGTATACGTACATACGTCAATCCCTACATTGAAATCCTTCCAATGTAGCGTATCACCTCCTTCGTTCTTTTCGATCTTTCCGCGCCTAACAAGTTTTCCTTGTTGAAATCCTGCGTTGTCAACCGATGGCTCCATGACGCTTACTGTATTGTCCTCCAAGAAATATAGAATGTTCACATGACGTATCCGGAAATGTTCGTCAGGTGAATTGAATACTCCCTGGCGGAAAAATGCTTTGAAACAAAGGCATTTTTGAGCGAACAATGCATAATGCGGAATAACTTGACGATATGCGTATCCCTTCACACGGCCGTATGTTAACGATGGGTCATACCTATATATAGTTTTGAGTTTTATATTAATATTTTGTATTAGTATCGTTAACGTAAGTAACTTTGTATGAGATACTTGAATAAACACTACAATTGAGTTTTAGGAGTACAATAAAATTTACATGATTGAGTTTACATTGTTCATTACTCACTCTACTGCAAGTGTATCTTTAAGGTACGCGGTTGATGCAGCATCTATTGGCCTTCCTCCGATACCAACTTTACTGTCACGCACCACGCGATAACCATTTAAAAAATTTAACTTCTGAAGCAACCTATAATCGGTAATCTTTAAAAGACAACATTATTTTAATATCGATTGTTAAGATACGGTAATTATAATGTACTTCAGTTTGACTTACACTTGGATTATGAAATGTATAGCCCGGTATATTTGGTAAATCTTCCATATTAAATTATAAAAATATTGTACAAACTATACTTTCGCTAGACGCGTGTCTCAGGCATCTTCAAGACTCCGTTTAAACCTGTTGCTATGGCAATACTACACATACACATATATTGATGTAACAGTAACACCAATTTTAGTACCTACTGCTACTAACAGAAAATCAGATAAAATAATGAAGAATTCAGTAGTTGTATCATTCGCAGGTGAAGGATAACTAGTTTCAGTAGTTATTTGATCATTTATTTCTGCATAAATTATTGACAACAGTAGCATTGGATGGTTTTCACTAAAACTTATTAGTTGCCCCGATTATGAAGTCACATACTAATTATTTCTTTGAAAATAGCCATACACCCTGCAGATAAGCAGCCGGCTACTGGCACGGTGATCAACCATGCGAATGCAATATTACGAAATAATTTCCATGACACGCCTTCACCGCCACGCGACGCCCATCCCACACAGACAACTGATCCCACTTTGCAATGTGTTGTTGACACAGGTAAACCAGCCTTACTTGCCAACAAAACTGTCACTGCTGCTCCTACCTGTAATTAACATTAAATTAGTAAATCATCTATATTCAAATTTTATATTTCATACCTCTATAGTAAATCCAGTTGTTGGTGTAATACGTGCTAAATCTTGACCTAATGTTTGTATAACTCTACGTCCCCATATCCAAAGACCAGTTGATATTCCTAGACCACCGTAAAGTAGAATAAGTAATGGAGTTTCTGCTTCTTGTTTAGCTGATCCCTCTGCGTATACAGCCCAAAGTGCAATAAGTGGACCAATCGCGTTGCTGACATCGTTACCACCGTGCGCGAAACTACCGAACGCAGCAGTCAGTACTTGCAGAAAAGCAAATAGTCTCGACACCTCCGGTGGCTCCTCGTTTTTCCTTTCAAGTTCGACTTTAGCACCCTCGGTATCCGATCCCGATGCCATTAACAGAGGACTCGCGCTGCTATTACCACGCAACTTTGGTGCTCCTTCTTTAGCGTTACCGTTACTACTACTACTGCTACTACTTTGTGGGGCTTCCGATATAACAGATAATGCTGTAGTTTCTTTTTTATCACAGGTACCAAAATTTGTTGTTGTTGTTGTTATTGTTGTTGCAGTTTCGTTGCTATTCAGTGAAAGTAATATCCTCTTTCTTTGCCACGGTACGACAAAGACATAAACAATGGCAGCAGAAAATAAACCAAAACTTATCGCGGCTATTAAACTACCCCACCATGGCAATTTGTCGAGCATTAAAACTGAAAACAGACATTTGATATAGATTATTATTAAGATAGGCTTAATATAGAAAGGTGTTCTAGGATATAAATAGAAATGCTTACGTTTAGGTCCGTCATGTGCAACCGAGATAACATTAACAGCAACAGTGAGACCGTACGCTAATGGGAGAATATGAAGACCTTGTTCTAAGGGCTTATTCGACTGGAGCACAGATTTTCTTAGAAGCCAAAATATAGCACCTGATACAATTCCACTAAGTACAGGACTGGCAAACCAGGATGCTGCTATATTTGCAAGAGCTATCCATTTTACCTGTAATAACAAAATATTGATTACATCGCAAGATAACAGGTATTTTATATTAGATAAAAGAATGACTACTGACCCCTGCAGTACCTCTACACACAAGTGAAAATCCAACTGTAGCACCAACAATGGAATGTGTTCCAGAAATAGGTAATCGTAATGCTGTCGCTAGCATTAGCCAGATACCAGATCCAGCTAAACTAGACAACGCTCCTATCATTAATTCTTTTTCATGGCCTTCGTACAATGTAACATCTAGTATTCCCTTTCTCATTGTATCGGAAACCTGAAAGAAATGTTCATTAATACTTTCATCAATAATTGTACTTGTTCATAAGACGATGCTGTCTTCAAAATACCTTATAGCCAATGAGTACAGCGCCAGCAATTTCGAATATAGTCGCTAAAATACAAGCTTGGAATATTGTAAGTACTCCAGCACCCACACTCGTTCCAAAACTGTTGGCAACATCGTTAGCTCCAATTCCAAATGCCAAAACAAAGGCCACTAAAAACCCGACCACTACTATCCATACCAAGTTCACATCGTATGGTATGCTCATTTTTATTTACTTAATACTCGATTCTTTTGAACTGTCTGTGTATGTCTTTTGTTTTTATACATTTGTCAAATGATTATTGATATCGAATATCCTCTTTCCATATTGTTCGAAAGCGATACATCATCAAATAAGAGGACACGCATTGAGGAAGAGCTTCTGATTCACTCTGCTATACATTCATGTATGAATAGTTTTACATAAGAATATATATTTCTTCTTTTCCATTAATATCCATATATGTATATATAAGTGTACGTGTGTGTTCTTGTGTATGTTGTGTCTGTGTACACATATAATTTGATATATTTTTTTTTTATTTTACTTCTAACACGATCAATTTTGTAACTTTGTACATATAACAGAGGTAGTATTTTGGCGCAGCACCTAATATATTGAACATTATGTTTTCCTTGGACACTATCGTACAGCTGCCGAATGCTTTACCAGCATTAGACCAATTACTGTGTACACGCCTCTCTAATCATTCGAGTTTTTATTAAATATAAAATATGATGTTCGATTTGATAATTATTCATTATCAGCGTTTTCCATACACGGAAACACGCCGATCGCTGGTTTTCCGGCATCTGCAATTAACCAAAACCCGTGTATTTTACGCATCACGCACATGGCCTTTGTACAGATTCGTGTATTAGAATATGTAGAATTCTTGAAAGCGATGCAACTATATTTACTTCGTTTAACAATTACCTTCGCACACACATGATAACCGTCTTAGAATCGATTTAAAGGAACAAGTTGCTTCGACATCCCATGAAAGAAATTCAATTATTAGACCGAGGAAACGGTTTGCCAATTCTGTTAACGCTCGACTCCGAAGGGGGTGGTGTTACCCCTCTCACTATTCACGTGGTGACACTTCGTATCCCGATTAAAGCTCGCATTCCTGACGAAGCTTTTATCCGTATGAATAAGCTGCTCTTTTCCTTTCTCTTTCAATTTTTTCGCGTGCAATTTGAAAATGACAATCGATGTCGTTACGAAGGGGTGCTTGCATGGAAAGTGGCCGACGTTTTGCAGACTGCAAAGAGTATTCTATTGAAAACTATATGTAAAAGCGAAAAATGGTTGGCCAGTATGGGCAAAGCTTTCAAGCATATTTTATAGAGTTTTTTACACGAAAAATATTGTAAAACATGCTCTCTACCATTACCACTTTTTGCATCATTCTTTGCACGATCTTCCGTGTGGTTCACACTTCGAAATCCATTTTTTAAGAATTATATCGAGAACACGCGTGGAACGTTCGGATGGCATGAAGAATTAATTGAATCGTTCTCTAAAAAGGCAATGAGATCGAGGATACAAGAATAGAAATTGTTGTTCACTCACAGAACCGAAAATTTCTTCACACAAATCTTTAGCAACTGGGGATGCCGCTCAGATTCGCGTGGGGGTGAGATATTGATCCGCCATTTTTCCCGCGAAACGATCTTATACGTATAATACGAAGTGGTTTACTGCCGCATAAATCTGACGTGTAGTATTTGTAAATCGATGAACAATCGATTGGCCATCCTTACGTTTCAGTATCCACGTTGATTTCTCTTTAAATGTCATCGCGTTTATCCACAATGTGTATTACGCATTAACCGTGAGCCGGATCTCCGTTGGGGGAATGGTGAATAAGTCGTTGCATAAAGGGTGTTAAATGAGCTACGAATTGATGTGAACATAATTACCAATAATCGCGTATCTGCTCGTCCATATATAGTTAAACAAAAAGGTCATCTATTCACAAATCTTCGTCGGTAGACTGTGGATGCTTATGCGAGAGCTCATGGTTCTCGCAAATTAATATGGAAAATCGAGAATTAAGTAATCATTTCCTCTACTTATTGCAAACTTTGTTCAAGCAGAAATAAAGTACAGTTCTATTTAACTTCTTGCCTTATATATGTTAACATTCGACATAGAACTTCATTAACAATATCAATGTTAGACTCTACTGCTTTTCTATTATTAATTTCCAACTTTCTAGTGAATTATCGAATGGTAATTAATCTTAGCAACGATCGTATAACGAGCATAACTTGGTTTTTAAGGAATCATATGACTTAAATGCAGAATAAATTTATATAAAAACTGAAAGATGATTCAATGGTAATAAACTTTATTTCATTAAACCAAACGTAATAAAAAGTGTAGAATTATGTCTTATCTTAGATCAACACAGTTTCAATGAGTGACAATTATATTTTACTTAATATTTTACATATCATACATACACAGCAATGTTGTTCGTAATGTTACATTCTGCGTAAAATAAATTGACTAATGAATAATTACTGTTATTCACATAGCGTCGTAACGTTCTCGTTCTGCTTTCTCCCTCATTACTTCTTGTACTAGTGGGGTGAGGTACAACTCGTCCTGTTCAATAAAATTTTACACGCATGACATTACTCCGATATTTATAGTACATTAAACAACTTACATTAAACGTTCATATTAAATTACCTCTTCGAATTTAGTCCATTGCTCTTCTGGTAAAACTCTCTGTTGGCAATCTAATTGTGCTGCCCTGACAATGCGGAATATACGTTCTTCTTGTATACGTTTGGGCAGTCGTCTTATTGCTTCTTCGACTTCAGGATTCTCGTACAGAAGATCGTCTCTCCTCAAACCTATATATTATATATAAATATATATATTAAAAGCATATGAAACATTTCATAAATAAAGCATTTGTTAGTTTATATACTCTAAAGCAATCGTACTATTTATCTAATTCTTATTACAGTGTACAGGTATTCCTTACCGTACTTCCTAAATCCAGATATATTATATGCCCATTTTCGAAGGCCTACATTAGCTGCAAAGTAGTAAGATAAAATTACATAAGATTTAACTATGAACACTAAACAGATATAAAATTGTATTACGTAAAATTAACTGACATGACAAAGTTTTAAGTAACGTCATTTCTATATATTGTGTCACTCGCACACTGAGTGCAGAATCCTTCAAAATTTATTCTTATGAATTGCTACTTGCTAGAATGCAGTAACTTTCTTGTTGGAGAAGAATCACTACTGAAATCAATAGAACAACGGTCCTAGACTGCGTGCAACGCTCTTTATCGTCTTATCACGGGAAATACGTTCGAGAGCAGGAGATGCTATTTCGTCTTTGCTCTCATTGGCTGCCGACTCGTTATTCTGACCCTGCTGCCTCGCGAGGTGAAGACAAAGAGAATTACTGCACAGTGAATAAGGGAAAAACAATTACATATAAAAACAGAGTCATTTGCCCGTTGCATTTTTAAAAGTCTGCACATTGCTGTAAAACGATGGGTACAGGTGCGAGCCGTTGTGGGATTGATTTTGTCTAGACCACAATGTAACTAGACGATTAATTATAAAGACGGTTAATTAAATCTTTGATATAGCGAAAAACATCGACAGTATAATAAATTCGTTACTATACAAAATTTAATTATAAATACCGCACAGAAAAACTCATTTATAGTCGTATGACGGAAGTTCAAAATCATCGTAGTAGTTTTTGAATTTATAACGGACAGTAACGGAAAATACTGCTGGATGTAAAATGGTGTGCAGTGTTCCCCTAAATCTAATGCGAAGTTGTTGTTGCGACCTGTGATTCTTTGGAGTTAGTTGGAGTTCATTAAAAATAAATTCATTATATTATTATTCAAGGTGTAATTCTCCTGCAGCGACAGTTTGATACTCTCGCGAACGTATTTTGTCCTAGAATTATTTCAACAATACCCTAGATCGAGTTGCAGGTGGCGTAACATGTGAGGAACTACTTTTCCGGTGCGTAGATGTTCGGTGGTTGGTATATAAGCGGAACGGGAACTGCTTTCAATGCCTCTTCCTCATTAAGAGTAGAGTTGTGTTCACGTGTGGTTGTGTCTCCTTTTTCCACAAAATAGGTCACACAACCCACCTCCATTCGTGAAATAACTCTTCTATAAAAAAAAACCAAAAAAAAATATAAAAATTCCAAAAAATACAAACAAAAAAATCGAAAAACCGTAGCTGAAAACCGTGAAACATAAGTAAAGTGTGGAAAAAAATAGTAATCATCGCGTTACGAAGAGCAACGTGGTCGGAAGAGCGCAAGCCATATTGAAGGAACAGGAGAAACCAAAAACCAGAGTATTTTGAACGTAAGTAGCCCGCTCGACGTGGAAATACTACAAAAATGAATCCGGGAGCTCCGAATTATCCGATGGCCTCACTTTATGTGGGAGACCTGCATTGTGATATCACCGAGGCGATGCTTTTCGAGAAGTTTTCATCGGCTGGGCCTGTACTCTCGATACGCGTCTGCCGTGATATGATTACCCGACGTTCCCTTGGTTATGCTTATGTCAACTTTCAGCAACCGGCTGACGGTGAGTGTTTTACTGATTTATTACGATATTTCTATGACCTAGATTCGAAAAACGCTTCATAAATCGTGTCTTTTCGCTGTATCATTTGTCTGCGCGTGACACGTGTTTCGCATCGTACTATGCCACCATATTGGATTTTGCACGGGACAAAGTAGAATATGTGTAGTGGTGACGGTTGGTTGAGTCATACCTTTTATTTTTCCGTTACTACCTTTTACGTTTTCTTAGACGACAACCAGCTGTTCCTCTGCAATGATAATATTAACGATAAATTATGTTGAATCGCTTTTAGCATCTATTAACTGTACCCGAACGGTACTGTAAAATACCTCGTATATTATCATTATGAAACGTACTTAGTACGTATTGCGCACAATGTGGCGATATTAGCAGATAATAAGAAAAAGATTGTATTATGTTGCAGCTAGAATTTTTATAATTAGAACATTCAGGAATATATTTAGCATTTGTAAGAGCACTATGAATTTCAAATTATTGATTACAACGTGTATTTTTAAATTAACAGCCATTTAAAAATAGTCTATGGTAATCGGAGAAGTACGATTCTTTTGTTTTTTTGCAAAGTAACAAATTTCGTAACTTGATGAAATAGAATTTTAGGCATTGTACAATTGAAATTATTTGCAGTTGGATTACATTCTGAATTCTTTTTCAGCCGAACGTGCATTGGACACTATGAATTTTGATATGATAAAGGGACGGCCTATACGTATTATGTGGTCTCAACGTGATCCCTCCCTTCGTAAATCTGGTGTTGGAAATGTATTTATCAAAAATTTAGATAAAAACATAGACAATAAAGCAATGTACGACACGTTCTCTGCTTTTGGTAACATACTTAGTTGCAAAGTGGCTCAGGATGAATCCGGTGTTTCTAAAGGTTATGGTTTTGTTCATTTTGAAACCGAAGAGGCAGCAAATAAATCAATCGATAAAGTCAACGGCATGTTGTTAAATGGAAAAAAGGTAATCTTTTACTTAATCATGTTTTCTAACCTCGAGTACTTGTTTCTATAACTTATCTTAATCAATAGAGATACTGTTACTTTTTTCAATTAAATTCAACGAACAATATCTATGTTACAAAGGAAAGTATTGCAGTTCTTACTTCTCAAGTATATTAAACATTTTCTCAAAGCTGTATATTACACTTCCAATAATTTTACCTTAAGAGGCAAGCGGCACCACGTGACATACCTATTCTATGGTATTTATCCGTATTACCAACGTCTGTGCGGAGAAAGTTTTTTGTGGTAACACTGATAAACATACATATGTATCAATTTAACGCTTCAATTTTGCTATGATTCCACGTTTTTCTCTTTTTTTATTAATGTCTTTATTAAAAGACATTAATCAAGCCCCATATATTTTTGTTGTTGCGATTCCACGTTGACAGTTCTGACTAGGCGCCATCTTGTCTAACTAGCTGAACTAAAATTGGCTCTAGACTTGCTTTAGACTCTGGCATCATGAATAGAATATGAGGAAATTGAATGCAATCACGGGCTGTCGCTTTTTTACCTTATACGAGCATATTTTGAGCTGTACAAGGGTTCATTTGATAGAGGAAGGTTAACTGCACCACGCTGTGCCCCATCATATCAGTCAAAAATGTCTATTTGTGACAGAAAAATAAGCCCAAAGTAGAGCAAACATCGAGAAAAACACCTTTCTGTCACAAATAGACATTTTTGACTGATATGATGGGGCACAGCATAGTGCAGTTAACCTTCCTCTATCAAATGAACCCTTGTGTAGCTCAAAATATGCTCGAATAAGGTAAAAAAGCGACAGCCCGCAAACCCATGTTTCGATACAAAATCTAGTAAGATTCTAGTTACTTTCTAGTTATTATATCACGTGGTGCCCCTTGCCTCTCTTAACCACTTGCGCTGGAAAAACGTGCCACGCACGTCGTTATGCTTTTGTCACAGAATCGTCCACGATGTGGTATGTTCGTCGTCATGCAATTGTTACAGAAACTGAACCGTTCTAGTACACGCGTCAGTCAATTTTTTTGCCAGCGCAAGTGGTTAATACAGTATCATAAAACTGTTTAATTATCTGAAAAAGTAATGAAATAAGTATTTTCGAAGCGTTTTTGTATGTGCCGAAGTGAATAGTAATACCGTGAGATTTTAAGAATTGTTCATATGTAGGAGTACATAGCAGTGTGCCCTATTATTTGCTTGTTTTCGTTAAACCTAACCTCACTTTCACAAACCGAACGGAAAACTAACTGATTATTCTGATTATTAGGTGTACGTTGGTAAGTTCATACCGCGAAAGGAACGCGAAAAGGAACTGGGAGAAAAAGCGAAGCTTTTTACCAATGTTTACGTAAAAAATTTCGGGGAAGACATGACAGATGACAAACTAAAAGAAATGTTTGAAAAATATGGGACCATCACCAGTCACAAAGTCATGATTAAAGATGATGGCAAATCTCGAGGCTTTGGCTTTGTAGCTTTTGAAGATCCGGACGCTGCTGAACGAGCAGTACTTGAATTAAACGGAAAAGAGGTTGCCGAAGGAAAGTGTATGTATGTTGGACGGGCGCAAAAGAAAGCGGAACGTCAGCAAGAACTTAAACGGAAGTTCGAGCAATTGAAGATAGAACGATTAACACGTTACCAGGGTGTAAATCTTTACGTGAAGAATCTGGACGATAGCATAGACGACGAACGATTGCGTAAAGAATTCGCACCGTTCGGAACAATTACGTCCGCGAAGGTGATGTTGGAGGAGGGCCGTAGCAAGGGCTTCGGATTTGTCTGTTTTTCAGCTCCAGAAGAAGCTACCAAGGCTGTAACAGAAATGAACGGTCGCATAATAGTTACTAAACCGTTATATGTTGCACTGGCACAGCGCAAAGAAGATCGTAAAGCGCATCTCGCTTCACAGTACATGCAACGCTTGGCAAACATGCGTATGCAACAAGTGAGTCAAATGTTTCAGCCGGGCGGTGCTGGAAACTACTTTGTTCCAACAATGCCACAGCCCCAAAGATTCTATGGACCACAAATGGCGGCACAGATCCGTGCTACACCACGCTGGCCGGCACAACCGAATCAAGTACGGCCCAATGCACAAACTGGTAGTTCCGGTTTTGCTACGATGCAAGGTCCGTTTAGAACGGCACCACGTGCTCCTGCTGCGCAAGCTGGTACTATGCGCAATGCTATGTCTGCTAGACCAATTACAGGTAATGAAATATTAATTAACAATTATTTTGTTTCTTGTAAACCACGATTATAGAGCTTCTTCTAATTTATTTCTCGTTGCAGGTCAACAAACGGTGGTCGGTGCAAACATGCAAAGCCGATCCATGGCCGGTCCAGCAACAGTGGGAGTTTCAGCTCAGAACCGTCCGTCAAATTACAAATACACTTCGAACATGCGCAATCCACCTCAGGCAATGGCAATCCCTGCTCCTACTCCTGTTCAGCAAGCTGTTCATATTCAAGGCCAAGAACCTTTGACTGCCACGATGTTGGCAGCTGCTCCACCACAAGAGCAGAAACAAATGTTAGGAGAGCGTCTCTTCCCGTTGATTCAATGTATGTATCCGCAACTTACTGGAAAGATCACTGGAATGTTGTTGGAGATAGACAACTCAGAGCTCCTGCACATGTTGGAGCACAACGAGTCGCTGAAAGCCAAGGTTGAGGAGGCCGTAGCTGTACTACAGGCTCATCAGGCCAAACAGGCTGTGGCTTCTAAAAAAGAGTAAACCATCTTATATTAGGCTATTATTTTATTCTTCTTTAATTATTCGTAAAATGTTAATTTTTTCTTCCTCATTCTGCAATTATCCTTGGTTTAAAAAGAGATTACTTCTAAACAAAAAGCTTTACGATGGCTTCAACGATTACTACAAGCAAGAATGACACGAACAATTGTTATTCAGAATTAATAACTGATCGTGAAAGGGTTTTTCATCAAGTTTTATGATAATAAATTTTCCTTTAAAACTATCAAATGAGTTTATTCTTGTCCTCGTCTCCTTATTCGTATTCATACTCTTTATTTTTTAAGATTTGTGTTGATGTTCATGTTTTATTTCCATTTGGTACCTATATCAATGTAAAGACAAAATAAATTATTTAAAGTATTTAAACTACAATTTTATGTTATTCATTAAACTAGATCCACGAGTGTCCTATCCGAGATTGTAATTGTAATTAAGCTATGCATCGTCACATTGTCAGTATCTCATAACGTGACTCATGCGATGGTACAGGGGCAAGGGAAGTAAAGTTCGCCGTCACGCGATGTGATACACTTGAAGTAGTAGTGGTAATCAGTGATACTAGAGATCGTACCGTCTCCTCACACAAACGCGTCTCTACCAAAAGTCCGTATGAGTTTCAAACGCATGATTCGCAATCTGGAGGTCCCGCTTTCGATTCCCGATTTTTAATCAAACCACGCTCAACAAACAATTACAAAAAAATCATGAATGTTCTACTTAATAGTATTTACACATGACTGAGTTTTTCCAGACTTGTCGGATTATACATGTTCAAAAAAAATTTAAAATCTTTAAAATTCTTGAAAAGTTTATGTTAAATATTAACAAATTGATTTCAGAGAGTATGCTTACTGTAGAGCTGTTATAAAAGTAAATTGAACTTAAATTTTATTGCACCAAGTTGTTTATTTGTTCTATTTGTCATAGATAATAATGGAATGCTTCATTCATACTGATACAACTGCGATAAACATTTTTGCGGTACAAAGGTATGACTGCATGCAACGTGTATCAAATCCCTATCAAATTATCTTTCTGTGGAATTACATTCGATATATACGGTGCTCAAAACAAATTATTCAATATTTATGTGGTATTATTAAGACACACACTGTACTGAGAGACAATGAGTAAGAAAGCCTTATTAATAACATTTACTGAATTTATGTCAAAAGTCAACCGCGTTTCTTACAACGGAATATACTGAACTCAGACACCCCAATTTCGATGGAAGGGTGTAGCCCAGGGGTCGGCAACCTGCGGCTCTTTGGATGTGAAGCTGCGGCTTTTTAGTTCCATACGCAAATATTATTTATTTTATAAAAAAAACATTTAAAAATCGTTCTGAATCGATTAACGAGGATTAGGCACCGATTCTAATAATGCCATATATATTAACTAATTTGTTGTGAAAAACACTACTTATATATTAATAAATAGATATTTTTTTATGAATAAATAGATTAGATTTTTAATCAAAAAACTTTATTTATGCGAGTACTATTTATTGTTGACAAGAAAAAATTTTGTGGCTCTTTAAAAACTTTGAAATTTTGTAAATTGTAATTTTTGACTCTTCCGACTCAAAAGGTTGCCGATCCCTGGTATAGCCGGATTAAATTGTGATAAGTAGCCCCATACCAAATTGATTTTTAGTCGCAACATTTGATAAAGCTCCCATAAACCCTTTGTGACGAGTTTAAAGTCGGTTTCACTACCACAAGTTACAGGCTGGGCACAGTTTAATTAATTACACTGTGTTTCTATTCGAATGCGTTTTTATTCAGACACGGCGGAAATCGTGCGGATCTTATTCACATTAGCGTCTTTGTATCTGTTCACACGTGTCAGTGTGGTCCAACAATCCAAAATAAAAAATGCACGATCAAAACACGTGGTTTCCGCCGCACAGTGGGTTGAAACAAGAAAAACGCTGTCAAAAATCAATTTTTTTACTAAACGAATAATGTAAAATAATATTATTAACTTGTTGGTAGATAAATAAGGCATCATTTCCTGCATTTTATTTTCCAAAATTCCATACCTGTATCCCACAATTAAATGCTGAAGTTCAATAAAAATTCATAAAAGTTGCTTCTCCTGAATTTCTTAGAATATCGTTTCAATTAGGACGTTATAACGTAATACACATATGAGTGAGGATTTTTTCCGTGTACTTAACTGAAAGCGTGTTCCAAGACGAACATAATAACCGTGGATTTTGTTTGTTTTTGTTGTATATAGCACCTACAAACATTGATGAAACAGAGAGTAATTTTCAAGCTTTTTTTCTACTCAAATAGAGTTATAAACCGATTGCCGTCGATTTCCGCATTGAAATCTATTACACGTTATTGGCAGATATGTGTACAATAAAACTAAAAAGGTTCCAGCTGCGTCCAGCTGTGTCTGTGGCTATTGTCTTACAAAAACGATGACGCGTGAGAGAGTACGCGATTCAGTTAGGTGTGCCACCTAACGTTTGCACCTCAAATATCTCTGTTGTTTCTAAAGATACGTAAAATATAGCAAGGACAAAGTTGAATGGTACAATGGGGCTGACACGATGCCAAAAGAATTTCGTTTTCATGTCATTTTTTTAGAGATATTAAGGTCACTTTAACTTTTTTAAATGAAGTCACTCCTTTTTAAACACCTACAATAATAGTCTCTGTTATTAAGAATTCAGTGGCTATAATTACTCAAGGTCATTCAAGGTATATTTATATGTACATATATATTTTTATTCTGTGGTTGAATCTGTGATGATATAATATATTTCCAATATAATTGAAAATATAATATATATAACAAGTATTATATATTGTTTGTGCATATTTATAAAAAAA
>CM052320.1:7667256-7690679 GCA_028455615.1 Lasioglossum zephyrum | reverse complement strand
CAATATCACAAATTGTAGTATTACATATTGTTCAACTCGGATTTCAAATTACAGTAACGATCAATCGATCAAACGGTATTCGTTGAATATTCCGCCCTTTCGCCTCTCTCCGGTGATTGGTCCGCGGCGTTGTAGTGGGGAGCGCGAGCGAAGGCGTCTGATTGGCCGCCTGAGGAATTCCATGCTACTTTACGTCGTGATAGGTTGGGCTGCTGCTTTGCAGAGGTATAATGGAGTTCGGGAACAGGTCTCTTCGTGAGAGATAAACAAGGGAATGTTAGATTCAGTCGAGTTGTTGCCAAGTAGTGATCGCTCTCTTCAAGAAGTCGTGTTTAGTTGAAATTTAGAAAAACTGTGTTTTGTGACTATTCTTACATGTACGACGGTTAAGGAATAGGTATGTTTCGACGTATATAGATATATAACGGTGGCCTCAATTTTTTTGCGATAGGTATTTCGTTCTCCGACAAATTACCGTGTGATCTTGCTTGACGGAGATTCTACAGAGATTCAAATTCGTATTTTCGCACGTGTGCGACACTACGTTTCGCGAATAGTGTATTCTGTGTACGTAGCTCAGTGTACATCTGTTGTCAGAGCCTTTTCAATTCTAGTTTGTCTACTCGTTACATGACATTTGGATCTGTAATTGGTTTTATCAGTTAATACGACGTCAAACCTAATAATGCGTTTAATCTAACGACACAAATTATAATGGCACTTTCGGCTGCGTGTTGCGTTTGTTATTCATTAATTTCCGGCGAATCTATATAATTGAACGAAACCGTTGTTGAGCAATCGAGACTTCTAATAGTCGTGCCAGATCCTAGTGAATTGTAGGTATACATAGTTACAGATTTTTATTGTCTTTTGACTGTCTCAGATATTTGAATTTGAATCTCGATTCTGTTGAGATACGTATTACAGTGATTTCTATAGAAGGTACCATATCATTCGACGAATTTAAATGAACTTAAATATTAAATTCGTGGGGAGCTAAATCGTGTTCTGAATTGTAAACGAGCGATCAAAAAAATGTCATTGGTATCAAATGGGAACGTATATTTCAGTGCGTGTGCAGAAGTAATACACTAAAATATTAGGGTTTCGCTGAATTTTATCGAAAGAATCTTTGATCTATCCGAAGTGGTGATTATTTTATTTATTATTTATTTATATGACGAGCTCACGAATGTTATTGCGAACTACACTTTTCAATACCGATGCGATCGCCATTTGCCGGTGTTGGCCGAGTTACACACATTCTCAAATACGAATTCGGAATACTAATTTGTTTTAGACTTAATTTGCTTCATTAAATTCTCAATTGTTACAGTTTATTCGCGAATTCTTCACTCTCGGGACGAGTGTATATTGTGAACATTAATTTTCTCGTTTTTTGTCAAAACATCCGTGAAAGGCATGTGCGAAATTTAATTGTTTGCTATATATACGAACAAACGCCATGCCATATTCTAACCCATAGTATGTAAATGAGAGTGTTTTGTCAGCGAATCGATGGAATTTATTATCGACCGTTATGTTGATTTTTATTGGATTTTACAGTCGAATGATTAACGTTAATAATATTGTTATTGTTATACGGTAACGAATTTCTATTAATTCTTTTGTATATTTGCAGGATAACGGTGATTGCAGTTATATACGAGTTATACATATTATTTTTTTTTATAATATATTCGTGACATAAAGTACTAGAAGTTATGGACAGAGAACAAGTGGTGAAAAGTATTCGGGCATGTCTGATATCTTCTAAGAGTGGACTTAGACTAGAGAGCTTGAGTAGTAAGTAAACAAATAAATAAATATTAACTTGTCATTAATTTAGATTTTGTGTATCGAAATGACTAACACGCTAAACTTTCTTCAGGGGATTACAAGATTCTTCTAGATGAAAATATACCATTCAAGAAGCTTGGATATTCGTCTCTGGTGGCTTTTCTAAACAACATTCCTGGTATTCGAACCAGCGAGAGAGGAGGAGATTACTTCGTAGAAGCTCTACCATCTTCAGAGTCTGCGCACATTTCGAAATTAATTTCAAGGCAGAAGTCAACATCTAAGAAACATAAAAAATTGGTACATAAATGTTTGCGCATGTTGCTATGTTTTCTATAATCATTCAATATAATATGTTTGATTAATTTTTTGTTTTTAGGCGAATCCTAGACATTCAACGCCGTATCGTCCACCTGCAGCAATAAAGAGATATAATACTCGTGCAAGAATTGATAGTACTCCTATGTTCGGAAGGTAACTGTATTTTTATTTTAATCGACGTAGCACTTTTTGGTCAAATACAATGAATAGATAGATCGAAATAGACTTAGTATATGTAAAACTTCAATTTATGTGTTTTTTTAAAACGTGTTATTTAGGGAGAATATAGTCCCCGTAATGCAGCCAAGGACTATTACCATCTTTCGGAATGATGAAAGACCAAGATACATTCATCCCAATTTTGGAATGCCACCAACATCTCCGAGTAAAGTAAGTTCTCAAATGCTGTGTGAATCATTATCTTGGTGAAAATGTTTTACTAATCTTTATACATTTTTAGAGACTGAAAGAGAGACAAGCAAATGCAGTTGTATTGCAAAACCAAAGCTCTAATAAGCCTAAAGTTGATCCCTATATGAAGAGCAATGAAAAGATCGTAGCACCTGTGATAAATCAGAAACCAAAGACTGTGAATAATAATAATGTGGATACTTTTCCTAAAGCAAAACCTTATAATTTGAGTGACAGGCTCAAAGTTAATGCTACTACTATCCCTTCACTGCTTGATTTACCTATCAATATTCCACCGACTCCTCCCCAACCCGAGGTGTTATCACCTCTTTCGCCTGGACAACTTTTAGCAGATAGTAGACTGTCGCAAATCCACAAATCACCGGTGAATACAGCAGTGAATGCAGCGGTGAATGCAGCGGTGAATACAGCGGTGAATACAGCGGTGAATACAGCGGTGAATACAGCGGTGAATACAGCAGTGAATACAGTGGCGAATCCAGTAATGAATGTGGTAAATATTTATTTTAGCATCTAGCACTTTTGAACAAGTTTCACGTTATATTTAATTTAGAATATTCGGATATTAGAGTATTCGGATAATATAATAAGTCAAACATCTTATTTTCAGCCACCGCTACTTAATGCCAGAAGAAATGCGCTGAGAGCTCCTTACTCAAGTGATCCACGGGAGGAGTTGAGAAGAAAAGCAGCTGGGTTAAGCCTGCCAGATCCAGTTTATCAAATATGCCCTGCAACGATCAAAAACGCAAGGGAGAGAACAGTGTTCGCACAAGTCAAGGTTTGTAAAAATTTTATTGTAAAATGTGTAAGAATGTTTATACCACCGTTTTAGATGACTGAGTGTTTCATATGTTTGTCTGTTATATATAATTTTATTGCGTTGTGCAGTCATATAATTTTATTGATTTATGGTGGTGTGAATGCTTTTGTTAACAAATGTAGGTTACGTTTAGATTTTGTTAAATAAACCGTTCCCTGCTGGCGAGCAACAAATTACGACGTGTCGCGTCGAGTCTCCGAGCCTCCTTACTACGCTTGGTATATTATTAAGTAATATGAGGAAAGATCAATTTGGATTTGGGACACAAATTTTATAAATCTTTTTTATAAAAAAGATTATAATAAATTTACTATGAATGTATCTGTATGAATATTTTTCCAGATTGGACCACACGGATATTCAAGTTATCCGGAAGAAGCACGTTCAGAAGAAGAGGCGGAGAAACTCGCAGCAAAAATGGCTTTGCTAGATCTTGCTGAAAAATACGGTTCACCATCCAGGCTAAATGAAACTAAAGATAGACATATAATATATGATCGAGTTTTATTTATAATAGATGCGCACCCAAATGGCATTTTTATGCACCAGGTGCCCATATATTATAAGCAGCAATATAGGGAAGTTCTACCAGGAAATTGGGAGCAAATCATTGAAGAATGTCCGGCGATAGTTTTGGAAAAAGGAGTTGACAATTCTGTAATTCTGCGCAGATATGTTTCGTCTACTGAACGGGTAAGAAAGGAGATCAACAGATTAACGGTGTATACATGAATTTGTCGATGTCACAAAAGCCGTACCTTGTGTTTATCTTTTAGGTGAGAAAAATAGATTCATCGAAAAATGATAAGATTCATTTACATCCAATTGGACCTCCCGCTCCTGAACCACTAAAGTTACCAGAAGAGCATATTTGGCTTGTACTGGTTACGTTTATCGCGAGCACTACAGAGATCTGGGGTAGGCTTGTAGGAGATGAGCATTGTGTAAGTTTTTCTATATCTTATAACTAATCTGTCTACAGCAATCCCAAGAAATTGGAACAGTTTCTATTAATTTATTTGTATGTTTTATGCGCAGGACCAGTTCGATATAATGACGACAGAAATGAGTCAGTATTATAAGAAATTACCACCTACAACAAGTAAATTGTTGTCAATTGAAGTTGGCAATTATTACGTCGTTTTCGAGGATGATAGCTGGCACAGAGTTCGTTGTATCGATCATAATGCTGAAACTGGAATGGTTACAGTTGTCTTTATCGATCTAGGAGGCGATGACAGTTTCCATCAAAGCAAATTACAGGCATTAGACAAAACATTTTGCGTGCTTCCGGCTCAGGTATTACAATATCCATTTATCAAGATAGAATAAGTGGCAATATTTTACTTGAATTGTGATTTTAATACTATACTTCAATGTTATACCAGGCATTTAGATTATCCCTGTCCGGTTTTGAAGGCTTCAGCGAGTGCGACAGTATTTTAGGACAAATTGAAAAATATCTGCTTGACCGTGCATTGTACATTGAAGTGGTCAGCCGTGATAAAGACCAGGACGGACCATATACGACAGTAATCTTCCAAGATACTCACGGACCAGAAGATATTAACTTGAATTCCGAATTATTTAAAGAAATTTTGCAACACACCATGGCTACTTCTAAACTGGACATTGTATGTATTAGAGTTCAGAAAAATATGAAATTTTGCATTGACCTAATAGCATTTATGAAGGCATTTTCGTTAAATAATTTGATTTATTATTCATAGGAGGGGCAGGTATCGGAAGTGTTTATTTCACATGTAGAAGAGAACGGCGACGTCTTCGTACAAGTGCAGTCCGAGAGTATGAAGATCTTGGTTAGTTTATTAAATCGGTTAATACGAACCGGATTAAACTCGGAGGAGCTAGAAAATTGTAAAGTGACCGAAGTTGATATAAATAAAACATACTTCGTATCGGTAGACAACAATTGGTACAGAGGAAAAGTAGTAAGTCGTTTCCACGATCAATTAAAAGCATTTTTAATTGATTTTGGAGAAACTGTCACTACCTCCAAGAGCAATCTACTGTCTTTGGAGAAATTGTCCGAAATTTTAGCAAAATACCCAGCTCAGGTAACTTGATTTTCTTTTAGCGAAACTATTTAAAAGTTTAACGAAACAGTTTACTTATGTGCTAATTTTTATGTAACAGGCTATAAAGGTCCATCTTCATAACGTTGATAATTCAATGTTTAATGCAAAGATGGTTGCGAAGCTTTCAGAGCTTGCTCCGCATGGAGACTCGCTTCTTGTGAAAGTTGTGTCATCAAAGAATAATGTGCCAGTCATAGAATTATTTAAACGAATTCAGCCGAGCAACATGCTTGTTTCCATCAATAACACTTTGGCACTCGAGGACAAATTAATTAGGTATATCCCATAAAAATATAAATATTAATATTAGGTTAAAATTTGTTGGTTAATTTTCCAATTAACATTCTACGAACTCAATGTTAATCAATTTGATTAGTATCTATATTTATATTTTCGAATTCTGCACATCTCTAATTGATATGAAGACTAGAACGGTGAATAATTATTCTCTTTGTAATGTTTAGATCGTCCCAAGGTGATGGAAATAACAATATCAAATCAAGGAAACGCATTGATCGTACTGGCTCAAAACTTTTTGGAAATGAGGACGACGACCTGAAGTCTTTAAGACCACCGAAAATATCGGGAATTGGCGATTATTTCGACGTTCACATAACAATGGCAGCTCATCCTGGAAATTTTACTGTCCAGCCGTTCGATGATAAACTTTCCTTAGAAGTAAGTTTTCCATTCATGTACAGTAAAGATCCGACTAGTTTCGAATTTGGGGGGTCCCGATTCCTATCCAGGCCTACTCACTCCACTACCTGTTAACGCAGTGCCGGCTCGGGTATATCGGTGTGAATACCACTACATTGACACAACGAATCAAATGTTCAAATATCTTAATTTTCATTATTTTTTCATCGGACTTTTAAAAACATATTTCTGACATTTTTCTTATTAAAACAAGACCAAAAACGATATAATTTCAATTGTATTTAGTGGTTTAATCGACTGTGAAAGTTTAATTCAAGTCTAATTCTTTGAAAACATATTTTCGAGATGTTAGGTTGTTTATTTAAACACATGATGTAGCATATGTTGAATGTATGATAAATTATAAATTATGCTTCGCATGTAGAGTAAATATGGGCCAAATTATATCGTGTTTGGTCTTGTTTTAATCAGAATAATGCCAGAAACAAGTCAGTGAAAGTCTCATAAAAAAATAATGAAAAATAAAGCATTTTGAAGTGGTAGACCCAGCCATAAATTAGAAAAGCAAGGAAGACCACGATTCCTTTCCATTCCGAAGAACCACCTGCCCAAGAATCAAGGGATTACTGTACCAATGTGTACCAAGCGTCTATTTATAAATGTAAAACTTACATGATTTGATTTATTTGTTTCAGACTATGATGACTCAATTGCAAGAGGTTTGTAAATTCTATAAAGGACCTAGTCCGACTGCGGACTCAGTGAGGGAAGGCAAGCTCTATGCCGCCAAACATATTGATGGTCATTGGTATAGGTAAAAATATAAAAAAAATTTTTGAGCTTAAACTTTTACATTTGCTTTTCGCTATTAAAATATTGTTGGAGTTCTTTAATGCACTCTGTTTTTTAAAACACTTTTAAGGGTATGCATATCAAGTATAATCAAAGAGAATATGGTTAGCGTTTACTTTTGTGATTTTGGAGACGTGTCGGTACTACCGCTAAATAACTTGCAACCTCTGAAAAGTCAGTTCCTAGAACTGCCTTATCAAGCTATTAAAGCAAGGCTTGCTGGTATGTAATCGACTACATTTCTCAGAAGTTGGTTTTACATTTTTTAATTTTCTAGACTTTTAATGTAAATTTTATACAGGCATACGACCGATTAACGTCGACTGGTCTGTCGAGGACAGTTTAAGGTTTCAAGAATTGGTTGTGGAAAAGAGTTTTGTCTCTATAGTTGTCGAATCGAAGCCGGACGGACATTCTCCGGCGGACACGGTATTGTGTTTGAAGTTGATAAACGTTAGCACAGACGAGGATGTTCACATTGATCAGGTTTTAGTCGACGAAGGTCGGGCTGTGTATTCATAGACTAATTTTAAGTTAAAATACGCAAACACGCATACGTTGAATAGTGTGCATGTTAGGATACGCGCGATGAAAAATAAATTTAGTGGCTCAAATTTTAATGTAGCGGGACTGAGGAAAATCGCATTAGTTTCTGACATCTGGTATGAATGAAGCATACTTTCCTAATAAAACGTGCTAAAAAGAAACGTTGTACAGGCTTGATATTTTATTCTTGAGAGTAGGTGTTTGTATATATAAAATCTTTTTACTAAGTAGTAATTTAAGAGTATTCGACTTTCATTGACTGCAAATAAAAATATATTAAAGAAATAGAGATAAAAGCTGTATAGATATGCGCGTATACACTCGCCACGTGTACATGGATAAGCATGTTGTATTTCTTTTGAGAACTGAACATCTATTTTTTTTTTGAGAAAACATTAGTTTCCAACATTTTCACAAAGTAATAACTACTTCGTTAAAGATTCAAGCAATACATTACTACTTTCAACGGATATGTTGTGTACTACTCAGAGACTCCACAAGATGTATAGTCATTACGCACATTTATTTCATATATTACATTTGTCGAATAAATGTTATTTTTTCTCCATTATGACCGAGACCATCGAATATCTGTATTTTTCTTGTCACGCGCTGGAACGTAACGTGGTTGCGTAGAATTCGGCTGTGGCATGTGAAAGACTAACGATTTAACGGCGAACTGACAGCATTCCATTCTTTTGACATACGCGTGGGCGTACATTGCTTATTATTTGTTTTTTATCTGTAGCTTCCTGAAGCTATAATATTTAAGAAAAGAGTATGTATTCTAGCTTCCAGTAACCTTTAAGACTTTCTGTTCTCTATGTGATAAATCATATTTTATTAGTTGATACTAACTTGTTTCCTACAGCAACATCCTTTTATTATTGTCGATACTGTTATTACTTATTTATTTTCGCTAATGTAATTTATTATATATAATCTGAGAACATTATCGTATGCAGTATCTGTAGTCGTTCATAGTTTATATTATACATTATATATATGTTTATTTTACTCTTAGGAGTTATTATGTTCGATATTTTCATTAAATAGGTTTAACATGTATGCGACGTTAAAGTAAAGTATATTATACGTGTTAGTTAATTATAATGATTTATGAGAGAAATATGTTTATTTTTTTGTGAACTTCGTAAGATAACACCACACCGATCTCTGGATTTACACGCTACTTTTTAATACTCGGTTAATTGATATTCGGTATTATATAACGCGGTATTGCTTTCACGCAATCATTAGTTACTTATCGCTACGTTTTAACTATTTATGCATTGGTTAAATTGCAAATAAATAGTCAAATGCAATTACTTACATACTTAAATAGTTGATTGTCAGAGATCTTTGATGTTACATGTTCTTTTTTACACTTGCTCTCTTTCGTTTATTTTTGTATGTATGCTGTAACTAATGCGACTGATTCGTTTGTAACAAGTAGCTGTGTTCTTTGCGTAAATCTAGGGATCGGTATATAATTTATATGTTACGTTTTGGCAAAATATTATTTTTGATAATAACTTGATAAAAGGTGCCAATAAATACTAATGTTTACACGAACATGTTATACCAATTATTTTAACTTAACAGTTTCCTATAAGTTCTTAACAAACTGATTTTATAAAACCTGTCAACAGTGTAAATATTTATCTAGTAAGGCGGTACAGTTTTTTAAGCTCAAAAAGACGATTTATACGTTTAATAAAATAAATAAAAAAGTATATATATATAATTTATAATTAGAATCTAAAAGTATAGAAGATTATGTACTACATAATAAAAAATGTTGTACATAATCATATATGTATAATTATATTATATATATACCTTGGTACAAGATTTATAACGTCCTTAAAAACGATATATAAATTTTTATATACATTCATAACATTTAACATATATTACATAACTACTTAATTAAGTTAGATACTTATCACAAAGTATTTTTATATGAGCATTCGCAGCATTCTTAGGTATATCGCAAAATTAATTGTACACAAAGATTGTGTAAACAAGTGTCCTTTTGAACATTTACAAATTTTACTTTAAATATTAATGTAGGCAGTGACAAACAGGTTATTCAAGTTAATGATACGTTGTAATTGATTTCGTAGTTTTATTTATTGGACGAGAGGACATTCCAACAATAATTGTCATTGTAACATGGATATCATATTTTTTTCCACATTTAAGGTTTAACATATTTTTTACAAGGAACACAATATTCTTTAATGAAAATTTCTATTCACGGATACTTTGCGTATTGGCTTTACTCTATTCAGACTTGTTTATTAATTACGTTTAGGCAGTATTACGCGTACACCACTGCAAACATTTATTACATGACTTTCAATAAAACCTGCAATATTCATGCAAATTGCGTGATTGTCTCGTTAAATAATAGGTAGTGAAGCCTTAGTAAAAAAAATTACACAATACTAAGTTTAATAAGGTGATCTAGTATTCGAATGATGTAATAAACAAGACTTAGAAACATCTATTGAAATCATACGTCCATTAGAAATTACGCTGTAGTATTCCTTAACCTAAGCTATTAGACTATATGTATCTTTCTTGGCAATGCTTCTAGTTACTGGTCTTGTTTGCATTGATACCACTTTCTTTTGCAAATGTAATGACTTCCTTTTTTGCTTGAAATCTAACGAAGCTTTCTTCATTTTGATATTTGTGAAGTTTTCATACGTCTGTGGGACTGGTACTTGAAGTTATTGTTCTCTGTTTAGTTGTACATGATGTATTACACGAAGAATACTGCAATCGAGACTTACAAGGCTTACCTTCTGTTATATGCTTTTTCTTATAAGATCTCTAGCAGAAATAACAGGCTTATGATTTTCTTTCAGTATTTATTATTTATTCAGTATTTATATCTCAATAGCAACTTTGGTAGATCGGGAAACTTTTTTATCGCTAAGAATTTCACAAGATTGTGAGTAAATGTCAGTCGGTTTTGTGTATTTGTGAAATTAAAGATCAAACATCTGTGTATGGTCTTATACTTGTGGTTAATTACTTTGTACGCGTGAATTGTACAGTTACAGTTGTTCTGTAATTCGTAGACATCTTTCTCTGGCCATGCTTGCAACACAAGTGATGGTATTGGTTTCGTTTATCAGAAATTGTAACATTATGACATGCACAATTGAGCAGGAAATTCGTACAGCTTTACAGCAACATTCGACTATGATTTGACATTGCGTTTATCGTATAAAATTACCTGAAATAAATATTGTACAATTTTCATTGTAAAGTAGTACGGGTCTCCGTTTCATTCGACGTAAATGCATCTAACACAGATTTGCTGCAACGATAAACGGACATCGTGTTTATATGCAGTCTCTCATTGATGAAATTTGCAATATTTGGCATGATAGTGGTGATCAAATTCTGTACAGCACGAGCATCGCGGTCGTGTCTTATAAATAGAACATAAAGCGACATTAGCTATAATTATAAACAATTCGACATCGAGCTGCGAGGCAAAACGACATGGAACGGTAGAAGCTTGTTTCGCTATTCGGTGTCTTTTAGAGTGCCTTTCAATGTGGAAACATTTTATGCGTTTTTACTTGTTGTTCCGTTCACTTTTTATTGATCGGCACGATGAATAATGCGCACATGTATCTGTACTACGAACAGTGCGTATTGAAAAGCGCACGCGTTGCACCAATAATCGTCGATTACCTACCCGATTTACTACCTACGCTTTATATCATATGCTCCGATGATTTACGAGAACCAATTTTCGTAACTTGATCGTACGACTGGGGGTCATGTGCTTGGGAGCCCATGAGAAACGATAAATTAACCACGTACAGTTTCATTTCAGCAAAAAGTAAATTTTTACAAATAATTCTTAATCAAAATCTTTCAACTATAATATTTTATAATCAGTTCACTATTATTTCGAATAAATAAGCATGTATAAGTGTAGAAAGTAAACCTGTACGATAACAGATATACTATTAAGCTTGTAATTAATTATTAATTAATTATGTAAATAAAGATACTCGCCTGTAAGAATTTTAATATAAATTCATTCCCTTGTACTTGCATAGGCAAGTTGTAGGGAATTGTTTATAAAACACCGAGAAGAATGAATAACAATAGAAAAGTCTTTGTGTACAAATTATACGGTTTTATGATACGGTGTAGCTTTTGTTGCACAGTCTCGCAGCGCTGTGTTATGGTTGGGGTCTATTATTATTAGCTTACTTTGTTCCGCTGAATAGTATACTATATAAATTAATTCCCTTGTATTTTTGCATAGGCAAGTTGTAGAGAATTGTTTATAAAACACCGAGAAGAATGAATAACAATAGAAAAGTCTTTGTGTACAAATTATACGGTGTATCTTTCGGTGCAGTCTAGCAGCGCTGTGTTATGGTTAGGGTCTATTATTATTAGCGTACTTTGTTCCGCTGAATAGTATACTATTGAGTCATAGTCGAGATTGGTCTCATAAACAACGGAGAAGTTCCGATCACTGTAATTACGATAAATCCTAGCGCAAAGGGATAAGAGAGAGAAAAAAAGGGGGTGGGGAAAGAAAAGGAAAGGGGATCGAGGGTTGTATGGATCCAGGCCGTGTTCCTGGGGTTGAGGCTTGATGGACCCACTTCCTGTGTGGTTTCTCGATCGCATCCCCTTCTTCGTGGTCGCGTGTCGATCCCGAGAGGGGATGCGAAGGGGCGCGAAGGTGTTCGACGTGTGTGGAAGAGAGCCATCGCGCGGTGGCAAGCACGTTGCACGTCACTCGTTCGATGATCAGGTGGCCGACTCGACTACGTTAAAACGGTCTCGCATCCGGAAGAAACCGCGTGGCCCTTTTACCATCGGCGGATGCCGCCTCGCGATTTTCGGGACCGTTCGCCGACGTTTTCGTTCGCCGATCCCGGTCTTCCTCTTCATGCTGGAACCAGCAAACCGCGCGGACTCTCATCCTTGCCGACCGTAGACGGAAGTCAACAGGTAAGGCGGTTCAAACAGAGAGACAACAAGCCAAACAAAAACCACTAAATAGCCGAATCCATCACAAAAAAATAACACAGAAATTGATCGAACGGATGAAACGCGGCGACACCACTCCGAAAACTAGCCGATTTTCAAAGTGAAACATGCGACTCCACTCGGTAGCCGTAATTCCTCCCCCCGCGCGTGGCTTCTTCGAATTCTTTCGACATCTTCAAGTTTATAGATCATTGTCCCCGTGTCTGTTATTCGAGAATGCAAACCTTCATACGAATAATTGTTTGCAGCCATTGCAACAAGCAGAAGACCTTATTCTTCTTTCTAGATTAATTTGATGCTCCTAAATGTTTTTGGTCCATTTATTTGGAATTGTATCTCTTCATTTTCGCAACAAACAAAGGCGAAACCTTGTTCTTCGTTTTACAATTGTAATTAGCTGAATCTAGTACATTGGCGTAATTAATTCTTTTAATTCACTTTCCGTTTTAAATTGCACGTGTTCATTTTTCTCATAAACTCTCTCTATGCAAATAATTGTTTGCAACCATTGCAACAATATCTAAATGTTTTTGGTCCACTTATTTGGAATTGTATCTCTTCATTTTCGCAACAAGTAAAGGCAAAACCTCGTTCATCATTTTACAATTTTAATTAGAATCTAGTACATTAGCGAAATTAATACTTTTAATTTACTTACCGTTTTAGATTGCACGTGTTCATTTTTCTCATAAATGCATCAAATCTTCGGTTATTCGATATCACTCTCTATGATCGAGGTTCTAAATTTCGACACCATAAGCCCTTTTCATTGCATCTTTCTTCTTCAAATCTGTTAGCTTTTTTTCTGTTTTCCTCTGAAATAGATTCTTGTACGGAAGACGATCTTGCAGTAGCCATTTTGACCGCGTCGTTCGGATATTATTGAACAGGTTTTGAACGCGTGTCTCGATCGAGTCCTTTCTTGTTTATAATTCAGTCTTCATTGTTGCTGAAGGATTTCAGTATTTTAGGAAGCTATGCAATTTATTAGTTGATAAGGTACGAATTTTTTATAAAGTAGTTGAAAAAAAAACAGCGAGTCAATTTATCAACTTCGCAGGGAGCTTGTGCATCAAAGTTGTCGAAGACTTGTTTTATTCTTAGCATCAGGCCATCCCGTACGTCATAAATGCATGAAAATCTATATTGAACAAGTGTGAAGAACTTCAGCGATTGTTACAAGTTGTTTACTCTGTACAGAACATTTAAAATTCCTAGTCGTGACGTTCGAATAGCTTGCAAATTTTTAATCAATTGAGAAAAACATTTCTTACATTACAATTATGCTAAAACAATTTATATCCCATTCTACTTAAAATAATTCTCTTCGATTGAAAAGGCATTTGTTAAAAAATAGGGGAACGCAGAAGCACGAATGTATAGCATTTCTTCTTAAAACAATTCAGAATCCCATTTTACATCTCCAAATTCAAAATTGCTTTGCAAAAGCATCGATGTCCCGTTTGTATAATAAATGTTCGTTTTTTTTACAACCACTTCACAGTAATGTTTAATGATCAGTTAATATTTATATTTCGTCTTGGCCCGGATTCAGTATCGAAACAATATTCTTTATCGAGTTCGCTAATTTCCATCTCTGGCCGGACCGTGTTCAACGGGCGTCTTTTTCTCTTGAACGACCGGTTCCCGGCGATTTTGCTTAATTGTCCTCCGTGCACGGTGAAGTGCGTAAAAATAAGCGCATCATGTTCTTGCTCCCGTCGCGGAACCATCTTCGCCGGATACCGAGGGGAGACCGCCTCATTAAACGCGGCACAGTCTTTGCGTGAAGAGTGTGCGTCGCCACGCTTTCTTTATTTCGATCCATGGATTTTCGTGCATAAGTGACACCACGTACAAACACACAGAAAACGAAAACTAACATAAAACGCTGAAAAACGATAATATAACAGAACGTTTGTACGCACAGTGAACCAAACGAACGAAAAGAACCAAAAAAAAAAAATGAAAAAAGGGGTGACGCGTGAAAAACTTGATCAGAAATTCTCGTAACCGAGCTATAATAATAAAAAAAATATATACACAGCTAAGAACGAAAGCAGAATAAAATAACGATGAAGAATCGAAATTCTCGCGAGAATCGTGGGAGATCGGTCGGGTTTCGTTGAGTATCGTGTTCGGTTTCCGGGGTTCCTCCGGGGTTCTCGTAAAAATGGCGAGGCCGGTGTAAATCGTGGATCTAAACAAACGATCGTTTTCACGATCCGGGTCGAAGATGAACGATCGGATAAGTGGCCGTTGAGTATCTTATTCATCTTGCCGACGGATCAAATCTAAGGAACACGTTCCTCTCGGTCTCGTGGACGTTTCCGATCAACGGTCTGGGCGCGCGACGAGAAATTGGCTTCGTCTCTTAACAAGTTCTGGTTTAAGGTGTGTGAAAATGCCGGATACTAAGGCAATTGCACAGCTGACAATCACATAGTGAGCGGTTTGTTCGTTTACGCGGATCATCCGGGGGATAATGATTACAGAACAGACCTGGAGCATGATGCTGGACAGCGATGTCGCGGGCATCAATGAGTAAGTATTACGTGTGAACTTGATCCCCATTCTACTCGCTTCTTCTTCTTATTGCGCTTTTTCTTTCGTCGCCGCTTTGCTTTACGCGCGAAAACGCTTCCGTGTGTTGTAAGACGGAACTGTGTTGACACCACGTTCTTAAAAAATTTTTATATTTTGAGATATAGTATGTGTTGTTGGAAAATTCAATCACAAGAGCTGTTCAAATTTTCCTTAATTTTCACCCTTTGGGGATGAATGTCCTCACATTTTTCAAATCTGACGAATAATTTAATTGTATACATGATAAAATATTAGTACATGACACCACGTTCTTAAATAATTTTTATATTTTTAGATACAGTCTGTGTTCTTGGTAAATTAAATCACAAAAGCTGCTTAAATTGTTCTTAATTTTCACCCTTTGGGAACTAATATATGTCCTCACATTTTTCAAATTTGATAAATAATTTAATTGTATACATGATAAAATATTAGTACATGTATATGTATCTTTTATTTTACCACACCACTTAATGTTCCACTACATGATTTATTTAATTGTGACGAAAAAATTGAGAAAGGGTCAGTTTTTGTGTTTTATTTAAGGGAAAAATATTTTAAAAAATTGAAACAACATTTTCAGAATAATAAACATAGTAGGAAAACACATTCTTAGTTTACTATTGTATACCAGATTTGTTAACTGTATCAGATATGATACACTATGCAGCGAAGGGTTAATATTTGAAAAAATCTTCGTCCGCAAAGGGTGAAATGTATTATAAATAGCTCGAAAAACATCGTAGTCGTATGGAGGCCACGCTGTATCAATAAATCAAGAAAAAATTATCAAGTTCATTAAAATAGAACAAATGCGTCAAAGAAATTTATACACTTTTCGATACATAGAATGATGAATAAATAAGACTTGATATTAAAATATTCGGAAGCAGAATGCGTGGTTTATAACGTTCTCTCTTACATCCACGGATTCATACACTACCGTCCAACAATTTAAAGTTTTAGTAACCATCAAACTACGGATTTTATAAATATAAAAACATATTCTTAGCTGAATATGCATGATCGTTTCAACTTGATTGTAGACATACGCGTTAACACTAAACCTACCGCCACCGGTCAAAATAACCGGTTCCAAATTGTTTATTTTACAATTATTGAAGTAATGAAAATGATTTCATACGGTATGGTTGTATAGATATCTTTAGTAGAGTAGATTAAAGTAGACTAACTAAAATCAATCTTATCATTTTTACAAGGGAACATGTACCAGTCACTTTTATGGCTTGGTAGTTTTATTGGATGCTCAAGTCAAGTGAAGGCCCAAAGCGGTAAAAATTTTGGGGCCCTCAAACTCACATTAGAAATAGAAGTTGCAGGAGGACTCTCATAAAATTATTAACAAAAGTTTTATGCCGTTATACATTAAATAAATTTTTTTGAAATTCTGGGCCTTATGGTATCTCGGGGCCCCACGCGAGAGCTTAGTCCGCTTACCATTAGATCTCCCACTGGGTAGGTTTAGTGTTAAAAATTCGAAACGTGCTTCTGCAAAAGGATCGCCTGATGCCACTGAATTATTCATTCGCATAATATCCTTATTCAAAGATTTCGTCTTGCACACGCGGAGGATCATTGCAGAAGGAAAAACACGAAGCGTGAGAGAAAAACAATGCGTATACTTTACGTATGTAAAGTTTTGTTCGGTCATGTAATTTCTGAAAGACCGTGTTTGCAACGAATGATAAATAGTATTAAAATATCGAATGATATTTATATGATATTTATTTATATTAAAATAATATCGAATGATATTTGTATGATATTTATTTATATTAAAATAATATCGAATGATAAATAGTGTTAAAATATCGAATGATATTTATATGATATTTATTTATATTAAAATAATATCGAATGTCAAATAGTATTAAAATATTGAATGATATTTATATGATATTTATTTATATTAAAATAAATATCGAATGATAAATGGTATTAAAATATCGAATGATATTCATATGGTATTTATATGATATTTATTTATATTAAAATAATATCGAATGCTAAATAGTATTAAATTGTGGACGGTAGTCTCTATACATACGTACATGCAAAGAAGACTGAATTGTTTCTTTGTTTAATGCGACACATCATTAACACAATAACACTGTTCGGTAAGTTCCACGTTATCAGATGTGCCAACATGATTTCTCGCAATTGGTGGTATATATTATACACCCACACGTACACACACACGTGAACACACTTCGTATGATACTTAATGAGCACACTAGACGTGATCGTTCTTATACTTTGGATTAATGATCGTGTAACCGTTTTGGAATTGTATTTTTTGATGGTCGATGTGAAGAACTGTGTTGAGATCGATTTACGTGTCTATTTGTTGGGTAAATATGTGTGCACTAATTATCGTCTGTGTACGTTACGAAGTTAATGTTATTCTTTGTCGTGCGACATTACGGTGTACTCACTGTCAACGATAGTACACTGTTGTCTGTGTTCGTCCATTCAAGTTTCCTGTCAAGCAAAAACGATTTCTTTGCCGAATATGTTGAATGTTGAAGGATATTTCTGTTTTCTAAATGTTGATAACGAATCATTTTTTAGCCTTTCGTTACACGTTTGATATAAGGATACAATGTTGTTTATCGTCGATTAATTTTCATTACAAAATGAGCTGTACTAGTCGTTTTAATATTACTCTGAAAGTTAATGAAACTCTGTGTGTCACTGATCGTTTACACAAATGTGCCTTTCAATTCCTATTGGACTTTATTTCCATTACAACATTTACAGACACTCGATATTACTTGTCCAGCGGTGTTACCGTGTTTTTGGTTTTATCATCTTAAATGTATCAATGTTATTATCATTCAGACAATTGTCCTTTTACGGAAAAATGTGTAGAAGCCATGCAAAATCTTTTTGAAAATTGGATATTTTATCTAGAAAGCTTGTTGCATACTGCAAGTATTATTTATTGGAAATTTTCTAAAAGGACAATTCAGAATTATTCAGCCTTTCTAGTAGCCAGAACCTTGACAGTAAACACCAGACTGCAAACATTATGTCCACCTGAATTGCTAAATAAATTTGTTGATGCTTCAAGTGAAATTAAAGAATACTTTGTTAACAATTTAGTTATTGTTAAATTTATTATTAATTATTAAAGTATCTATAAAACAGAATTTTTACAATCTCTTGGAAGTTCAAAAAATTATGAAACGATTCGAACAAAGATGTTTTAATCACTGTAAAATACATCACAAGCCAAGGAGTAATAAACAATTTATATTAAATAATGTTCTGGTAGAATTAATTAATATAAATTAATTAATAATAAAAAATAGAATTATTAATTTATTATTTAATTCTTTTTATTAATAGTAATTTTATTATTACTATGGGATATACATATATTGTGTCTAGTAATTACTGTATGAGGTTGGTCAGTGAAGGCTTGAAAGAAATGGTCGAATCTCTTTGTTAAATGTTCTTTGTAACCTGGGCACAATAGAAATCGGCATCTAACTCGAGTTTTTCTAACATCGATAGGTTGAGTATTTCCCCGAGGAAACAATTATGGATCAAGGCTGTGAAGAAGCTGACTTCCGAGAGGCTGGGCAGGGAAGGACTGGCGGCGTGGGAGGACCGGAAGTCCAGCAGCGACCCGGAAGTTCCAGACGACACAGAAAATGGCGACGAGATCGACGATGATGAGACTCCAGACCCGGAGGTGGACCTTGATGGTCAGCCTGTTGATGCAGAAGCTCCGCCTCAGCGAGGTACTATTGTTGCTAAATATTAATTTATATCTATGATTGTCAGGAAGAACACTACATGTTACATACTGTCACTTTCGAGATATTGCCGTTTACAGTTGTGGACCTGCATGCAAAATAAAAATTGTCTACGTAAATTGCAAGAAGTAGAAACTAAATTGAATGTTATCGCTTCCCTTAACGATTTTAATAATTTAACACTAAACCTACCGAGCACTAACAGCGATTAAAATGTTTTAATTTATAAAAATGATGAAGTTCTATTTATTTCTATTTTCTGGAATTTTGATTACAATATACGTGCTTGGAGAAAGAAATTTGCCGAATCATATATCGACATCTTCAATTTTCAATTTCATCTACTTAATTTTACTATAAATTCATAAAGATCCGTAGACTATAATGATCGCTAATGCTTTGACCGGTTTCGAATTTATTTTGATGACTTTTTATTACCACGTTTTTATTAGCTCGCTTTCTTGTTTGTCTGTTCGGTGACAAATTTTGCAATTGATTTTAAACTAACTTCCTGATGAGCTAGAGACTTGAAATTGGATACATGGCTCAGAACTGGATGACAATGCATTATTCAAAAAAATTTTGTTTTAAAAAGTCTTATCGTTTCGTAGAAAATAACAATTAAATATTTACCCTTTCATCCCCCCGCGAACTACATTATCGCGTTCAGCGATCCCCACTTCGCTCGACAACCCCCTCTACTTTACTATGCGTGCGCACTCTGCCTTGTCCCCACTCCACGGACCCATTTCGCCCCGACGCGCGAAAAATCGGTAGTGTAGTACGTCATCGCACGACGATCGCGACCGGTAGTGTATCATCGCTTTGTTTAACAAGTGAAATTTACAGTAAGGTTAGTGAGTATACAAAGTATTAATAAAGAGTGATACAAGTATTAACACAAGACTAAAAAGCAGAAAATAATTATTTAAATAAAAATAACGTTTTTCCCACGTTTTTCGTTTGAAATCTCACAAGTATTTTCACAGCTACTCAAAATTCACAATCACAAATTTTTAGGACTATCTGTACGAGGTTAAGAATCTGTATGGCACTAGGAAAAAATATTTTATACTTTTTAGTCCGTTTTTAAAAACGTGGTATTTTATAAAAAATTTATTTTTATTTAAATAATTTTCTGGTAAAGATGTAAATCTAGAGGAAATTTTTTTGAAATTGTGACATGCAGCATTTTTCTTTACAATCACAGATATGTGGCCAAAATGCGCTATAGAAATTCCTAACTTATTGAGCTCGAATTTCCCACGAAAATTTGATCTATCTAAAATATCTATTTTTGACAAAATTCGTGTCAAGTTCATTCATTTTCTTTTACTGTCGATCACGAATATTATCGGTTCGTTTTAGATGTTTTCAAGAAGGGAGTCCTCTATAGGGGGATATTCTGCCCATCGCTTTCGAACAGTTTCCACAGCAAGCAGCTCGAGTCGTCGTACCTCCACTACTCGAATCGACAACGACAGAAGTCGCTGATCATGCTCAACATCGTTGATCTAAGCCTAAAGGTACATCTGTCTAACACCCTTATTTTCATTGCACGAGGCGTGTTCCGTATCTTCTACGAATTTTCTCGAATTTAGTAGACTGCGGATGTTCACGGAAAACCAAGGTCTGTTAGATCATACAAATCCTAATCACATTCGGTCCAAACATGTTATGAACAAAATTAAATTGCAAGGGTGTGGGATGCGCCTTCTCATTTCTCGATGATGCAAAGATAGAGTTTTTAGTAGTCAAAACGAGGCGTAATTTTCATTATTCGTAAATATAAACATAGGGTGTTTGAACAACATTTGAAAATTGACGAAATTAAAATTATTTGAAGTGAACTATTTTGAATGAAAATTCATTAAAAAGTTATTCCTACTTACTATCATAATATATATTTTTTGTAATCATTTTTTAATTTTGTTATCTTAAAGTAAAATTAAAAATTGTTCATTTGTTACTTACTTAGTAGTTTCTCAGATAATTTAAATTACCGATGTCTTTGGTCATAAATTTCTCTGTTTTTTTTTAAATATTCATAACATGAATAATACACATGTTGAGTAGAAATTAATAAATTTATTGAGTAGATAACTCTTACGTTTTCATTATAAGCTCTTAAAAACTCATTTTCCTCGCTTTGTTAGTTCAGCTGTTATAATTGAAGTAATCCAACAATTTTTCACATTTTGAAAAATTCTTTGTGATACGTTTATCATTTTATTTATCAACGTTAAAGTTTAGTCAACGTGTTAAAATGCACCTACCTATTTTTGTGATAAATGCACGAAATCTGCAGTCGGCTAACTAGAGATGTTCATTCGATCAAAAGTATTTCTACTGAAAAAAAATACTAGTGTCTTTTAGAATGAAGTAATAACTTAATTATTAAACACTTGTTGGAGACTGGGCACTCGAATAGTGTGCAAACAAAATAAATATATTTGCAACTGGTTACGTTTGTCACACGCAGATCGTTCTGTTGGCAATATGGCTGTGGCAAAGGGACGAGGACAGCGCCGGTTTGATCGAGTCCTTGTCCTGGGCGTCCTGTTGCATGGCGGCGAATATGGTAGTCTGCATTCTCGGCTGGTGGCGGTGTTTCTCCAATAATTATTTGTACTGGGCTTCCATATTCACTTGGTTACTGATCAATTCGCAAGGTGACGATGCAGCATCCCCTAATTACCCGACGAAAAACCAGACGGGAAAAGCGTGCGAATTCCTTGGTCCTTGTCGAACAAACGAACACATTTCGCCATTATACCTGTGCAACGAATTTTTTGATCCTACAAAATAATGACAAAGGATCTCGATCCTTGTTGAACGCAATAGTGGACGAATCTGTTTCGTATATTAACTAATCGTAAAATTGAATTCATTCTTCGTTTCAATTAATTCTCTGTCCAAGTAAAAAGTAGGATCAATCCTTTCACTGAATTCTGTCAGTCCTTGAACGTGAAAATCAAAGAACTTTTTCATTCTAGAGTGGACGAATCTGATTCGTATTTTGACCAATGGTAAAATTGAATTAATTCTTCAAGCTCGTATAAGAATTTATTGATTCTCGAAAACAATGATATGAGAATCTGTTCAATCCTTTCACTGTATCCTGTCAATCCTCGAACGTGAAAATCAAAGAACTTTTTCATTCGAGAGTGGACGAACCTAACTCGTATTTTGACCAATGATAAAATTGAATTAATTCTTCAAGCTCGTAAAAAAATTTTTTGATTCTCGAAAACAATGATATTCGAATCTTTCCAATCACATCGAAGTGAAAAGAGTAGCATCAATCCTTTCACTGTATTCTGTCAGTCTTCGAACATGAAAATCAAAGAACTTTTTTATTCGAGAATGGACGAACCTGATTCGTATTTTAACCAATGGTGAAATTGAATTAATTCTTCAAGTTCGTAAAAAAAAAAATTTGATTTTCAAAAACAATGATATGCGTATCTGTTCAACCTCATCGAAGTGAAAAGTAGGATCAATCCTTTCCTGTATTCTATCAGTCCTCGAACATGAAAATCTAAAAACTTTTTCATTCGGGAATGGACGAATCTGATCGCATATTAACCAATGGTAAAATTGAATGAATTCTTCAAGCTCGTACAAGAATTTTTTGCTTCTCGAAAACGATATGCGAATCTGTTCAACCTCATCGAAATAAAAAGTAGGATTAATCCTTTCACTGAATTCAGTCGATCCTCGAACGTGAAAATCGAAGAACTGTTACATTCGAGAGTGGACGAGCATATTGGTCCCCGCCGAGGGCGAGGTTGGACGGTTTTTTTTGTGATTCGGCTGGAAATGAAAAAATTACGAAACCGTATGTCGTGATTCGAACAAGGACGTTGGTTTCGCTCTGTCTCTCTGGGTGGATCGTATCTCCGTTCACCGAATAGAGTTTTGCTCCAGTGGCTCGTGCGTTGGCGGTCCAGCGAATTGCTTGAACGTCCAGCGGACCGTAGAGAGAGAGAACGCGGTAGAACTAACTTATATTGCACGGGCATGGGTTACTATCGATTGGCGATCCCGTTGCTGTTATTTAATGCTGACAGACCTGTTGGGGTTTATAGAAAATATCGGTTGTGTCCCTTCGTCGTCGGTCACTTTTCGTTTGCGCGCGCAGCTGGTTCGAAAGATTACGGTAATTCATTTCATTTGTACTCTGTCTCCATTATCTGACTGTCTTCATTGACATTGTGCATTGTAATGCAATTATACAAAGTGATTATGGGTTCTGAGAACGTTCACATCAAAAATAAGAATCTTTTTTTTTATTTCATGGTTTATTTTAATGTGGTCGCGTTAACAGCTAGGTCATTAGCGACCACATGGTTTACAATCAGATATGTCTTACATTTTACTTGTGAAGATAGTTAGTTATTGTGTACATTGATTTCCTCCATCATTTTTTTCTATTTTTAGTAAAAAAGAGCAATACTTATACATTAATTA
>CM052320.1:7650584-7667156 GCA_028455615.1 Lasioglossum zephyrum | reverse complement strand
GTTTATTTTAATGTGGTCGCGTTAACAGCTAGGTCATTAGCGACCACGTGGTTTACAATCAGATATGTCTTACATTTTACTTGTGAAGATAGTTATTGTGTACATTGATTTCTTCCATCATTTTTTTTCTATTTTTAGTAAAAAAGAGCAATACTTATACATTAATTAATTGTAATCTGTGAATGCAGTGCAATTGCACCTGGCGGGTGCAACGGTGCATCCACATAAAAAATAATGTCATAGCAAGTTAGAAAATATTACAAGATATGATTTTTTCCTCCATCATTTGTTTCTATTTTTAGTAAAAAAAGAGCAATACTTATACATTAATTAATTGTAATCTGTGAATGCAGTGAAATTGCACTTGGCGGGTGCAACGGTGCATCCACATAAAAAATAATGTTATAGCAAGTTCGAAAATATTACAAGATATGATTTTTTCCTCCATCATTTGTTTCTATTTTTACTAAAAAAAGAGCAATACTTATACATTAATTAATTGTAATCTACAAACAGGTTCTTGTTGAAGTACATGCTTAAACAAATGGCAAGCATCGATCGACCATAAAAATTCTTTCTTTTACAATCCTACAAAAATTTGTACGCTTTTGAGACAGAGTAGAAATGCATATTTGACATACTCTTGGAAGAATTTGTTACGCGCGTCAAAGATTTCCGCGACGTTGAAGAAAGATGTCGAGGAGCGACGTCAATCAAGATTGTGAACGTTTAGGTTTAACCTATATGAATTTCAGGTTTTATAGGGGCTGGTCTAGACTTCGCTAGCCAACAGCGACTAATGTGGTATATTTTGTTTGTCGTGTATGCACCGTACGCCATGCTGCCGTTGCCATTGAGATGGTGCGTCCTTGCCGGTTATGGGACAGCTTTGACCCACATGATCCTGGCCGGAATAACTTTATTACGAGATCCCACACACGTAAGGATCCTTGGTCTACGTTCTGCTTCGCGGTATTTCTTCCTTCTCCAATCTATCAAGGACTATGTCCGATCAGCTTCGATATACATCTGCATCTTAACAAATTCATCTTAGTCACTTGGAGGATCAGGAAAAATATTTAAATTATATAGTAAATTATATTATAATGATTTATTGATAATTTAAATTATATTATAATGATTTCGGCGCAACGATCAAATGAACACTAAAGCAATTTTACAAATTAATTTAAACTTTTAATGGTTCAATCCTTGTGTGGATCGTTTTCAAGAAAGGAGAAAAACTGCGTCTGAACATTATAACAAATTATAATAATCATTAATATTTTTCCTGATTTAACATTCATATGCTTGATAACAATAACAGCAGTCTCTTGGAGGTTCATAAAATTATGAAACAATTCGAACAGAGACGTTCTAATTACTGTAAAATAGATCACAAGCCAAGTAGTTAAGGGTAGTCGTGAAACAATTATTAAAGAATATTTTGTGCCAGTTACGATTTTTTGGTTTTACTAGTTGTAGGCAGAGTTGGACATTTTATTCAACCCTCATACACTCCTTAGATTAAATAGTTAATATAATAGTTGCATAAAATATTTTATGATTCTTTCTCACATATTTTTGTTTCACTCTTTAAACTAACAAACTTTGCTTCATTTATCAAGTTACATTTTAGAGAAATATGTCTCACGACACAGATAAAGAGGGACCAATCATTTTATAGAATGTAAAAATAGTAAATTGGTGAATTTTCATTCTGAGGAACGTATGAGGGTTAAATAAACGTTTAGAATAAAGTAGGTTTAACACCTACTTGGAAAAAACTCACTTCGTTCCAAATTTCTATTTAAATAAAATGTTTGCCCAACTCTGGTTGTGGGTTTGTAAATCCCAAGGGTTCGAGGGCACAATCATAATAAAACTGGGTCCTAGATTCGGCTAATGAGGCGGCTGGTGGCCAATTGTATTTTAACCGCGTGCTTACCTGCTTACCATACCTGGCGAACCAAGTGTTTAGCACTTTTAACTAGATACCATCAGCCTGTAATAAAAAAGGGACGCGCTTTTTCAGAATAGAACCGACCCGAGTTTTACAAGCT
This sequence comes from Lasioglossum zephyrum, assembly GCA_028455615.1. Classification (NCBI taxonomy): domain Eukaryota; kingdom Metazoa; phylum Arthropoda; class Insecta; order Hymenoptera; family Halictidae; genus Lasioglossum; species Lasioglossum zephyrum. The sequence continues at coordinate 7,665,093 of CM052320.1, read as the reverse complement.
ATTTATTAGCTCGTCATGTATACCGCATCTGAAACAAACATCGTTTCAGTAATAATCCTAAAACCACACAAAGCCTATTTACCAAGCCGATGAAGGATTTATATTCTGCGTTCAAGTGCTGCTCATCATCTGGCAGCCACTTATTCTCCGTTTCAGGCTAACCGATTTCAATGGTGAAAGTTATGTCGTATTTGAAAAAAAGTTTGAATCGATAAATATACATATAAGATAAATTGATAAATATACATGTTCAATATTATCCGATGACTAGCTGAACTGTCAGACGTTGTCCTCTCCAAATTTCTATAAATTCGTTCGTGATCCATAACGAACAAACTAGAAAAAAAATTATTTATTAATAATAATGAATAATAATGAATAAATTATTCATCGTTCGAATCGTGAGTTATGGTCATGAGTTCATACAAGAATCTCATAGAAAAAAGCACTTTCATTTTTTCCCAAATTTTAGGTTATTAAAATAATAACCTGACTAACAACATGTATTTTTGATTTACAAGCAAAATTACCTACTTGTTACAAATACGACAGAACTTTCCTTCTACCCTGATATAATAAAAGCTCAACGTAGCAGGGATTCCAACAGAGTTTCATAATTTTCATGTTTCCAGTAGAGACTTATTTAAGGCTTATTTCAGTCTGTGAATTAATGAATCAATTTCCCCGTAAGTTTCTCAATCGAGAATATGTTCTTTAAGGGTCGGTGACATAGTCCTTCAAGACCCATCCCTTGCCATCCCAGCGTCGATCTCCCTTTTATTTACGCCTTCTCGATACCCCGTACGCTTACGCCCGATTTTGCAGCTTCTTCGTCCGTTTCTTTTACCTTTAAATACACGCCGTTTTGCTATTGCAGCTGCACGATGTCGCGTGCATAGTTCGAATGCTAACGACCAACGTGCTTCTTTATCTTGCAATGAATCTAGCTGGCATGTACACTAAGTATTTGACAGACAGAGGACAGAGGCAGGCGTTCCTGGAGACGCATCGATCACTCGAGACCAGACAGAGGACACAGAATGAGAACAACCGACAGGAGAAGCTGTTGCTTTCTGGTGAGACACCAGCTCTTTCATCTTCTAAACCACGATTTTTTTTTATTTATTTAACATCGCTTTTTTAATTCTTTTTGAGAATTATTTCGCGACGGAGACTTACAGTTTAGTTTAAAGGGGTCAAATAAAAGGTAAAGGGGTCAAATATTTTACTGACTCCAGATTTGACCGACAACAAATTTAACCGACAACGGATTTATTATTATTGTTTATTTATTTATTATAAACAGAATGTGATCCTTTTACAAAACTGCTAACGATAACAAAGAAGAAAAAAATATAAGACAACTCGTTTGACAACAACAAAGAATCTACAATCAATCCATCAGAATACATCAACAAAAATACAATCCTGCATAGTTGTATTTGAAAATTTAATAAAGAATAGGTGAAAAAATCAACACGATTATAAATAGTGCAAGAATTCGCAATAATGCGATTTAATGGATTAATTAATCCATAATTAGATTTCGCTTTAAGTGTTTGAAAACCCGCTCTTTTTCTCAGTCCACGTTCCGGTACATAAAAATTGATTTGCTCAATAGAGAGGAACAATTCATATGATTATTAATTAAATTAAAAATAAAGCTATGGTCGGATACTATTCTTCGAGCAGATAATGGTTTCAGGTTCATTTCAGTTAACTTTCATCGACAGTGGATTTGATCGACAGCAGATTTGATCGACAGTGGATTTGATCGACAGCAGATTTGATCGACAACAAATTTGACCGCCAACGAATCTAAAATCGTTGTCGGTCAAATTCGTGTCGGTCATAATAGTTGTCGGTCAAATCAGGAGTCGGTGAAAACTGTGTCGGGGAACGTTTGTAGGAAAGTTCTGTCATATTTTGAAGGAAACATTTGAATATTAAATAATTTCCATTATTTGTAGCTACTTTTTTGTTGCCATCTTTCAGATAATCTGTCAACTCCTGTTTCGCAATGGTTCCCTCGCAACTTGTGTTTTTGATTTACAAGCAAAATTACCTGCTCATTTGAATGGTGGAACCGATCGTTAAAAATGAAGTTCATTATTCCACGATTCCTGCGTCCGAGCCCCGGTTGCTCTGATAAATGTACACGGTGCTCGTAATCACGTATCGCGTCTCGAATATATTTACAGGTACCGACGAGCATGATCTATAAAGACGCAACAACGGGGGTCGCGTCGCCAAGCAAGCCTAAGCAAGCACGGGGTTCGCCGGCGCGTGTAACTTGCTCAGCCGAGTGTCAAAAAGGGTCACTAGACACTTTCACTCGATTGCGCCAGATACACGGTTTACCGATAGCCTGCCGGAGCTTCGCTTTTATAATACTATCGATCTCTCTTCGCGATGATTCGTTTAGGGAGAACATGCAAAATACGACGGAACGAATGGCGGCCGACTGGTCAGAGGTTTTTCAGTTCGAACACCACCCGTAGTGGAGCGTGCAAATTTTTCTTCGATCGACGCTCCTCGAAACGAACACAAACATCCGTGTCCGAATTAGCAATCCCGCATGATCCCGCGTTTCTCAACACTAAACCTACCATCCCCGGTCAAAATGACCAGTTCCAGATTTTTTATTTTACAATTATTGATACAATATAAATTATTTTGTAAGAAATAATTATACAGATATATTTAGTGGAGCATATATCACAATAGGAGCTGCATAAAGTCTAAATAAAATCAATCTTGTCGTTTTTATAAGGGACATGTTCTAATTATTTTTAATTTATTATTTATTTGGACATTTAGCGACGATTTTGAAGATTTTTATTAATTTCAAGGCATTCTGTAATTTATTTTGCGTTACTTGTTATGGACGATTGATTATCAATCTATTTTCTGTATCGTGAAATTTTTTTGGATAAATTTGTTAGAAAATGACCAGTTCCAGATTTTTTATTTTACAATTATTGATACAATATAAATAATTTTATAAGAAATAATTGTATAGATGTCTTTAGTGGAGCACATATCACAATATGAGCTGCATAAAGTCTAAATAAAATCAATCTTGTCATTTTTATAAGGGAACATGTTCAAATTACTTTCAATTTATTATTTATTTAGACATTTATTGGATGATTTTGTTAGAAAGCAAACGAAATATTAACAAAGTTTTGGCTCTATTCACCGGACATAAGAAATTTCCGATAAACAAATTATTTGGTTAATGTTTTTTATGTCCTAGCACAATGAAATAATTATTTTATTGTCCTCTGTTATTCCTTTGTCTCGGGGAGTAAGATTTTTAACTAATGTTTTCTATATCTTCAGCAAAAATTATTGTAATACTTTCAATTTACATACGAATTAAATTTTTAAAAAGTTTCTTTTGTGTCCAGTACCCGAGTGGGACACGGTAACTGGTACCTTTACCCTGTTATGAGAAATTCCGAAAATATTGCGGGACTATGCGTGTAATCAATAATGAAAACGTGGTAAAATTGTTAATTATTTGACTTACAAACGGAGAGGCTGATCGAGATTTTTCCAGGATATCTTTCCAGGATTGAAATAAATCCCACATCTTTTCCACGTGATTGAAGATGGCGCGGAATTGCAAACAATAATCTGAAACCTGAACACGATGCTGTTCGCTATCTTTTATTACAATGATTTATTTAGGAACAACGTGCAAAATGCAACAACACTCGTAACGAAGACTGGACACAAACATCCGTGTCTAAACACAAGACACTGTTCTTAATAATATTATAATAATATATAATATTATTATAACAATAAATATTGAACGTTTCAGGTACTCGATAATGGCGTGAACATTGAATTCGGTGCATCTCTGTTGCAGTTCTGCCCGATTTCGTGGCCAAAGAAATGATTAGCGATATCGCCCGCGAAACAGCTCGAGGCGGAACGATCTCCTTCATGCCGAATCAATTTCACAGAATATACATTCATCGTTACGAGAACGTTAGCATACTCTTCGCGGACATCAAAGGGTTCACTGGTACGTGCTAGCATCTCCGATTTCCGACCAGCAAGAACATGTTTCGTTATTCTCTTATCTCTGAATCTTCTATTCACCTCGTCGATTACGATAGAGTTTCAGTCGCTGTACGTAAGTACGTCTTTCGACGAAAGGCTGCAATTGTTCTATAATTCAAAGGAAGTGTTTTCATCGTTTTAGTTAGAGACCCCGATCGTTGTAGATGATCCCTGATCTTTTTTATTAGTTCAGTGCTCACAGAACCAGTCATTATAGTTATTGTTTTTGATTTCTCTGAGAAGGGAGGTACGTTGAGGTATTGATGCATGTGATTAAGGGGGTAGACTCGTTTCTAGGATTATAAGGGTGCGGGACAGCGCTTTCTCATTTCTCGGTAATGCAAAGATGTGGTTTTTCAAAAATGGCAGATACAAAAACATTTCAGACCGTAATCGCCCTCAAAAGATTTTTTTTTACGTTTACGAGGCGTGATTTGCATTATTCGGCAGCATGAGTTAGAATAATTGATTTACATAGACAATGAATCTAGAATAATTTATTTATTTATGGTTTATTTTAATGTGGTCACGTTAACAGTTAACAGCTAGGTCATTAGTGACCACATGATTTACAATTGAATGTATCTTACATGTTACTTGTGGAAATTAGAGCAATTGATTTGATGTACAATGTGGGAAAAATTATATTCTTGGTCGTAATCGCCCTTAAAAGATTATTTTTACATTTACGAGGCGTGATAACTTTTTTAATATTGAACCATACGATTTTAACTTTTTTTGAGAAGTTAGAACAATTTATTTATTTACGGTTTATTTTAATGTGGTCACGTTAACAGCTAGGTCATTAGCGACCACATGATTTACAATCGAATGTATCTTACATGTTACTCGTGGCTTACATGTTACATGTTCTGAGAAATTATGAAAAATCATGACAACAACTGAGAAATTATGAAATTATGATATTAATTATGAAAAACCCCTTTGCATTATCGAGAAATGCAAAGAAAAGAAAATCTCGCGCCCTCCGAATCCTCGAAACGGGAGTCTACCCCTTTGAATTGATTGAACGCGTCGTTGAATCCAGCATTGGCTAGCCACTGCAGCCCTCAGGAGCTTGTGAAGGTCCTGAACGATCTGTTCGCCCGATTCGACAAACTCTCCGCGGAGAATCATTGTCTCCGGATCAAATTGCTAGGCGATTGTTACTATTGCGTTTCCGGGCTGCCGACTGCCAGAAGCGATCATGCTCATTGCTGCGTCGAAATGGGCCTGCACATGATTAAAGCGATCAGGGACATTCGATACACGACTAAGGTAATTTTCCACGTTTCTAATCGAAAAGTCAGTCTTCTTGGCTGAACGGATAATTTTTCGTGCACGAATCGTGTTCGTTTAGGTCGACCTGAATATGAGAATAGGGATTCACAGTGGTTCAGTTCTGTGTGGTGTGCTGGGACTGCGAAAATGGCAATTCGATGTCTGGTCTTACGACGTGACACTGGCGAATCATCTTGAAAGCGGTGGCATTCCTGGGTAATTCTTTTCTTATGGAATAAAACACAGTTTTCTGTCAAGTTTCACCTTTTTCTTCCTTCATTCCTACCTACTGATTATTATCATAATAATAATATATATATATTATTTTTAATTTTATTTTATATATTATTTTTAATTTTATTTTAAGACCACAAAATTTAAATACAATACTATATAAATATTTTTTAATTAAATCTTTAAATTTTGTGGTCTTAAAATAAAATTAAAAATTGTCTATTTGTTAATTATTTATTAGTTTTTCAGATAATTTAAAACGTCAATGTTTTTGCTTATATGATTTAATGGGAAAAATGTTGGTGCAAAGAATACAAAGAAAAATTCTTTGAGATACGTTTATATATCATTACGAATTAAAACATATACTTGCACCATTTTCTTCGAAGTTATTATTTTATTAAGTATATTATTCATTGTGTTTCAGGAGGGTGCACATCTCAGAAGACACTCTGAACTGCCTGAACGACGTCTACGACGTGGAACCAGGGAACGGGGTCGAAAGGGACAATTATTTGAAAGAGAGAAACGTGGTGACGTATTTGATCAAGCAAGTGGAGCCATTGCGATCGAGAAGGAGGTATTCCTCTCGGCCGAAAATATGGTCGGAGGAAGATGGTGGCAAGAGTAAAAAGAGCTTCAAGTTGAACAATCCTTTGGCTGCCAACAGCAGCGCACCGAATTCTTCGACGGAAGACGACATTGGTGTCGATTGGACCCCGGAGATCCCGTTCGAAAACGTGCGTAACATTTCCGAATTTATTTTTTAGTCATTGTTTAGACCATTTTCAAGAAAATAATGACTGCATCTGTGAATTAAGATTGATACTATTGAAATATTGTTTAAATACAGTTGAATACCGCGACATCGGTCAGCAATTTAGAATCGGAGTACCTGGAAGAAGAAAATGGCAGCGGTAAAGGTAAAACCGCGTCTCCGGCTGACAAGTTGAGGGCTGCCGGTCTCGAAACTGCAAGCAACAAGCGTATGCGATCGGCAAACATAAACGCCTGGACTTTGCGTTACAATGATGAAAGCCTAGAATCAAAGGTAACATCATCGAACCTATTGTTTAAATCAGGGAGTTCCAACTTGTGGCTCGCAAGTTGCCCGCTTAGGTTTTCCTCCCGTTCTTAGACTTTACCTAACTAGTTTAATTAATGTTGAGATCTTGCGGTTCTCGGAGGGGAACAAGTTAGAATTCCCTGATTGAAATGTTTTTACGAATTTTTCTGGCGAATTTTACAAGTCGATAACACCGATGTCGATGTGTTCTGTCGTAGTTCGGCCAGCTGCGCGAGGACATGTTCAAATCGAACATGATCTGCTGCTTTGTGGTCTGGATATTCATTGCGATCTGCCAGGCCGTTATTTTACCTGAGTAGGTTAATTTGTTAATTTGTTGTCCCATGGAAATCACCGATACAAATTTCCCCGACACATTTATCACATTAATTAACACATTATCCCTTTTCAGCCTCTTAGACTTCGTTTTTATATATATATATAGATAGATTAGTTGTCAGCCAAAATAGTTGTTGGCCAAAGTAGTCGTCGGCCAAAGTAGTCGTCGGTCAAAGTAGTCGTCGGTCAAAGTAGTCGTCGGTCAAAGTAGTCGTCGGTCAAAGTAGTTGCCGGTCAAAGTAATTTTCGGCCAAAGTAGTCGTCGGCCAAAATAGTTGTCGGCCAAAAAAGTGCTCGGCCAAAGTAGTCGTCGGGAAAAGTATAGTTGTCGGAAAAATGTAGTTCTCGACCAAAGTAGTTGTCGGGCAAAGTATAGTTGTCGGAAAAATGTAGTTCTCGACCAAAGTAGTCGTCGGGCAAAGTATAGTTGTCGGAAAAATTTAGTTCTCGACCAAAGTAGTCGTCGGGCAAAGTAGTCGTCGGCTAAAGTATTTGTCGGCTACAGTATTTGTCGTCCAAAGTAGTTGTCGGCCAAAGTAGTTGTAGGTCAAACTAGTTGTCGGTCAAAGTAGTTGTCGGCCAAAGTGGTTGTCGGCCAAAGTAGTTGTCGGTCAAAGTAGTTTTCGGCCAAAGTAATTCTCGACCAAAGTAGTCGTCGGCCAAATGTTCGGTGAAAACCATGTCAGAGAAATTTATGTCAGTGATTTTTATGGAACCTGCCTGAAGATTTTAACTATCACAATCAACCTAATCGACTCTTTTCTTTCCAGCTGTACAGTCCTCTTGTTATCCTTACTATTAACAACTCTGATCCTGGTGGCATCGTCGATCTTAGTGATGGCAGAGGAGTTCAAAAGCCTGCCGACGTATTTGCAGCACGCCTCGTCAATGTTGGTGCACAACAAACGTCACAGGACAATCTTCATCTGCATCGTGATCAGTCTGATGGCTCTGACGTCGATCGTCGGCGTTCTTGCTTGTCCGACGTCGATCCGACGGTATCCCGAAGCTCTCGTCCTGGAGCAACAGCAATTGATCACGCCAACCTTGAAGCCAGAACGCTTGGTAGCCCCTACGGCTGGTCTTGACCAATTTATATTGACCTTTCTAGAGGCAGCTCTTCGGGACGAGTCGTCTGAAGACCGGGAACGCGTTCCTGAAGAAAATCGAACTGATTTTCGAGGTTCGAACGATATCGAGATGGAATTAACGGGGATCGATGGGGAAACCGGCCTGTCCAGGCATCGCAGAGGCAGAGACTTCTTCAGGTTTTATTAAATAATTCAATTTGGATACTAGTTTGCAAAGAGATCGTTTTATTAAAATAATTAAACATCTTAAAAGGGGGTAGACTCGATAATGCAAAGATGGGGATTTTCAGTAGACAAAAGCGCTAGATAAAAGATTATTATTATCTCGCAATTTGCATTATTCGGAAGCATAAAGCTGTGACAGCTACAGCTGACGAATAATGCAAATTACATATCATAAATGTAAAAATAGGATTTTTGAGGTAGTCTACAGTCTAGATTGATCGTTTATCTAGCGGTTCGGACTACTGAAAAGCCCCATCTTTGCATTGGGTCCATAGAAATGACCCACACAAATTTTTCCGACACGGTTTTCACCGACTCCAGATTTGACCGACAACGACTTTAACCAAAAACAACTTTGATCGATCAAATTCGTTGTCTATTAAAGTCGTTTTCGGTTAAAAGTGTTGCCAGTCAAAGTTATTGACGGTCAAATCTGGAGTCGGTGAAAAACGTCGGGAAAATTTGTGTTGATGATTTCCATGGGATCCCTTTGCATTATTGAGAAATGAATAGGCGCGCACCTCCCACCCTTGTATCCCTAAAAAGGAATCTACTCTCTTCACCTTCGCAAGGTAATGTGGGTTCTCAGAGAGAAATTTGTTAAAAACGAGGCTATTCATGAAATTCATTTGTCGGGATCTAAGAGACCTTACTATTTATATGTGCTATTAGACCTTACCTTGCGAGGATTAAGATTGGTATTGGCTTTTAGAAAATAAGGAATGGTCAGTTTTATTGCTAGGACGATTTGTTGCATCCAGGTTTGGCAGCGAAGAGGTCCTCTCGAGGAAGATATTGTCGGCAACGGAAGCTGAAGCGGAAGCGCTGTATTCCTCAGACTACGACGAAGAACTTGTTATGGAAACAACCTGCGTGCGACCAGAGTACATAGTCTTCACATGGATTTTGTGCTTAATTGCACTTGCCTCTGCTCTAAAATTATACTATCTGGTGAAAACTGCGCTAGCCACCATCATTGTAGCGGTATACGCCGTGCTGATCCTAGTGGTCTGCAAGGACTTCTTCACGATCCCTGATAAGGAGAAGAATTTGTGAGTTTAGAGTAGTATCACTACACAGGGGATCTTCATGCCAAATAAAAATTTTCTACCTGCATTGCAATCAAATGGGACGAATGAGAAATTAATTTTATTTATTTATTTATTCTTTATTTTAATGTGGTTACATTAACGGCTACCTGCTTTACAATTGAATATATTTTACATGTTACTTGTGGAGAGGGTTACAGTTAATGTTTGTTACATTATTATGTTAATTTGCTACATAATTATGTTAATGTTACATTGTGATGGGGAACAGCAAAGGCGAATTTATAACAGTTTATGTACATGGTGTTTCGTCTAAAACAGGACATCTAAATATCTCCTCGAATTGTGGGGGTATAAAAAATATTTTGGGCACTATTTGAATGGTTTGAAGGAACCGTTATATTGCAGACAAATTCAAAATACAAATACAAAAAATGATTTTCGGAAAAAAATATTGTTTGCAATATAATGGTTCCTCCTGAGGAGATATTTAGGTGTCCTGTTTTAGACGAAACATCCTGTACATATCGATAGATTTAAAAGAAATTTATTTTCTTTCATATATCAAAGTAATTTTTAATGCATAAAATCCGCTGTCTGGTAATAAGAGAAGAGAAAAATGTTACTTTTCTTTCATTTTTGTTTCGAATTTTCAGAACGTCCATACCACTCTCAGCGCAGATGTTGACGTTTATGTGCGTGTTCCTCGTGATGGTTACGTACCACGGTAGATTGGTGGAGGTAACATCCAGATTGGATTTCCTTTGGAAACAACAGGCCGAGAGAGAACTCAGCGACATGATCGAATCGAGGCATAATAATATGCAACTGCTAAAGAACATTTTGCCGGATCACGTGGCTCATCATTTCCTGACGCAGGAACGAGCGCCCGAGGTACATATATTGTAATTCATGAATTACAGCAACTACAATATAAATTATAAAAATTATGCTTTCATACGATTCACAGGAGCTGTACTCTCAATCTCGAGACAAAGTGGGCGTCATGTTCGCCAGCGTTCCCAATTTCACGGAGTTCTACTCGGAGGATGTGAACAAGGGGATGGAATGCATACGATTGCTGAACGAGATCATAGGTAAAAATCCTGGCAAATATAATTAATAGCTACATATTAAACATACGTTTAAAAGTTCAAAGACAATATCTGATTAATTCTCAAACAAATCGGCACCTGAATTTTCAGCCGACTTCGACGAATTGCTCGACGAGAATCGGTTCCACTGTATCGAGAAGATCAAGACGGTCGGGGCGACATACATGGCGGCTTCCGGTCTGAATCCTACCGAAAACGTAATGTTACCTTATAAAATAAATTTCTAATTTTTCCAAGTGAAACTTTGGAAAACTTTGAAACACTTTTACCACCGATTAGGTACAAGGACAAATGTGTTTTTGAGAGCCACGTAACCCCCGTAAAATTACCATTTTAGTGCCGGAAATAAATAAATAAGTCTATTTCTGTTGTAAATCGTTGTATCGCATTGCTGGAAAGCTTCGTTTGCATGAAAATAGGCGAAATGAAAATGGTAATGGGGTTACGTGACCCCACAAAAGAGGGCCGCAAAAATACCTCGTGATCTTATTAATATTATTATCTTATTAATATATCTTATTAATCTAATAAATCTTATTAATATATCAACGGTGTATCTTATACCTCGTTGATGTGTTTTTTACATTTATCTAACTGGAGATTATAATTTTTCTTCGACCAGGATAAACACAAGGATGACATGGAGCATCTCTGCCGATTAGTGGACTACGCGGTAGCCATGCGACTTCGTCTCGAAGACGTGAACATCCACTCGTTTAATAATTTCGACTTGAGGGTAGGAATCAGCTGCGGACCACTTGTCGGTGGTGTAATCGGTGCCAGAAAGCCTGTGTTCGATATTTGGGGGAACACCGTCAATTTGGCTTCCCGTATGGACTCCACCGGTGTGATGGGCAAGATTCAAGTTCCATTGGAGATCGCCAGGGTAACTGGTCAAATAATCAATTCTGCAATCTCATTCCTCAATCCTCTGCAGCCTGATTATTTGCTTCTTTGAATTTTTTATCATGTGCAAACTCACGCACGAACACTTCCGGCTAAATACGTCGTTTCATCCTCCGCAAGAATATAGAAAAACTGCATGGTTCCGTTGAAGAGATCATCGGCGACCTTCAAATCTCATAAAAAAATGTTGCTATAGTTAGACGTGTCCCTCTCGGCAGGGTGACTTCGCTCTGAGCAGGTTTATATTTTATTTTATGCACCCTATGCGGTAATGTATCATGTCGCGCGTATTTTTATACAGTAAGTCCTCGACTCACGCGGTTATTCGTTCCATACCATCTGATTTGTACATACTGTATGTATGTACTCGTTTGAAAGAAAAATTCAAATAAAACAACTACGTATTTTTTAAATTTTCAATATAGGCCCACATAAAAATGTTGTAATTGCAAGTTTTAATATTTGTTCTACAATTCCGATCAATTGCAATTTTTGAAAAAATTTCTTCTCACATCCTGTGGTAAACTAATTGCTGTAGCTTCCCAAAAAAGTTTAAATCGTATAGTACAGTATTAATAATTTCATTACACTATTTATTATACTATTTATTATGCTATATATACTATTTAGTCACTGTATAAAAATCCGCGCAAGTCGAAGACTCGCTGTAATTCCTTTCACTTTGCGGAATAAATTGTCTCGTTACCTCCTGCAGAGAATTTAAAATTGAATTTAGAATTGATGATAATTGTGTAATTTGGAATGATGTTATTTGGACAGTTTTTGGAGTCCAGAGGATACCAGACGCAGAAGAGAGGATTCATCGAAGTGAAAGGGAAGGGGACAATGGAGACGTACTTCGTCCTTGGAAAGGGAAGCATGCAGGAGCAGGGCTCGACAAAACACACGACGAGATGTCGAAGTCTCGCTGCTGTCGTGTATGGTGTCGTACAAGCTCGTCGCAAGCAAATGCGAGAGCTTCGAAGGACATAAGTCTATTAATCGGTTTCTTTTTCTCGATTTGCTAGTGCCTAGATGCTCAAACGGTCCATTTCCTCCGAAACAGAAGAAGAACTAACAAAATAAACCAACAAACTAAGTTTAGCTTCAAGATTAACATTGAAACAACTTATAAATACCGAATTTATTTTCTAATTAAATAATTAATTAGTTTATATTATATATTTTCTAATTATTGAACACAAGTGACTGCCTCTGCCGTTATCAATTTCTAATACATAGATACTACCGGCTTGATAAAGTCTCACAATCGTGTGAGATCTGATTAATCAATTTTTAAATTCTGCATTTGGCGATTCTACTTTTTATTATTAGATTTGAACGATCTTTGATACGTTTGATTTCCTTCTTCTTCCTGGAAAGCGAGAGTCCTGGACCGTTTGAAGTACCTCATCCTCTAATTAAAGTAAAATCTTCGTAAACGGTAAGGACTTGCGAACATGTTAACCTTTAATAGTTTAATTTATCGAATGTCTGTATAATACGTTAATTGTTTGATTTTATTTTCTCTCTTGAAGTTATAACCCTTTCGGAGAACACTTTTCTATTCGACTTAATAAACTGTTAATCTTAATTGGTGTTACCCATAATAATGCTACAAAATTTGTTCCAATATTTTCAATTAACCGTATCAACGTTCGTTTTTTCACTGTGTGCTCAGTTTTTACAGAATTTATTCGTGAAGGTAACATTCCGATATGAATGGTACGTTTTCCCGATTATTTCCCTGAGGGTTGCAATGAAGGGACGATATTATTCTGCAATTGAAAAAATAGAAGAAAAGACGAAAAAGAGTATATATATTTGTATAGCAATTTAAGGGTTTTTAGTCGGTGCATTCGATTAAACTGTATTCAAATTATTTCCTTCGATCTCGCGGTGTCGAATAAATATAAATGTAACGCTCGATGAGTGTAAGGTTCACCGAAATTGTATTTACATCTAGTCAAGCAATAATACCAAACGTTGACCACAAGTAACAAAGGGAAACAATAAAAAGAGAAGCAAAACATGTAGACGATTTCTGTTTGTGAAGAAACAGAGGCTCTGAGACCGAAAGAATAAATTTCTTTTTAATACAAACGGATTACAGACGTTTTCTGCCATTTCGTTCCTATCTCTTGTTTCAACATTGAATATCAACTTGAATTTTATACATTGAATTTAAACTTGACTTTTACACATTGAATTTAAACTTGAATTTCAACTTGTATTATATACATTGAATTTGAACATGAGTTTTACACATTGAATTTAAGCTTGAATTTTATACATTGAATTTAAACTTGACTTTTACACATTGAATTTAAGCTTGAATTTCAACTTGAATTTTATACATTGAATTTAAACTTGAGTTTTACACATTGAATTTAAACTTGAATTTCAACTTGTATTATACATATACATTGAATTTGAACTTGAGTTTTACACATTGAATTTAAGCTTGAATTTTATACATTAATTTACTTGACTTTTACACATTGAATTTAAGCTTGAATTTCAACTTGAATTTTATACATTGAATTCAAACTTGAGTTTTACACATTGAATTTAAACTTGAATTTCAACTTGTATTATATACATTGAATTTGAACATGAGTTTTACACATTGAATTTAAGCTTGAATTTTATACATTGAATTTAAACTTGACTTTTACACATTGAATTTAAGCTTGAATTTCAACTTGAATTTTATACATTGAATTCAAACTTGAGTTTTACACATTGAATTTAAGCTTGAATATTATACATTCAATTTGAACTTTCAGTGTTTTCTTACGCCCTCTAGGATCCCGACGTGATCTCGTCGGTACAAAAGGCCACTCATCGGTACAGAAGCCTTCTGCTCTGGTTTGTTTTAGTTTTTCTCTCTTCTTGAAAGAATCAGAGCTTTCTGCCTGACTCGCTTTTTGTCCCGCGTGGATTGGAGACTTCTTCTCCAATTCACAACCCTTTTGCTCCGAGATAATTACTCGATGTACTTGCGAAAGTTAATATAAGTCCAACGTTGTAAGAAAGGGAGCCAGAAGGAATATCGCATTCGTTCTGACTCACTTTCAGGGTCTCTTGTGCAGCAACCTCCACGTGGTGAGACCTGGGCAATCG
>CM052320.1:7613833-7650484 GCA_028455615.1 Lasioglossum zephyrum | reverse complement strand
TCTTTCGGATTGGTGTAAATGAATGAATTTAATTGCGTGATCGAGTTATTATCCCTTTTCCTCAACTAACCGGAGCAGATCAAACCTCTGCCCCTATTTTCCAACTCTAATAATGAACGTAAGAAGGAAGTATAAATTGTTCGAGTTGCACGGCGCATTTATAACTTGGTTCATGGTATGTGTAAAAGGTTGGCCATCTTCTCTGCCCTAGAGGGTGGACTATAACATTGCTATCGCAGCTTACAAACGGCACAGGAGGTACAGAAATGAAAGATATTTTTTGGCGACGTTTAACGCGCGGATCGCCTCGCGGGGACTCGAACGAACGGCGAGGACTGCGACCTTTTTCCACGTGTCTTTCTGCAGACCGATCTCTGACGCGATTCCCTAGATCGTCGGTACCAAAATACGAAAGCTCTCGTCGAATTCGGCGCGCAGAACAAGCAGCATTACAATTTATTATACAATACGCCGTCGCTCGTTCTTGCCGGCCATCGAAACGAAATCAAGATCGAACGTATTTACATCTACTTACAATTCGGACGACCAAGTTACACGCTTCCGGTTCCAAACTCGTTAAGAAAAACCGAACATTTCTCGCAACCGTCAAGATAAAAAATGGACCAGCAAACGCGAAACTCTCTGGGAGAACCTCTGGGTTTATTATTTATAATGTCACGCCGAGAGATTTACGTGAACTGGTCGGCCATTTTGTGTACAATGTTTCCTACCCCGCTTAACTTAAAACGCATTTCGATTCGGAAGAATCCAGTACATCGTCGGGATCGCATTTCTCTTCAGTTTCTAAACAAACGACTTTCGTTTTTCTTGTATTTGGTATTTTACTAGTGTTTCAAGTCTTCGTAAGGCAGTGATTCGTCTCGGAGTATTCGAGATTTCGTTCGTTATAATACTGCCGATAGATCTCGGTCGTGTACCAGATTCTTGAAAATCATCCTGCAGGGTTACAGCATACTCGAGAAATTCGAAAGACAATGGAATTAAAGAAATAGAAACACTTACAGAATATTTTCCACCCTTTAGGTTCGTAAATGAATATCGCCGGGCTTGTGATTCTTGCGAACGATTCTTTTGCGAATTTTTGTTGAATCGTACGCTTGATCGGATGGCCCTCAATTTATTATAGAAAACGAATTTCTCGGTGTTTTTCTTTTTGTAATCTTGATAGAGATCGTTACTTGACAAAAGATTTTTAAGCTCCATCTCGATGGAGTACAATAGAAATTCAATTCTTAGGTAGGTGAAACTTAATGTTGACGCCCTTGTCAATCGTAAACAATATTCCCTATCACTGGAAAATCATCTCACTAAATTAAACGTAAACGCACAAACTTCCACTGCCAGCGCTGCGAATTTTTTCAAAAAAATTAAGAAAAGAAGACTGTACAGTTTCGGTACCGTGTCGCGAACGAAACAACTTGGTATCGATCCCTCGAACGAGGAGTCGTTATCGAAAGGTAGCTTCCGGTTCGTTTCTATGAAAAATCTAATTATGCAAACTGGAGAGATGTGAACAGGTACTTCGAAAGATGGTATAATTTAGTTATCTGCGGATGTGTATGCATTTTCCAATTTTTTTAGACAAATTTTAATAAAAGTGGAATAAAATAAATTCCTATTTTGAATGGTAACAGCCTTTGTAAATTTAAGACAAGTAAGTATTGTACAAAATTCAATCGAATTTTATACTGCATGGTTTTTTGAAAATTTTCATAAGATATAAATGTAAAAGATCCGCAGACTAGATATAATTTTTCGAAAAGCACGAAGTTGAAATCAAAAATACTAGGTAAATTATTGTTAATAATTTTTTTGAAATTAATATTTCGTTCCAGTTCGTTTTCCTCATGGCAGAGAATTTGCTAATTATTATTAATAATTTTTGTGAAATTAATATTTCGTTCCAGTTCGTTTTCCTCGTGGCAGACAATTTGTTAATTATTTTATGGTCGTAATTTTTGTGTCGCGAACGATCGAGGAAGCAACCAGTTCGTTTCTAAATCCCGATCTAGGGATCGATCTTCGTTCAGGGCGAACCAGACGGCAACTCTAGTCGTCCGTGCTGATCGTCGAAGCTGTTGAGCCGCGCGTTCCGCTTCGCTTCATTCCCCTAACGCTATCCTTTACATTAAATATATTTATATATAGGTATTTATAATTTATTAACCGTTTAGTCGAAGTTGTCGAGTCAGTTCGAGATATTGGCAGAGTTCGCCGTCGCTATCGACCGCCAATAACGTCATTTTACATGTACATGCGTTGAGATCATTCGAGTTGTGTGTACGGCTAACTAGCTCTCGCTGAGGACTTCAGAAGCCGGCGAGTTCGGTGGTCGTGGAATGCGGACTAGTACTAACTATCAGGACACTCTTTCTTAATAGACTGCGGAGTTTATGCATTTATATAAAAATTTAGAAGAGCAGGAAGATCATGTTTAATTTAACATTACGTTTACAGGATCTGTCAAAAATAATAATATTCTTGTTTTCTATTGTTTTCTATTTTAATATTCTTAATTTGCTATTAATCAGATTGTAAAGATGCTGAGGAATTATTTACCAAATTTATTTCTTGGTATATATACTTGGTGCCAAAATTTAATTTTATAATTATAATAATAATAATTAAAAATAAACTAAATTATTATAATAACATTAAATGGCCAAAAATTTGGATAGACACGTTCTTGTTTGGTTTATAAAATAATGTGGAATAATTATTTCTACCCCTACGTAACAACCTAGTGTTAAGAATGTCAATATATTAATCTATTCAAATGATTCAAGGAAATTTTCCATTTGGTTCCTACACTTGGTTCCTTACACAAAGAGATCCATGTGCACAATAAAAATGTTCTACCTGACTTACAACAATTGATCTTCTTTCTTAATATGTGTTTGATAGGTTGAAAATAATATAAAACAGTGTTTTTAAATTCTCCCAATGTTTTCACTGTTTTAAATCACGCCTACTCATTTTTCTCATAAATGCATAAAATCCGCTGTCTAGGTATGACACTGTCAAACGTGTGACGGCTGATGGTGAGTACAGAGTGGTACGCATTCGTGATGGCTGCGACCGGGCGGAATGCGGGTGGACCTTGTTTTCATCCGGGTACAAGGGTTTCGAAAAGCTGTTTCATCCATCAATGATAGACTCAGCTCTGGGTCTCGATGACCCACTGTCAGAGCGCACTGACGCGTTCACTGCCGAACCACCGCACTAACATATCTCACAAAGTCAAAGCAATTTAGCTAACGAAACCGATAGGCTGAAATTTATCACAGCGATTACTCTTCAGACTACGAACGTGTCCCAATGAAAAAATTGTACCTTCTGACCTTTTAACTCTTTGCGCTCGAACAACGATTCCAATATGTGAGAAGAATTTTTGCATTGTACTACTAAGTACTAAAGACAATCAATTTGCATTGCAATGTGAAAGAAGACATTAGGAATAAATTGTTTTCACTTGTTCGATGATTCTAGTGTTGAACTAAAAATTGCTGTACCATTATTCAAAATATTGTTTACATTGTTATATATATGTATATATATATAAATATGTTGGTATTTAATCAATAGACTGCGAATCTTTATGCGAAATAAGATATGTTTACATTGATTGCAAGACACAGGAGCCAAATGGAAATTTCTTTCTTCTTTTGTCTTATTAAGCTGACATTAATACATTGATGTCCTTAAATTTTCTTAATTCGTTCACTGATTTAAATTGTACGTGTTCATTTTCGTCATAAATGCATAAAATCCGCAGTATACTAATCAATTGTTAAATCGTATTGAATGGAATTGTTCTAACTAGAAAGAAATGTTTAATTTTCCAGTTAAAGTAGCTCCGAGTGCAAAGGGTGAATAAACGATTAAACATTTAAGTACAGCTTGAGTGAATACACAACGTATACTCATGTGTAACTGAGCCACTCATTTGTCAATTACAATTTTCGTCAAGTGGCGCTTACTTGAATTATTAACAGAATTGATTTTCAATGAGAAAAGTTAAGTACCGATCAAACGATTTGGCAGTAACGTGGTTAATCGTATTGACCTGTGAAAGCTCCATTTCAATGTGTTATAACGTATATAAATACACCTATGTGTACAACAAAAAAATCATATACAATGGGAACATTTTAGATCGGGAAGAACGTCTGGGCTTTCGAAATGAAAATATCTTCGAGCGCAAAGGATTAAATTATTTCGAAACCGTTCGTTGACAGCTTGTTAACCAGGCGATTTTATTTTCTAAGCAAAACTGCCGTAACAAATATTCTCTCTCGAGTAAATACAATACAGTCTACACCAATATGAGTCCTATGATACAAATAGTTGATCGAATTAAGAAAAAAAAATATATTAAAGATCACGAACGATGAGTTAGGTTGTTGTCCTCCCGGTTAACAAGTTGAGCACTGATTAAACCTGAATGTTACACGTGAGTCCGACAAATGTTTTATTTTCCCAATTTCGTGCGTCCAGTGCCGTCGGTCACCGGTGACCGACGCTTTGAATTTTGTTACGATTCGAAACATCGTAGACGACGGATTCACACGGTCGGAAACCTGCATTACACGCGCGGCCACTGCTGTATATAATGTAGAAATATATATGTATATATATTATGTATATATTGCAATAGAATGACGCGACGTTGAAATTGGTCGCGCATATACAGCGTGGCTCCGTCATTAGTGGCACAATCGACGAGCGGTGTCATTCTTCGCAAAAAAATGAACCAACGACCCGGACCAAAATTTTCCGTTCCGGAGGTTCGTATTTTAAAAAATTGCATCTTTCATTCTGGTCGTAGCGCGTACATTTTTATTTTTCTTTCCGATCGCTGTCTTCTGCATTACAAAAAAAGACGTGAAAATTCGATTCGAGATTTTTCAGTTGTTTTCTTTTCTCACGAAAAATTGATCGCTCGCCGGTCATCATCAATGACGGATCATCCTGTACGAAAGGAGAAATGCGATCGTCGTTACTCGTCAACTAATTTCTCTCGGCGAAACTAGCAATCCTAGGGCTTTTCCAAAAATACATCGTTATTCCCGATGATCTTAATTACGGATGTACGGACTATCTACCTCTCTGTTTGTTTGTTATTTTTGTTTGTTTCTTTCGAACATGTTCTCCCCTTTCTCTCCCTCTCTCTCACGCGTCTGTGAAAATACATCTTTTCGGCGGAACAAGAACTGCATTACTTTGTTTTCTTTATCTCATCTCTATACACTAGCGGTAGGTAAGATTTGTTTCATTACACTTTGTTTTTGTTTCTGGCACGTACATTTGGCGCTGATAAACGCCAATGTGGAATTGACGAGACTGAGTTGAAGGTACGTTTTCTTTTGTGTGTACGCGTGTCTTTCCCTTCTCTTTTCTTAAGGTACGATCCCTTCTTTTCCGGTCTGTTTGACTGTTGTGTTTCGTTGGTGGGAACACAACATTACTCTTTCGATGGAACTGCCTAATTTAGAATCTGTCAATTTTGCGACAAAATCGCGTTGCCTTCCCACCAACTAAATACGCCAGCGTTTCCCAATTTTCGACGCTCAACGTTCCAAATTCCCTACACCGCCTTCAGATTCACTAAAAAAAAAAAAAATTTCTTCAAAGATCGAATCGAATAAAGTTTCAATCAATCGCTCGAAATTCATCTGTCGCCTTTTTTAATTCTCTAAATTTTATATATAGAATCATTAATTTGTACATTTAAGTTGATCGGATTGAGTTCGTTCGACGCCAATAAATAGCGGGAAATTGATTAATATTTACAGAACGAATGAAAGTCAATTGTTCATCGTTTAATCGATCACTTCATTTGTCCAGATTAGTGTATAAAAATTCCAACTTGTATGACCTAGCAATAAACTGTTCGTCGTGATTGAAACGATCAGAATGCACTAAAAAGAGAAACTAATTAAAATCAAAACACAGACGCTTTTCTTCTTGAGAGAAATTCCGAAACCGGAAATTGAGAAACGCTCCTTTTCTCCAACGCAGGCTGTCCGCAACACTTGCCCCCGCCCTAAACGCGGAAGTCGTTCTACCTTAGTTTACAACTATACAAATCATACGTACTATGATACAAATATTTTAGAGCCGCAACGATGCGTTAATTGATTCGTTCGAAGCAAAGATTATTCGCTCTACTGCTGTGCCTACACTCGTCTCTCTTTCCTCCCTCTGCGTCCTCATTCTGCCGTTCGTGTTCGTAGAAAAGCCTATTATCGGTAATTAGTCTAAGCGTGATATGAAAAAGGTTGTCGATTGCTGTTCGAATTTGAATTTAGCGCCTCTGGCAGCAGGACATTCGTACCCGTGCTAAACGTTCTCTAGAACTCCCGTAAAAAATCAATTAATCGTCTTCGACCGCTTATTACAAAAATGTACAATTACATACGGTTTGAGCAGCATCGCGATTTACTTTACAATCGTACTCTAATCCGTAACAGTAGTTAACGACAGCCTAACTCTTACAATTCCCACGTTAAATCCTTCTACGTATCCGTAATTGGCAGTGAACATTTCTCTGTAATCTTTTTCTGTTTTCCTTTCATCTTTTGCACGCATAACCGAACCACTCTCTCTCTCTCTTTCTCTCTATACGTGTATCTCCAGAAAATTAAACATCATTTTCTAAGTATTTTCGATAATCAAAGAAATATTTTAAATAAACTTAGTCTTCGGTCCATTTACATACTTCTACGAAATTGTTTCAAGGTGAAATATCATCTAGGAAAATGAAGATGACCTTCCTCAACAGAAAAATGAACATAACCAGACCAATTTTTTTCAAAACAGCTTCTCAATAGATCGTCGGAAAAGATGGCGGTTAATTTTTGGTGATGCACGGTTTCGATCGCGTTTCAATTAAAGTTCCGGAACACACACGTTCGAAGAAAAGAGCAACGAAGAAAATTGTCTACGTTAAAGCATTGTTACGCGCTTCGTAACTCTTTGCCACGTCACGAGACGGATAAGAAATGCGGCCGAAGCTCGAAGTGAAACTATACGGTTCAACATTATCTCGTATCACGAGGCTATCGCAAAACGACGTTGCGAACTATTTAAAGAATTACGCGTGGTATTTAATCGTACAATTTACAAACAAAAACGCAGTCTTCTCTCGTTTGTATCTGTTTTATCCCCGTAGCTTCGACCTCATCCTACCCGAGAGCTGGAACAGTTATTGTTGCGTAGTTGTTGGGCCACTAACCTAAAGATCGTCTGTACAAATAGTGCTAACTAATTGTCAGAATGTTCTCGATTGCCTCGACGACTATACCAAGCGTTGTGCGTGCCATGAGAATCAGCAACGGAACCAGAGAATGCATCTTCGGCGTTTCAACGGTCCAACGTGTCTGAACTCTATCGGTTTCTCGTTCATCTTTCTCTTGTTTTTCTTTTCTTCGGTAGCTCTCAGGTACCTGAACGACGGTTACCGTAAAAGTCCCATTGCAAACACAGAATTTGTTCTATCAAAGTCACTGTAGCGTGCCTAAGAAGTCCAAATATCTGTGCTGCATGTAACCTCAAGAGGACTGGCTAGACGGAGCGGATGAGGGAGTGGTCAGAGACATGTGCAGGGTGAATCCGTCGTACACGTCCATCAAATCTCGCATCCTATACTCCTCTAGGCAAACGAACCCTTCCAGTGATGGAGACTGCTTGCGTGCACAGTCCATGCAATGCACTACATGTCGCTTCTCTTGCTCCCTTATGAACAAGATGTTGAACACTTCAATCTGTAACGAAATCGAAAGTCAACAATTATATTCGTTGTCTCATCTATCCTTCATTCGTTTCATCTTTTTACCAAGATGTCTCACCTCGCATTGCCCGCAGTAATGCGAAGCTTCGTTCTTTCCCCGTCCATGAAACCGAACCTCGACACCTTTACTTTTCACAAACTCTAATATTAAGCAGCACTGTCTCATTGTCCTTAAGAGGCAATTCTTAATTAATTCGAACAGTCTGGGGTCCGACACTTTGATGTTCCGAGCCAAATTCCAGGATAAGTGCACCATTGGTACAATAGATTTGAACGACTGCAGTTTATTCCACTCGTAGCGTTCAATCGCCAATTGATATTGGCGGGCTGTCAGAGGACCTACGTTCCAGGCGATGTTGTTGCACCAGCCGACAGCTTGAACCCAATGCACGCAACCTGAAATAAATATTCAGTAGCAATAAAGAATTTGTTCATCTTCCGAGGGACGGCAGTCTTCTCCACAGGTTAATTTTGCGATTTACTGACCTGCATTAACCCAGACGAGATCGCCAGGCCTTTGTAGAAACCTGTACACAGGAATATTCTCCTCGTATAGGTCTTCTAAAGAAGGCCACCAGCTACCATGAAGGTAGTTGATATTATTCCTCTCGCAAAGTGCGCAAATCACACCCCAGTAAGCGTCAGGCACTGCGAACCATTCGCACTCCCCTGGCCCGATGTTAATATTAATCGAACAGAAATTATTGTTCTCTTGGTGGCCAGGTGTTCTGCTACCAGGTACCTGTAACGAAGAACATCTTGCAAACCATCCTGTAGATCGCGTCAACTGCAAAATCAGAAAGATCCTCTTACCTTCATATACAATTGAACCGTATTCATTCCCAAAATCACATGGCCCACATGACTGAGCATATTCCCAGCAGACACAACCCTAGCGAACGCTGGCAGCTTCATCAGCTCCTGCAGCTGCGTCTTCCATTTCCTTTCATCCGATAAATCTACATTGGTCCCAAATCGCAGCATCTTCGCTCCTGGCCGACCAGCCAATCCGAAGGTGTTCTTCTTCCTCCTGACAGCACCAGTGCTATCTTTCGAGTCCGAGTCGGACAGATTCGAGGTGTGAATACCTTGAGCCTTCTCCCTTTCCTCCTTCAAGCTTTCTTGAAAACTCGAAGCCTGGTATTGCGCGTACTTCGCGATCGTCGTGTGACTCCTGTGGCTGATGCAGCCCCAAACCTTCCTGCCCATCACAGGGTCCCAGTTCTCGTCGCTGGTCTGTTGCATTTGAGTTCTGACCTCGATACCGTGATCAGGATTCGCTTCCACCAAGGTTTTCGTCGAGAACAGGCCCAAGTCCAGCTTCAAGGCAGCCGCTAGGCCGCGGATCACAGCTATCGGATGTTTCAGGCAAAACTCTTGCAGCTGAGGACCGAAAGCGTCCTTCTTATTCTCTAAGTAGACGCTAGGAGTCTGAGGTAACAGTTGTTCCTTCGTTAGCCTCTGGCTTGGTGGATCCGGTGGCGCTGGCGGTGGCGAGCGATCGCTTAGAATGGAACAATTCGGAACACCCTTCAGTCCTTGACCCTTGCACGCCTCGATCAGACTCTTGGCGTCCATCTCTATGCTGAGCTTCTGTTCGGGCTGAGACTCGCACAGGCTCTCCAATTTGAGCACCGGTTCGACTCGAGTGACCGATTCTATTTTATTTGTACTGGATGTCGCCTCGCACTTCACAGTCTCCACCGGGGTTGGTGTTTTCGCGTTGCTCTTCTCGTACGTCTCCAACTTCGACGTAGACGACGGCTGCGAATCCTCCATCTTCTCCAGTTTCACCTCCTTGATCTTCTCGGTGTTCTCCTCGAGGTTCGACGGCGAGAACGGACCCGAGCTAAGAGTGCCGTTGTTCATAATACTCGGAGCTTCCTCCTTCACGTCCAAGTCCTCGGACCCGAAGTGCTTCAACAGATCCTCCGCCAAAGACGTCGCGATGTCCTTCTGCGACAACAAAGCCTGCAGCTCTTGATCCGTCACTCCCAAGTCCTTGTTCCCTGCCGAACCCTCCGGGTAGTTACTCGTCGTCGATGAGATCTGCGTGTAACCCTGGGCGGCGTACTGGTTAGGCTGGTATTGGTTGTACTGTCCGGAAGCCATTTGTCTCTGGGGGAAATTCGGGTCCGAGGCGGATTTATAAGGCATTCCTGGTGTCTGGCTGTTCCCGGTCGCCGCGGTGTTGTAACCCACGCTCGAGTCCGAAAATCCTGTCTGTAACGCAACGGTTCCACCTTGTTGCAACTATAATAGAGAGAAGCGTATGAAGCAATGGACACTTAATCAATGAGCTGTAGTACGGTGTGGCTGACACATCGTATCGAAATGAAACTTTCAGGGGTTGTAGAAGAGGGGAGAAGACTCTGAATATAAAATTATAGCTACGCCTCTTTATTAGTTTCTTAGTTTGCGTCATCATCGAGTTGCCAGTTATCTAATGTTTTTGTAAACACATCGCAACGATCCAATATAAGCGGTGTCGTTGGTCCTAAGAATCCGCGTAACTATGTAAATTTATCATTCGTTAGGTTAGGTTAGGTATGTCTATTTATAATATTTCCGATACTAATAAATTCTGGCAAACTGAAATTTTATATTTAGGATTCTCCCCTATCCTTCCAAATTTTAAGTCGATTTGATGTGTGCGCCGTGCCGAAACTATACCCAAACAATGTAAACGTGTTAGAAAACCGTGTACCGGTTGTTGAGGTATTCCATAGTTTTTAATGACACCGGGTTGTCCCAACTGCGTATGATTATACCCAGTCGGGTAACCAGGCTGTCCAGGCCTTAGACCTCTTTGCGCAGCCTGTTGTTGCTGCAGCCTGAGCTGCTGTTGGTGCTGTTGCATGGACCTGTACTGATGCTGTAACTGAGCAAGCAGACCCTGTTGTTGTGGCGTTAAACTACCGTGATTTTGTTGTAAAAACTGTAGCATCTGAAGCTGTTGCGGTGAAAGGTAGAATGGTGGTGGTCTTTGTTGTGTACCTGGGGAGACGACTGGTTCTTCTCCTGGCTGAAAGTTTAGGTCATTTTAGTATGGATTGAAAATAGGATTATGACGAGTGAGACTCGTCATGAGATTGAAGCTTACCTTGAATCTCTTCGTATTGAGATTTTGGCCTTGTCCTTGCGGATAAGGCGGTGGGGGGCCAGAAGGTGTACTACTATATTTATAACCTGGGCCACTTGATGGTTGTTGTTGTTGCTGCTGTCTGCTAGACATCTCAGCGCTGATGGGTAAGTTCCAAGCCTCTTCTATAGACGGCAATTGCCGCCTCCTTCATTAAAACAAAAACACCTGTTAATGAATAGTATCATACATTTGCAAACAGTTCTTTTGGATCGTTAGATATGTGCGAGAATCCGAAAATGTCGGGTATCCAATGGTCAGGACGGGTCGGGAAGGTATCAGGTCGGAACGAGTCGGGTTCTCGAAAATTTCGGGAATCCCGATACATTCAAGAATCCCGTCCCGATCATCAATAAAATTCTCGATCCGACATTTTCGCGTTCTCGCACGCCCCTAGTAATCGTTTATTGTAAAAAAAAAACGTATCTCAAAGATTGTGCTATACACAACATAAACTGAAGATAATTTCAAATAAAAAAGAAATAGAAGTGTGATCCTCTCATAGCACAGTGTGTTCTATGTATGTAATTGAGCATATTGTAATTAAAAACTAATTGTAGTAAAAGACAAATACATTTATTTCCAACAGGTATATTTACATTTTGTACAATAGTGTGCCACCGGTAAATTTAATTTTCTTTAAAAATTTTAACTTGTACTTCTATACTATACAAATCATTTCCTTTTTTATACAAACAACTAATTATTTATATCGTCACTAAGATGTCAATATCACTAGAGATTTTTTTACTGAAATTAATCGTAACGTATAGACAGATTTACATATATAGTCTTTGTTGCAAAATCAACGATCTCTTAACTTCGCAGTTTAAAGTCACAATTTAAAAATAATTGAACGCCTCAGTACTGAGAAATTATTTCATATAAAATGCAAGTTTCCTGTATTGAATATGGATATAAAATAAATTGTAAATATATGTATGCAAGTTCTGAAAATATGCAACTCTTTCCACGGTATAGTGCTCAGCTAGAAACTTGCATTTCATTCCTAATTTTGTTAAGTACTTAACACTTAAGTCTTTGTGAAAACCGAGAGCATTAAAATTCAAGACTTAACCTTGTTTCATCAGCTTATCCACCAAGTTCTTTCCATTTATAAATTACGGAAAACCGTTGCAGTGACTCACAAATTTGTTACTCCAAATAACGATCATCTACATTATTATTCTGGCCTGTGGCTGCAGAAGAATAAAATGTGATCTCATCTACACTGGATTATGATTGAGTTGTCTCCTCTTCCTGATCAATTCCATGTACTCAAATTAATGAGTCAGTGTATATTCGTTAACGAGTCGAAACAGTTAATGAATTCAACTGATACAGTGACTCAGAAATTTGTTAGCACGTATCCTGGATTAGATCATCCACACTGTCGTTCCAACTTAATTTCCAACTTCAAATTTAACTTTCGCATGAATAAGCCCATCTAATGTAACATACAGGTATTGAATTTGATTGAAGCATATTTCTATGAAATTTCTGTCATTATTGAAATACTAAATATTGACAAAAGGGGACTCATCGAGAGTATAAAGTATTTAACCCTTAACTGCATAGTGTATCATATCACATACAGTTAAGGTTATGATTGAAATTTCCATCATCATGCAAAGAAGGGTTAATCATATGTTTTGCGTGTGAACGTTGAACATGGACTAGGCTTGGATTATTTCTAGGTTAGATCTGGGCCATTAGATCGGCCCGACAATGCATAATTACTGATCCTGTATATGATTATGTGCATTTTTCACATTTGACCTTGACAACATATGTGAAGATGAAGGTTACCAGAGCTGATTCCTCTTTTATCAATATTTACCGAGCACCCTTTTAAAGCTGATAAATTTTTAAAAATTGGACCAAACCGGCTGGAGTTCTTTTTGAGAGACTAGTAAACTAGTCCTTCGAAAATAATGTGTAGAATTCTTTGCCTTGGATTCTTGAAACAACTATGGGCGAATAAATTGTTAAAATTTAATGATGTTCAATGGCCGGCTCCACATAATCTGGGCGAGTAAGTGGGGGCACACGAACAAATTAATGAGTCAGTGCACGTCCATTAAGGGGTTTTAACAGTTAATGAATTTACTTGGCGGCGACGGAAGGCATCGGTGCTTGGCTCAAGTGACTCTGCAGGAAGTTTATCCTCTGTTGAAGGGATGGGTTCATCGGGGTGTTACCGCCGGACTTGGCGCCACCCAGGCTCGCCAGAGAGCCCGTGCAATTCGGTGTGTTGTTGTTGCCCCTAAACAATAGAAAAATTCACCATTAACGCACCGTTCTAGTAACTGTTTAGACAGGCGAGCTTTCCGTGTCTCCTCCCCATTTTTTTTTGTTTTCTTTTTTTTTTGAATGCTGACCTGTCTTCCGACTTACTTATTCGCCTGCGTTTACACATATGTATGTCCTTAACGCACCAATTTATGGAGCGCCTACTAGGCAAAGAGTATACAACATGTACAATGGATAACACAAATACAAGTGATGAACTGCCTCGTTCCAAGCAGATGAATATCGCGAACTTTTTGCACTGTCCCTGATGAGTTCAAGACTATCTTTCAGTGGCTTGATGATAAAATGTGGAATCGTTGATTTGAGAAGGCGGGGATACCAGAATTTGGCAATACAGGTGGTCTTGTGTCGCAGCATACACCTCGGGAGGTGGTCATGCTTTCGTCTTTGAAAAAACGACATTTTATAGTTGAATGAAGTGCAGCTGATTCCACTTGATAATACTTGATAGATTAGATACATTTTATTCGAAATTGTAGATAATAGTATCGGTATATATTTCTGCCAAGATACAAGCTATATTTTCCAAAAAAATGTAGAAGTATCAGAAATACCAATATTAAATACAATTTAATATTTAAGTGTAAAGAGTCAAGTTAAACCTTTGCGGTCCTCTTTTCATTTTTTCGACACAGAGGCGATCCATCTTTTTCATTAAAAATTTGCGTCTACCTTGAATCTCTGCCAGTAAACATGATAGTTTTCGTTGTATAGTCTTAGGTCGATTATGTATTCGAATCGGATGGTCTCTGACGACCTTGAGGCGTCCTTGGTGCTCAGTGCATATGAAGTTTGATTACATAAGACGCTCAAATGTTTTTGGATGAGGTAAGCTTACGAACGTGCCAACAAAAACATTGCATTCTTTTTCTAAACAAAATTTCAAGGTGATCTAAAACTTTGTATGTAAAGATCCCGGATGTTTGTTTCATTTATTAACCCAGAGATGACTTCTGGTGTCCTTCGACTACCAGAAACAAGATCTACGATTAATCGAGATACCAAAAGTCATCCTGAGGTTAGTCATTAATGAAGAGCTTGTGCATTAAGAAGGAACTAACAAGAACTACAATCTGAGCACTGAAATATTAAAGTACAAACAGTGTAAGCATAATGGGTGTACATATAGTTTCACTGAGAGAACTTGAGGTTCATGAGAGGAGTTAAGGAAAATTAGTGAATGGCAAGGGGTCTTTCACACTGCCACCCAGTTAATTACGTTAATAGCCATTCAAACAGTCGCGGCTGATAAACAAAACTACTGGAAAAAGTTTGCTCACAGTGTTACAAGATAAGAAGGACCTCGATCAAGAATTAAACTGTTTTGGTGCCATAACAGTGTGCAATCCTCAAGTCCACTCGGTAGATCTATACACTAGGTAGACCTAGATTAAGCACAGCTACATTAGGGTTACTCTTATATTAGGTAGTTTCAATATTATCAGATCTCTATAAGCACAGTCCTAATTTTAATGAAGCTGGGACCAACAGTTCAACCGCAAAGGATCGAACCTAAGTACTTCAATCATAAATATCTTACAAAAGTAAATCCTTAGGGACGAGCGACGTTTATTTATTGTCGAACCGAACAATGTACATCGGTGTGCCGCGTCAAAGACAATGAGGGAGTATGAAATCAGTCTAACCAGGAATATTACTCCAATGATCCCCTATAATTTCAACAATGCTTCTACACAATACCTGTTCATTATACACAGATTAGCCCAGTACTATAAATTACACGTTTGTACAGAGACTTTACTTTTTAAAATGGAATAACAAAATATGGCGAGCAGTGTCAAACCTCGAAACCCTCTTTGAGCTTCCAGTTGTGAATGAAAGATAAAGTTTGTTGGGTCGTAGGGGATCTCTTGGCCAATATATCTGGCAAGGGGAATTTCGAATGGAAGAGAAAGAAATTCCTTATAAGCGAACATTCCCCATTACATATCTGGTTGCATTCGGTGCAATAGAACGCCTCGCGCCGGTTATTTTACCTGGATGCGTTGACGTAACAAGCTAGTGCGTCTTTAGGCTGGCAAACGCTTTCGTACAAAATGCCCAGATTAGTCCACGCAGCCGAGTGAGATTTATCTAACTGTACCGCGCATATATAGGCTTGTAGAGCGTCCATAGGCTGGTTCTGCTGCTGGTAGAGGACGCCTATGCTGCACCACGTGTCAGCGTTCCCTTCGGACTTTTCCACAGAGTTTCTGCAACAATAGACCAAGCACGTTATGCAATAATCGATCATCTATCAGGCTCTCCGGCCGAAAAGTCTTCTCGTTTTTGTCTAGGCGGCCCAAGGAGAACTCGGGTTTCACTTAATTAAATTAAACTTGACTGAGCTGTGTGCACGTTGCTCGTTCTGCTGGGCTACCTCCTTTCAGAACTGTCTCTGTGTTTACTGTATATCTTCACTGATCATTTTATAGTCGTCTAAAAATACTGAAGCTTGAGCCATCAACATTGCTCAATCAAGCTTAATCAGTGATCGAATAAATTAAATAATGCAAGTTCTATCTTGATCAAAGAAGACATTTGGGCCATACATCTTTAGAAAAATATTTTAACGTTCTGGACAACTAGGTGATTAGTGAATGCAATTTAAAAGTGTTTTTCAATTTAACATTGCTCAATCAAGCTTAATCAGTGATCAAATAAATTAAATAATGCAAGTTCCACCTTGATCAAAGAAGACATTTGGGCCATACATCTTTAGAATATTTTTTTAACTTTATGAACAACTAGGTGATTAGTAAATGCAATTTAAAAGTGTTTTTCAATTTAACATTGCTCAATGAAGCTTAATCAGTGATCAAATAAATTAAATAATGCAAGTTCCACCTTGATCAAAGAAGACATTTGGGCCATGCATCTTTAGAAAAATATTTTAACGTTCTGAACAACTAAGTGATTAGTGAATGCAATATGAAAGTGTTTTTCAATTTATAAGTCACTTTTTCAGTTTCTCTTTTTGACTCAGGTCATTTCCAAGGTAGAAAAGTACACGTTAATTTCAAGCATACGTTACCTGTACGCGATAAATGCATCATGGACTTTCCCAGAAGCTGCAAGGCAACGTCCAAGCAGGTAAAGGCTTTGGCCGCTCTTCGGTTCCGCCTCAATAGACTTTTGAAGGCAGTGAATAGCAATCGCTTGCTTTTGCTGTCTCGTTATGCCCAGCACGGTGCAGTCAACCACGTGGTACATCCATCCTGGAAACCAGAAGATCACTATTAACGTTGCTATACCGATGCATTTCTGATTGATCCTGTATCGACTATTTTTCCCTGTCTAATTATTGATATTTCTCTAACAAAAAATTTCGTCCTCAACTATATACTTTATTCTATCATTGAGATAACAATAAAATGTCCACTAAAGACACAAATCCTAATAGAAAACTGATCACAGGACCTATCGAAACAATTCTAAAAATATTCCATACAGTTGAATGGATCACCAATTAATCACACCAACCACGTGGTGCATCCATCCTGGAAACCAGAAGATCACTATTAACGTTGCTATGTCGATGCATTTCTGATTGATCCTGTATCGACTATTTTTACCCTGTCTAATTATTGATATTTCTCTAAAAAAAATTCGTTTTCAACTATATACTTTATTCTATCATTCAGACAATGATAGAATGTCCACTAAAGACACAAATCCTAATAGAAAACTGATCACAGGACCTATCGAAACAATTCTAAAAATATTCCATACAGTCGACAGCTGAATGGATCACCCACCACGTTCCACAAAATCTCGAGTAAGCACCAATCGAATCCACACCAAAATAAATAGTCCAAGCAACGATAGAAATCCTGCTTAATCCTGTCACGATCTTTCAAGGTGCAAAAGAATATTTTGCAAAACTGCTACCCGCAACGCACCGGGCTCCACGTGCCTCACCATCTACAGGTATTATCGAAGCCTCCTGCAGACTTCCGGAAGTGCTTTCACGTGGCCGAAGATCACGCGAAGATCTATCCAACGTACACACCGAATACGCAAGGATTGTAACACATAGATGCAACAATTGAGAAGGATTCGCGAACGATTCGACGAACTCACGGGGGTGGGAGCACTGTTAAAACACGCGAACTAGCCCTGCAGTGGCTTCCGGAGGGATGATCAACGTTCCGATGGATCGCTGCGAATCGAGAAACGTGTTGCCTGAACTGTAGACGAGTACCGAACTGAATAGATTTTCGCAGGTATAACCTAGGGTAGCCATTTTTACCCACTCTCCCTTCGAGACGGGTCTCGAATTACAACCCTCTATAAACATAGGCGTAGAAGCCTGGTCGAGCCTCTTCGGCAATCGGAAAATACAATTCGGACAATGTCTTCTCCGTTTGACAAATGTTTACATTTTTAAAATGAAAAATATTTTCTGGGGTATAAAAGATTTACAGAACGATATTTTCTTTGCAAAGTACCTTGATTTTCTAATTACAATTATTAAATGATTGAGTTAAATTTTTCAGTTAAATCATTAAATTTAAATTTGATTTTTTTAAAAATTTGAGTTAAATCATTAAATGATTAAGTTTGTTTTTTACGATCGAATCGTAGCGCCTAGATCATTTCCTAAGAAGTTTATTTACCTTGATTTTCTGTTCTAAATTATTCAATTATATTATATACATTCGAAATTATTAAATTTATCAAACGAGGTTATCATATGATTTATACTTTATACAATTAACATCTACATTCAGCTTCTATTTAAAATACGGAAATTGGGTAAATTTGATTTTCGCTGCTACTCGTGTAAAAGCATGAAGTTGAAATGCAATATTAAATTTCCTCGAGCTTTACATCCTAAAAGCGATTCTTTTGTCTCGAGGATAAGCGAAATGCCTTTTTCCAATAAACGGACAAATTATTTCCGGGTGGGAGGAGACGGTTAGTTCGTATTAAGACTGTCGAAGCCGACGTTTAGCTAGCTTATTTTACTAAATGGCTGTCGGTCTACGGATTGGTTCTGAGGAAGTGTCTGTGTGTACGATGCTGTTCTTAAAGGCAGCTGCTAGCCTGTAACGGTACACCTTTATTTTCCAGTTCTTTCATTCATTATTATCTTCTGCGAACAGACCTGCTCCTCTCGCTGAGGATTGAAAATCCGAGGACAGGATGCTGGCAAATCTGTCAGCAGGAAGTTAATTTTGATTTCTTTGTTATTATACTCTGAGAGATCAGCGACAATAATCGTATTGAATGTATAGAGACGATAATTATTGTACATTACAGGTGTTGCAGAAATTTGGTTCGGTTTTTGTGGTCCGATATGAGTGTGTCTAGTTTGAGTGTCCTATTCTTAATCAGGTTATTTTTACTTGGTCTTTTCTATTTAGTAGTAGCGCCGGGTTGAAGTCACTTATGTTATTTCGAGCTTTGTGTAGCTTGGTTGGTCTGCTATTTTTCCATTCTTCGTTCCACATTTCCGTTAGTGCTTTTGTGCAGTACTTTTGAAGGTCTTGATGAGTTGTCTACTCATATTCCATTATATTTGTGCTAGAGCTAGAGCTAGAGCTTCATTGCCTTCAATACCAATATGAGAGGGGATCCAGGAATATAAAACTTCTCTTTTGTCTCGTTTAAGGGTTTCATTTAATTCGATAATATCTCGGATTATTGTGTTATTTGTAATATGAAAGTTTGTTTACTTACTAATACCTGGTACAGGTTTGACCTTTCGAAACACCCTGTATTGGTATAATTGATGAGAGAAGATTCAACATTTTTTTCAAAGACTTCCTTGTTGAAATTTATCATAATCAGAGTCCCCCAGCGTTATCCTATGTGCATATTCGCGACTCCGGCGAACCAGGCGACGAAACCAGTTTTCTTGTCGGATGATTTTTAATCCGTACTACTCGTAATCCTTTTTATTCGACTGTTTCGCGATACGGTGACGGGCTAACATTAAACACGGGCCCGTGTGCACGACGCAATTCGAAACGCGGTAATTTTTGCGACTCCGCAACGCCGCACTCTCTAAATTAAACACGTGCCGTGGGAAAACGCGAGTTTTGCAACAAGTTATTACACAATCGTAGACCGCGATGCTAAATGCACGGCGATTCTAAATGGAATTAAGTCGGATCGTAAACACCCTGCCGGCGTTGAAGTGTCCTCACTCGGTGCTCTAATTGTCACTCATTACCGGGTCCACGGATGTTCGTGTAAACTGTATTTAGCCGTTTTTGTTAGCCAGTTTGCTAACGCGAAACTTAAACGGAAACGCGTCTCTTTCGCTCGCGGATTTTATCCAGTCGCAAAACAGCCGAAATTTTTCGAAATAAGAGTCAAACGCTGTCGCGATAGTTGCATTTTTACATTTCTATATTTTTATGCATTTTGGTTTTCACGATGCTCTACTTTGTAACTTTGTTTGTTGTACTTTGTATTTTGTTGAAAATTTTCAAATTTTTATATTGATTTAAATTAAAGCTGAGAGTGAGGAAACAAATTCTACATGTTTTCTGGAGTTTTAGTTCTCTGTGTTCCTATGGCTTTTTATTTTTATGTGTTTCATAGCTCATGCTTCATGTTTGAAATTGTTCCTTTTTTGCAAAAAAGGATGGAACGCTGTTGCAACAGTCGCATTTTTATATTTCTATATTTTCATGCATTTTGATTTTCACAATACTCTACTTTGCAATGAAAATAAAAATCTCATTGCGTTTTCTATAGTTCTCTGTAAATTTTCAAATTTTAATATTGATTATAATTAAATCTGAAAGTGGATAAACAAATTCTACATGTTTTCTAGATATTGTTTTCTTTGAATCGTCTACGGATTTATATTTTTATGTGCTTCATAGCTCAAGCTCCATGTTTGAAATTGGTCGCCAACCCTGTTTTCGTTTATAAAAAGTTCCACGACTTGGTTTTCTCGTGTTTCGATAAGTTTCAGTACGCCTTCAGTTTTCGGTTATAATACTTGTTGAGAATAGCTGTTGATAGCGACCAGATTTCGGCCCGTCTCGAATTTCCGCCGGGCAAGGCATATCCAGAGAAAAGGAGCGTGAAATTCCAGCATCAAGAGGCGAGGACTTAAAATGGATGATGAGGATATTTCGCCGCGATAAAATTTCATTACGCCGGCATGCGGCTCGCCCGGAAATTATGCGAAACCTCGAACTCAAATTGATATTCTTGGATAATTTGAATGCCTCCTCCATACGCGGCGAGTTTCGATCCGGCGCCATTTAAATCTTTTTACGGGACCATGTTGTGATGTTTTAAAATTTTGTTCAGGTGAAACCGCCTCGAACGCCCGTTTTAAAGGGTACTTTGTAAACGCGCGTATTTTACAGGCGGCCCCCGAGTAATTTGATAAATGTACACAGAGCGATCCGAAGCATTGGTGTGTTGTATACGGACTGTGGCATTTAAAAGGGTATACTTAAATATCGGTATTTTTAGTTGAAAATAAAGTTGAAAAAACCGTATCATCATAAAGGATACATTCACGTACAAAGAGTTTATATTTCTTTCTTTTTTTTAATGGAATCCTGAATCTTTTACGTTATAGAGCATAACATTTTCAGTGATCAGCGAATACGCAAAACTAATCGAAACCCGGAGTTCAATGGATTTACGCCACTTTCTCTCGACCTGACCGATAATTCACACGAGAATTCGCTGTAATGGAAGTACAGTTCGGACATTTACAACGAAGAGGTCTGAACGTTTTACCGAAATGCAGTTAGGACCGTCGCGAGATCGTTTCTTTGAAAGAACGAGAAAGGGTTATGAATTTTATGACGGTGCAATGTCCACACTGGCTCGCAGATATTCCAGAACTATTACATTTCTGGCATTGCCCTGGAGCTGGTTGGCCAAAACGAATTTTTGCAATGATGGACGTTC
Organism: Lasioglossum zephyrum; assembly: GCA_028455615.1. Taxonomy (NCBI): domain Eukaryota; kingdom Metazoa; phylum Arthropoda; class Insecta; order Hymenoptera; family Halictidae; genus Lasioglossum; species Lasioglossum zephyrum. The sequence continues at coordinate 7,629,323 of CM052320.1, read as the reverse complement.
ACACAGGTTACTATTTTCAAAAATTAGCGAATTCGTGTATCAAGGAACCAAGTTCATTAATTAGTCGATATAGTACACAGCTACCTTGTAATTTTATTGCTACTTGGTTCCTTTTTTTATTATTATTATTTAACGCGACGGGACCTACAGTTTAAAAAAAAAAGGTGGGTTCCGAACCACCTTGGGTACCACAGTTTGGAACCCACCTTTATTCTAAACTTTAGGTCCCGTCGCGAAATAATTCTCATATAAGAATTCAAAACGCGACGTTAAATAATAATTTTTAAAAAAAGGAACCAAGTAGCAATAAAATTACAAGGTAGCTGTGTACTTTATCGACTAATTAATGAGCTTGAAAAGTTCCATCTTGCCATCTCTTTCCTGGTTTAGTTTACCCGATTAAGCGTTTCTGCCAGATTGGACCGTGTAGCCAATTAGGATCGTGTGACCCTCGACTGGTAATTCCCTAATTTCACGGTGAATCGGACAGTCGACGGTCCTGCTAAAAAATCGGGACTCCTCTCTGCTGTTCGATCCGCACGTTCCCACGAAAACACGAAAAACCCTCGGTAGGTAAACCCAGCCGTAAAACGTTGAAGCACAATGGCGCTCCAGGGCCATCCGTGACTATTTACAGTTTACAACATAATTACACCGGGCGAATAATCGCCGAGAGTAACAATAAAATCGCACGCGTTCACGGAAACTGTGGTCCATTTTAGCCAGCGGCTGCTGACCATCCACCCCGGATGAGCGTAGAAGGACGACCATTCAGAGTGCAATGCTACGGTGCTGACAGTGTCAACGCTTAGCTCTGTCGCTTCGGGTACGCGAAAGGTGGACCGTGTAAAAAAACGACAGAAAGGGACAACTGTCGAGAAAGACCGGTCCCCAGGCATCGACACGCGAGAAGCCGTAAACAGGTTGTAAAGAGTCCCGTACCGTTTCGGGACACGCTGTCACACGATGCTGGCACCATCCGACTCGGAAATGATTAATTGCAAATCACCTTTATCGCGAGACCGTTCTTCGATCGTGTGTAACTGTACATCCACCAAAGAAGCATTAAAAGCGACTTCACTTTGCGAACGTCTCAAAAAAAAAAAAAAAAATACCAAGACATCTTAAGTAAAATATAAATTTTCAATTTTCGTCAAAATTTACAGCATCACTTCCAAAATAGACTTTCCTTCCAAGGCAATACGCTTTTGTCGGCGTAAAATTCAATCATAAAAGCACTTCTTGCAAGCGTTTTCTGGTATGACCTTCAGCTCATTCAGAGAATTCTGTTTCACGACCTCCACCGAGCTCAAAACGACGACCTCGAAGGGGCAATTTGAGTTTGGGGAATATCTGAAGAATATGGAGGTTGGTTGACGACGGTTGTCGAATGATTGACCATAAATTCGGTTATAACGGTTGATTTGTGAGATGGCAATGTTTGTGCGTTGTGAATCGAAGACCTTATTCAACATTTTCAACGAATCGGTACAACAGATTTCGTTGGCAACACAGAATTTTAAGCAAACTCTTCGGTCAATTCTTTTTTCCATGGCAACCATTGCAAAACACTCTTGGGGTAGACTGATACACTCGGCAGAGCTGTGAACAAAACTTTGCAAGTTTTATTTTAAATATTACCCTCCACCCGAAGGACCATCTTCAGCCATTGTAATAAAATGAATTTTCGTTGGAACATTCTTCCAGAAGATCTAGCCCAAAGAAGTAGAGGTAGATATTTTGTTGGTTACTAACACAGTTCTGCAAAATCTGTATTGTTGAAAATGATCAAAGTGTAATATTTACAAGTTTACAATCCTACTAACTTCCAGAAACAAAAAATTCAATATCTCTTACAAATGGGGATGTCTCGGTATTTTTTTTACCACGTTTTTATTAGCTCGCTTTCTTGTTTGTCTGTTTGTCTGTTTGTTCGGTGGCAAATTTTGCAATTGATTTTAAACTAACTTCCTGATGTTTTTGATTCATTCCAGCTTCATTTCAGCTTCCTAAAATTGATGAACATTTTGACCATAGTAAATAATTGAACACTGATCATTTCCAACAATACAAATTTTGCAGAATTGTGCAGTAACCAATAAAATATCTACCTCTACTTCTTTGGGCTGTATCTTCTGGAAGAATGTTCCAACGAAAATTCATTTTATGGCTGAAGATGGTCCTTCGGGTGGAAGGTAATATTTTCAAAACTGCGGGCCGGAGGTATTTTTGGGATGAGTAATATTTCTTGGGGTGTAAAGACGCGACCAAGGACATCCGACGCGTTTCTCCGGGTAGAACCGTGCTATTCAGCTACCTTTTATGCAATTTTCATACGACTGTACTATCGTCGAGGGTTTTTGTGAGATGCAAGTGGGTCAGCGACGACGCGCCGCTTGACCTGTATAATCTTTCGGTTCTACCTGCCGTGTCACGTACCGCTGCCTCATTAAAGGGGTGTCGAGTAGGCTCGCAACACACATTTTACTGGGAGCTACCCCCTCGCCTTGGCTGCTGAAGCAGCCGGAGATCCTTCGCAACCGTTCCTCCTGCCTTTCTCCCCAATTCATAGAAAATTGCACCTGCCGAAGGTTTCGATCCGCAGTTCTTGCTAGTCTCGAAATCGGAGAATTTACACTTTGTAAATTGTTACAGGTAGTCACTATGACTGGGTACCTAAGTCTTACACAATCAGTGAGGTTGTAAAAATATTTCTTTCATTAATTTATGAAGTCCTAAAATATTATGCAAATTGTTACAGATAGTCACTATGACTGGTACCTAAGTCATTCACAATCAGTGAGGTTGTAAAAATATTTCTTTCATCAATTTATAAAGTCCTAAAATATTATGCAAATAACTATAAAACACTAAATGGTCCCTTAACGTCTTACTGACCTACTAAATACTGGCAACGAACGTGAACGCCAAGCGCAGAAAGGAAAAGTCTAAAAAATATAAATTACGCGCGTGTAAAGCAAACAAAACGAATTGGCAATCGGGGAAAAGCGCATATGAAATGTATACGGCGGAAGTGAATAACAGAGACGAAAGTACGTGGAAAGTCGGTCGAGAGAGGATAATAAAGAAAAAAAATGAGAAGAGCGGGATAGAAAAATATGAGAATATGAGAGAATTGGACCAGTCATAAATGAGAGAATTGGACCAGTCATAAACGATATCCCGTGAACCATTGGAAAACTATTGAAGTTACCCGCCCGAAGTAAGAAAATGAAATAATATTAAATCGATGGTTGTGAACGTCTCTAATTTATCAGGGACAAAAAAATGGACTTTAATTCAGATAGAAGGACTCTAATAATAAAAAGGGATGAAAGGAAACTGAACGTTTCTGAATAAAATCTTTTTTGCACAATAATGAATAGATATAAATATACAAACAACTGCTGTGTGAACGATGAATTGATAAAGAAAACGTAATAAAGGAAAATATATTTATAAAGATAGGGGTCAAGCAAAACAAAGACGAAGTTTATTTAACACAGCAGGTAATATAAAACAAACAAATCAATAGAAACAGCTCGAAATTGAAGTAAAAAAGCAAAGATAGGGGGTAATATAAAATAAACAAGGCAATAATCGAAGATGTAAATGAGGGTGAATCTCAATTTACAAAAAAGAAACCAACGAGAATGTTGCAGTGTGACTGCCATAACAGAGAATAAATAAAATAATCTTCATCGATGCAAAATTCTGAATACAAATGCAAACAGAAACCGTGAACGGGGGAATGAAATTAAAATTACAAGAGGTCAATAGAAGGCGTTTAATAAGAGGGGTGGTGAAACAACATTAAGGGATTGAAGCTGAATAAATTGTAAATTCAAACGCAGAGACGAGTTGATCGAAGAAGTGAGCGTGGGGTGAAAATTTCGATTAAAAACTTTTATGAAGGAGGAGGGGGTGAAAGGAGGTTGAAGAAAATAGCGGGAAAGAAAGGGGAGGAAATAAGGGGCAAAAGATAGTTTCCCATGATCCTGTCTCGTCATTGGATCTCTCTCTCCTCTTCTCTCGTAGCTACCCCTTTCTTCTCTCGTTGGATCCGGGCACATTCTCCCGTTTCCACCTCCTGCCTTGAATCTCATCCCCCAAGCTACCCCGACCCGGAATAAATCAATACACGTGTCTGCTACTTGGTGGTACACTCGGGGGTCGAACCTTAAGCCCGAATTCCGAGGAGCCGAAAAGTTCGGTGAACGCGAAAACGCGTTGGAGAAAAACAATTCGCGAGGGTGATTTTAATTAACTCCCTCCCCCTCCCTCTCGAGGTCGCTGAGAAATTATCGTCGGAAAATAAAAGCCCCGCTCCTGATTAAGCCCGCGATTGTTTAATTACGGTCGAACGCCGTGGACGCCTGGCAATCACGGAAGCTCGAGGAATTTTTAATAACGGCCGACCATCGGGCCAGGCCTCTCTCGCTCTCTTTATTTTCTGCGAATCAACCGATCCCCACCCGCAAACAGAAAACGCAAACGATTTTCATCCGATCGGGGAAAAAATTTTCCGAAACGCAAACCTTCCGATTTGTTTTACAAATCATAGCGTCCCGTTCTTTTTTGAGTTCACAGCCTCCCTTCCTAAGGGTTCTCTGTTGCGCATCATCGTAGAGGAAATTGCTTTTATTGGAAATATTTTCCAGAACTTTTTGTTTTAGTCGTACATTTCATTTCTTCAACTTTGGGAAGATAGGTTGTGTTCGCGACGCCTCCGACTCCGTCGGAACATTCTAAATATTTAAAGAAAGAACTAATCTTTTGGTCTGCTAGAGAAACGGGAGACTATTGGTTCTAACCATTTCCAAATTCGGGTGCTCACGGGCGTTGCTGACTTTGCGTCGCTCGCATTGTTTTTCACTTTCGCTGGTGCTAACGATTGTCGCTTGGTTAGGTTCTCTTGATTTAAATTCGAACGCCACAATTTAAGTTCGAGCGCACCGACTTTTCCAAAACAGGTTGCAAATAAAGAATTGTATCAACTTTTTTTTCTATAAAGCCAAATTCAACACTCAGGAAGCTGTATAATTATTTTAATCGAATGTGAATAATAATACTTCTCAGAATCGTTGAAAGGGAAACTTTATATACCGTGCAATTCTAGTACTGTGATATTTGAGAGTTGTCTGTAACTGGAACGCTTTAAATAATTTAAATGCTGAAAACTACAAACTAGTGAGCTTATAGACTTCTGTGTTTCTCAGAACTTCAGGCTTCATTCCTTCATATTGTTTGTACGTTCGAAATTGTGTACAAATATTTATTATTTGATTTTTGTACATACTTTTTTATCTCTCCCTCCATATATATATTATTTGCAAACATTCTTTTTAGTTGAGGATCTGTTCGTAATAACGCGTGATTAAATGTATAGACGAATTTGGAACACCTGGCTAAAATCAGGGTGGGAAATGATTTGTATTCGACTCACCTAATTGGCGGCAAATGTCAGCCTTCAGATGAGAGGGCAGTGTCTTCTCTTTGAGCAACGACTCGTAGTGCTCCTTGGCTAGGCGATACTTTCCTTGAACCTCGTAGAGGTGGGCTATGTGAAATTTTACTGCAACAGAAAATGGATTAGTTAAAATATGTATAATCTAGAATACACATATAATAATGGGAAAATCTAACCCGCTTCCAGTCTCGAATCAATATTCACTCATTTCTCAAATACTACAAAATGTTTAATTTCACTCTGCACTGTAACCCGACGCATTCGATTGAAATCGGATTTCCGGAATAAAACACGTTCTTTTTTAATTAAATCGCGGTGAAAAGCGGCTGAAATATCGCGTGCTCTTTTGTGCGACTATTTTCGAGCTACATCTCGTGTAGTGAACTAATTGTAAATAAAATCAATTGCAAAATTTGCCACCGAACAAACAAACAAACAAACAAACAAGAAAGCGAGCTAATAAAAACGTGGTAAAAGAATCAAGTGGTATGATATTCAAAAATTTATCCATTGTATGAAAAGAATGAGATAACAAGCAAATGGATTTACCAATGTTATCGAGATTTATCCTTCAGAAATATTTCCAATTTTGAACCGCACCGAGGTTGGGGACAAACACGTTCGTATAGATAGAGACGTTCGCCATGGTTGGGAGTAATTAGCCGACCTTCTATAATTTTCCGCCAGTGTCGAGTTACACTTCCCGTCAAGTTCCCCGACGCTTCCCAACCACGTGATTAACCAACGCGCAACGTGCGACTGACCTGGATGTCGCGGTCTCGCTCGAAACTGTATCGTTCTCGCAACTTCTAGCCGGATTAAGAGGACAAGAGAGGGAATTCTCTACAAGGAAAGTATTCCACAAATGATCAGGTGTGGAAACACCGTTCCGTATGTCCGATGATTCACACGGGAATCACAAACCACGCCGCGCAATCAAATCTCCAGACACGCTTTGCACAATAATAGAATACAGAAAATCACTTTATGAAATACAATTCCAGATTATCTCTATCGACATTCCAAGGACGAATTTAATCTCGATTTAAAAATATGCACTTGTATTGTATATGTATAAAGAAATATATTGTACAAGACAAAAATTTGTATTTTGTACTTTGTACTTAATTTTGTACTTAAAAATTTGTACTTTGTATTGCTGCCTAATTATACATTGCTAATTATATTGCAATTATGAAATTATAAAATTATAACCTATTTATATTGCCTAAGCTTAAAAGCAAATATTTTGAAAATATTATAAAGATATTTATATCTTTATTGTTCTTATTTTATGAAATATTATTGCATTATAAGATACGTTGAATTAAATAACATTACAGGCTTCCAAATAATAATTGTTCTCATCGGTCTCGGTACAAACAACGATTATACAGAAGATAGATAAATAAATTTATTAGAACAATTATTATTTGGAAGCCTGTAATGTTCTTTAATTCAATGCATCTTATACTACAATAATATTTCATAAAATAAGAACATTCCAATTTTTCTGAACAGTGTACGTGCGCTAGGGAAATGAATGAATAGGGATTTAAGTTGACGAGCATCGCAGACAACATAGCAGTCGGAAGCACCGGTTTTTAAAGGGTTAATAACGCAAAAATCACGGTCCTGGAAGCACGATGGCTCAGCCGTGATATCCGTATCATATTTTTATCCCTCTTGCTAAATTTAGATTATAATTAAACAGTGGGACGTCTTCCGCGTGAGTGTCCACGTGACTCATTCATGTCTCACGGTAATCCGAAGTGACGCGGATAAAGCTATACAGCGGCATGAAATCCCGTCCGGAAAGAGTAACGGAGATTCCCGTTTTATTAATTAAGGCTTCAAGGCTTCGCTTTCCTCTCTCTCTCTCTCTTTCTCGCTCTCTCCCCCCTCGCATCGCGTATTCTTACTTAACACATTACGGTATAGTAATCGCACAGAAGAGCGCCTCCGGAGGACAATAGCCAGTTGTAAAAGTGTGCTAATTCTTTTCTCTCTACTTTCTTTTTCAAGCAACTTCGCTGGTTTCTTTATTCAGTTCTCTGCTACTGTCTCATTGCTGGTTGAATTTATTTATTTCAGTATCCTTGTTTCTCAGGGTGAATAATTCATTGTTTTTACATGCTTTAAAATTATTAATCCCATTGCAAACCTAACACAGAAAAGTTTGTTTTGCTTTATGTTAATTTGAATGAAATTTTAATTTCTACATTCAGGGAATGAGAAATAAAATGCAACCGCATTTAAATTGTATAATTTTTAATCAAATTAGAGTCTATGATAATTCCATGATTTATAAATGCACGAAAAATCAGGAAAGTTGAATCGAAGGCGTTCTCCGAAGGATCATTTGTCGCGAGGAAATGCGGTGAAAAGAAAATTCGCTGTTATGGAAGTACAGTTCGGACATTTACAACGAAAAGGTCTGAAAGTTTTACCGAAATGCAGTTGGGACCGCTTTAAAATGATTAATACTATTGCAAACCTAACACAGAGAAGTTTGTTTTGTTTTATGTTAACTTACATGAAATTTTAATTTCTTCGTTCAACGAATAATAAATAAAATGCAACCGCATTCAAATTGTATACATTTTAATCAATTTGAAGTTTATGATCATTTCATGATTTATAAATGCACGAGAAATCGGGAAAGTTGAATCGAAGGCGTTCTCCGAAGGATCATTTGTCGCGAGGAAACGCGGTGAAAAGAAAATATGCTAGATTCCTGGTTCGCGTGTAAGTAACACTTAGCGAAACCGTCGAACAATGCGCGATAAATGCTATCGTTGTTGCTCGTGATGTAAGAGCAGCTCTATCACGGTTGAAAACCGGGTCAAGTTCGCGGAGGAAAGTGAGCAAAAGATCCATGGCCGCGATGCTGTCAAGATGTTGCGCGCAGGTATGCAATTGGCACTTTCCACGCGGACGAAGTATCGATTTCATCGCGGCTCGCTAAACAATACACATGTATGAAAAGTGGCCACGCGAGACCTCGATATCGGCGTTCCGTTTTTTACATTTCCACATTTACGCTCCGCACGCTTCGCTACATTATTATTTACTAAATTCATTTCGACGCGTTAACAGAAAGTTTAATATTTGTGTAATTCATATCAGTGTAAATATGATTTTAGCCAATTTATTCTATCCAAATATTTAGCCACTGGAAATACATACACAACTTAAATGTCCTCCGAAATTGTACTGATCTGTTTTCAATTGGCTAGTATTTTTTTTTGTATTCCCTTATGCAATATGAAATTGTTATTCAAGATAAAAAATGTAAGAATTAAGTACAAGATAGAGGTAAAGGTATAACAAGCAACATTTCCATTTGATTTTATCCAACTATTTAGCCAGTGGAAATAAATACACAATTTAAATGTCCTCCGAAATTGTACTGGTCTGTTTTCAATTGGTTAGTATTTTTTTTATTCTTCTATCCAATATAAAATCATTATACAAGATAAAAAATGTAACAATTAACCACAAGATAGAGGCAAAGGTATAACAAACAACATTTCCACTTGATTCTACCCAACTATTTCACCACTAAAACTACAAATGTTAAATGTCCTCTGAAATTGTACTGATCTGTTTTCGATCGGCTCGTATTTTTTTATATATTCCCTTATCGGCGCAGCAACTGCCACAAGTCGTTACAGGGGGAAATAGCCGTTTCCGAGGGAGCTGTGCAAAGAATTACACTCAAGGGCAATACCGGGGTATGATTTCAGGTTGAACGAAAGCGGCGCACGGTAAACAGCTGCCAATACGTTATTTTTCTTTGGTATCGGGACGCGCGTAGGTGATGCAAGAAACAAAACCGGGACTTACTTTCGAGCTTGGAGAAGGAAGCAGGTGTCGTGGCATCGATCAGAGCGAGTGTCAGGTGCTTGAGGGCGGCGTCGAAGTCAGCGTGGACCTTCAGCATCAAGCCGAGCCGTAGGTGAACCTCGCAGGCTCGTGGAAATCCTGGCTCCACCCATAGCACCTGCTGGAATGCTTTCACGGCCCTGCCAACAGACAATGTAAGACAATGTTACTAAAACAGACACTTCAATTACTTATGTAAGAAAAGAAAAGAAAAAATAAACTTTCATCCCCTCTGCAAACAAATTATTTATCATACTTTAACAAGTCGTCTTCGAGCAATTAAAACGTACAATGAATAAAGAAATTGGTTGAAGAATTAAAGAAATTAGTTTTTTTTATTTCTATTATGTTCGCCTTAGGGTTATTATACAATTATTTATGTAAGAAAAGAAAAGATAAACTTTCATCCCCTTTGCGAACAAATTATTTATTATACTTTAACAAGTCGTTGTCGTCGAGCAATTAAAACGTACAATGAATAAGGAAATTGGTTAAAGAATTGAAGAATCTTCCTATAATTATTTTGGAGTACCAAGAGATTAAGAGATCTATAGAGAAATTTTTATTTTTTTATTTTTATTATGTTCGCCTTAGAGTTGCATTTCTTTCAACTTCTCCTTTACAAACTCATCCTCCACTCATCTATTAACTTAATCCTACTTTACATATAGAGAAATTAATCGAAAAAGCAATTTTCTCGTAACTATAATATTCTGGAATAATTTTCTAGCACTGGAGAGTTGCGATTTTGCACCTCTAAAATATTCTGAACGCCGATGAAGCCACAGCAATTTGCAGTCCGAGTAGCGCACTCTGTGTCCGACAAATTGGCGGCGGCGATATCTCGAGATCTACATGATCGATCGGCTTCAAAACTTGGCGCGGACCTTCGTTACACCTGTCGCCATAGCTCGCACCATAATTAAGTCAAAGCAACTTTTTGTCCGAACGTTACGGGCCAGAAGAGATTAAAAGATCGACCAAGAAGAGATATTTATGGAGGGCAGGCAGCATATCAAACGTTTCAGCGACGTTCGTGGTCGGAACTTTTGCAAAACGATTCGAGACAAGAGACGTTGCTGCTCGAGGTGTCTGCGGTTTGCGAAATATCGGCGAACCATCCGGACAATGCGTGTTAAATATTTATTGGCGATCGTCCGGTCGCGGGGACACCCGTTTTCTCCGGGGTCGACGAACGACCATTACCCGTCGGAACAGTGACGATTTCCGATTGTCAGTCGTCGCACGACACATCACGGGCTTTAAGAACCGTTCCGTATATTTTCGTCGAGGTTAATAAAATTCTACGGTGTCCGTTGTTTGCGACCGCTCTCCTTTTATTCGACGAAACACGGTCCGTTTTTAGCAATCCGGAACGTCACACAGAGAGACCAGCTTCCGTACTCAAAAATTCACGTCCGTCGTTCAATCTCTGTCATTCTCTGACGCGGACGATTTGACGAAAGATGAACCACGATTCCATTTATATTGCATTCATTCTATCGCGCTTTTTCTGTTCTTTTTACGGTAAACTGCGACTGTGGTAGACGGATGGAAAATTGTAATTGAAAGCGAGGGGACGTTTATGGTTGAGTGGAAAATGTTTTGCAGACTCCCTTGTTCGTAAGCGGACTGGCGCTTGGTTTGCGAGCTGAGTTGTTCTTATTACTGTGCGACTCACGAATCAAATTTTGATTATACCGTCAACGTATTCAGGAAGCTACAATTTCGTTAAAAAATTTGGACTCATTTTTCTAAAAGAAATTTGCATAATACAGTAGATGAAAAACTGATGTTCATTCCTTAAAATACTGCAAATTCAACCGTCTGTGAAAACATTTAAACATTTTTACAGAAAATGGATCCACCATGGGTTTGCAGAATGAAACTCCCCCTTTGCAACGAGACCTCAAAACTTGATGTATGATTTTTTTTGGCCGATGTATTAAAGTTTTAATTAGAGATATATGTTTTTTTTATTGAGCCACTGAAACCTATTATAGGTTTATTTCAGCTTTAACAACTTTGTTTTTACAGTAATCTTGCAGTTAGTGTAAATATATTCTTATTTATATTATATTAAATTATTATATAAATAAATTATATATATTAAATATGAAGAATATATTCACAGGCTTTAATATTAGGTTTAGCAAAGAAAATGTCCGCTTTTAATGGTAGAAAAAACTTAATTTTACGCAACTTATTACCTAATATAATTCTTTGAGAAAGAGATGTATGTATTGCCAAATTTACAATACTGTAAGGCTTGACTTTGTCCCTGTTTGTGTTCTTTAAACCAGTTTTAAAAAATGGAACCTCAGATTACGAGATCTCTTTGTAAAGAGGAAGCTTCAGTTTTTGTGTGGTGGACGTTTGATCTTGTAACATTTTCAGGCACAATGAATGAAGCAAAATGAACGAAGAACCGCTTCGTTTGGCAAAACTGAAACATGAACGGAGGAAATATTTAATTACAGCTCGATGAAATGGAGTATTACATTGAAGATTCAAGGGGAATTCCTTCTCCGGTTCGGCGAAATGGTACTTTATCAGAAAATTGTGCTCGAACGAGCCCGAGATTCAGACATTCCCAGCGTTCGTGCCAAGAAGGAGGTACCGTTTACACTATCGGAAATTTGTTTTCCAGTAAAAGGCAGCTGCTCGGAGGTATTTGCACAGCCCTTAAAGCGCGTTAACAGGCTGCCTCGTCTCTCGTGTAATCGAATACCGACTCATCGAACACGCCGTATTAACGAGTTCCTACACGTAGCAACGGGATCAACCGCCTTGCGTGTTCAATCGACAAAATCATTCGAGTATGCCACCAGCGTTATATCAACATCGCTTTTTCGTCGATAAACAAACAAATCGATACGCTCCGCGGACTCGGTGAAACAATTCCACTATATTTGCCGTGCGAATAAACAATTTAATACCTTCCGATCGATTCGCTGTTTGGTCGAAATTATTTGCATTAGACCAGGTTCAAAACTGCAGAAAAACTTATGCAAATTTCATGATACACAGGCTGAAAAATTTTGATTAAAAAAATTGGTAAAAAATTTAATTTTATATTAAATAATTTTTAATGTTATATTTATTTTTATTTTATTTTATTGGGTCTATAACTTAAAAGACTATAAATAAGAAAAACTATAAAAAAATAACAGAATTATACAAGATTTTCTTTAATAAACGTTCAAATTTCCTAAAAAAATTCCGGTTTTTAAGTTATAGACCCAATAAAATTGATAAAGAATTAATATTTAGGGTTTCGCATGTTAGTAGCTGTTTGGCACGAAGAAGAAACAAGAAGCGAAGCGTAAAGTTCAGCGGTTGCATTACCGTCTGATCGATGAAAAATGGCGTCGGTTAAAAATGCACGGACTACAGGACGGGTTCGGTCGGCCTCTCGTCGCGTCTCCATTGAAAAACGAAGAGCAAAACAGGGGAAAAAGCGGAACGAGAAGAAGACGAAGAAGAAGAAGGAAAGGAACGGGAACGAAACATCGGCTGGCGTAATCGCGTGCATCGTGCGTACAAGTGCATGCGTGCCGACGATGCAGAAAGACGGACAACAGGAAACGGTCGGTGCGCTCCGACTTGTCACGCGACGAGTCTCGAACGAGAAACAACCATAGGGACAACACACCAGCATACCGGGAGCCCCGAATACTCTAACAAACAATTGCGCAGCGGCGAACGAGGCTCACGCAGGCGAATCGTCGTTCTCTCGGTGCATAGTGCATGCATCGGCCGGTGCATATATGCTCGGTCGAGCGAGACGCGACGACGAAAACCACGGCCAGCCTCGATGCCGCGAAACCACACCGGAAATAAACGCTTCCCGGCAACGAATGCTCGACCACGTGATCCACAGTGTTGCACAGGGTTGCATAGAGTTGCATTCGAGGCGCAGACAATGCGACCGATGCACCTTCGAGAATTTCGATATTTTTCATTGTGACGCGGATGGTCGAAAAAGTGAATACGTGTAATTGATACAGATTTGGAAAATGTATTTTTAAAATTTTGTAGATGGCTCGTTCATCTTCGCCAGCTTGCATCTTATCGAAACGGGACGGGCTTCCCGCTGCACCCGATGCACTTTCGCGAATTTCGATATTTTTCGAATACGTGTAATTGATACAGATTTGGAAAATGTGCTTTCAAAATTTTGTAGTATTTTCTATGTTGTTTGTAGATGACTCGTTCATCTTCGCCAGCTTGCATCCTTTCTAAACGGGACGGGCTTCTCGCTGCACCCGATGCACTTTCGCGAATTTCGATATTTTTCATTGTGACACGGATGGTAGAAAAAGTGAAAATGTGTAATTGATATAGATTTGGAAAATGTATTTTTAACATTTTGTAGATGGCCCGTTCATCTTTGCCAGCTTGCATCCTATCGAAACGGCAGGGCTTCTCGCTGCAACTCGATGCACTTTCGCGAATTTCGATATTTTTCATTGTGACGCGGATGGTCGAAAAAGTGAATACGTGTAATTGATACAGATTTGGAAAATGTATTTTCAAAATTTTGTAGTATTTTCTATGTTGTCCATAGAAGGCTCGTTCATCTCCGCTGCACCCGATGCACTTTCGCGAATTTCGATATTTTTCATTGTGACGCGGATGGTCGAAAAAGTGAATACTTGTAATTGATACAGATTTGGAAAATGTATTTTTAAAATTTTGTAGTATTTTCTATGTTGTCCGTAGATGGCTCGTTTATCTTAGCCAGCTTGCATCCTATCGAAACGGGCGTCTCGCTGCACCCGATGCACCGATTGAATCGTCGAAATCAATTGGTTCGATGAATTGTCTGGCTCGTAATGGATGACTCGAGTTCCAGGTACCGATATACGCAGGGTGTCGCTTTATTTCGGAGCTGCTGGACAGAAGCCAGCGTTAAATCAACGTGCGCGCATGCATACGGTGCATGTGCAGCGAGAATCGAGCTGTTCGAGGCTTTAAAGAGGGAGAAAGAGCTTTCTCAAACTCGGCCCCGCGGCACGAGAGACGAAGAGCTACATGCATATTGTATGCAACGCGGCTCGGCACAGTTTTAAACAGGTTGCAGACCTCGCGCGCGTTTCCTCGAACTGCTACGACGACCGATAACGTAACAGGTTGCTGGAACGCCGTGCCGATCTGGTACAAAGTGGTGGCAACAATGTTTTTCACAGAACCGTTGTTCGACACGGGGAATAATCGAGGATTATGAAATCGATAGAACGACGGGCCGACGCTGCACGTGACATTACACGGCTGGCAAACGAACGCGGCTAACTTCCGCCGTTGGCAAACAAGGGAGACGCTGCTTCGGCTACAAATAGAAGTCTTGAGGAAACGGATTCGCCACTGGTGAAATGTTTGCCACAAAATCTGCGAGAATCGTCTGCATACTGCATTCTTGTTTGGAGAGTCAACCGTTCATTTTACACATTTCTCAACGATCTTGACTAACCGGTACGCTTTAATTCTATCTCCTAAGCCGAGTTGAGTCGAAAATGTATAAAATGTGATTCCGTAATTCATTTCAAGTAACTGTTTCTGGCCAAGGTGATTCGAAACCCACCTTAATTAATAAACTATAAGTCCCGTCGCGAAGTAACCTCACCCTATTAGCACAAAAATATTAGATAAATATCTTTCTCAAATATTGTAAAAATATTTTTCAAGCCACATTTTTTCATATGAGAAAAATATTGGATTGGAATATTTTACATATGTACAATGTACAAAGACAACCACTATCTGTATATTAGGAAAAAATATTCTATTTCTACTATTAAACAAAGATTTGTTTTATAATGAGAAAGGAACATTTTTCTCATAATATGAAACTCTGGTAATAGTATTCCTGGCGGATAATTGTCCCTGGGCAGACCCGTGTTGCGGACAATTATCGATAAAATACTGTACTTCGAATATGAAATAAAGATTCATTTTGTATTTAGAAAAAAATATTTTTCTCGTAATATGAAATAGATATTTCCTGCATATTTAAAAAGAAATATTTGTTACTTAATATAAAATACGTATTGTATGTATATTTAAATATTCAGAAGAGATTGAATCTCTTTTCAATATTATAAGAATTGAGAGCGATGTAAAATAAATTTT
>CM052320.1:7593309-7613733 GCA_028455615.1 Lasioglossum zephyrum | reverse complement strand
TTGCAACAAGTTCTGAAGTAAAAGAACACGTTGAACAACAAAAGGTTTAAATTCTAGATTTAGCAAGGAGATTCATGGTGTTTAAGAGCGTAAGTCGTCGCACTTTTGCGGAAAGGGTGCTTCACCCCACTGTCATGTTCTTCCCTCCATCATGCAGGTAGACATTCTTAGGGGTCCACGGTGAAGAGAGGACTAACCTAGCCCAACTCGTCTTCAGGGTGGGCCGAGGATCCGGGCAAGGGGTGAGGAGCCTAGAAAGATGATGATAGGGGGCGCGAATGATGGTTCGAAGAGGGGGCGTCATCGATTTTCGTGCATCGCGTGGGTGGAAGATTCGATAATGGGCCAGGCCTCCGAATTTGCCTTGCAAAATTCCGCGGGCTAGAAACAACGCTGTTCGTCAACGATATCCGGTGACCTTCGCCCCCCGTGGCCCGAATCATGTGTTTAACCCGAGGAGATTCTTGGGTGGGTGGAAGAAACACGTCTGAAAAGATTACCGGCGACTCGAGGCCGATTTGAAAATCAAATTGAGGGGAATTTGCATGGTCGTCGCGCGCTCTGTATTCTCCTCTCTCCCTCTTTCTGTTTCTCTTTCTAGGAGGGACGAAAGCGGTAACAAATGAGGGATTTGTCCACAGGGTGAGCGAGACCGGCCTCCGACAGTCCAGATTTTTAAATCCGCTTAATTGTTAGCTACCACCAGCAAATTTCGTGCATTTTTACAATAGAGAGCGTCCGGCGCGGCGTCCAGATGCACCAGATTTATTGAGATTAATGCTGCTTTTACTGCAGGTTCGCCGTAACAACGAGTCTGTTAACACTCGAGGTATACTAGTGGTTTTATGCTTTTTGCTTATCGGGGGGCATAAACCACGCTTGGGAGAGATTTTTTAATCGAATCGTTCGGGTGTGTAATAAAAATTGAATTGTCTCTTCGTGTTTGCATGGGCAAATGTTTGTATTTGTTCCTGTTTGTAAAAAGATCAAAATCTTCCACTTCCTTCAAACATATCCACAATCTATTGCTAAAATGTTTGTTGTTACAATGTCTAAGATCTATAGTTATGGACCAACTTATTGTACAGTCCCGAACTAGGGCATAAACCACGCTTGGGAGAGATTTTTTAATCGAATCGTTCGGGTGTGTAATAAAAATTGAAATGTCTCTTCGTGTTTGCATTTGTTCCTGTTTGTAAAAAAATCGAAATCGACGAGACACTTCCTGCACACAAACATATCCCCAATCTGTTGCTAAAATGTTTGTTGTTACAATATCGAAGATCTATAGTTATGGACCGCCCTAATGTAGAATCCCAAACTAGGTGCGATCGAAGCCCACGATAGCGAAAGTGTTCGCAGCTGTATTCGTTCCATCGCGAATAATTACCGAGATCCGCGGGGCTCTGTCACTTGGATGGCTGCTGAGTAAACGGGTCAATACTTGGAATGTCCTATCCGCTTTAAGGGCGCGGCGCGTTAAGGGATGCGAACAGACAGAGAGAGACAGATAAAGAGAGGGAGGGGGTGAAAGAGAGAAAGAGACTCTCTGCATAGGCTCGACGATAAACGAGGGAGGATGTTCGCTCGATCGTGGCCACGGATACGGAAAAAACGCGCGGTCGTCTTCCGCTCGACGGAGTATCAACCCCCTCGAACGAGTCGCGTCGAGCCTGAAATCCGAGCGAAACCGCTCGTCGCAGAAACTTTAATAAATTCCGCGAAATCCGGGCTAACCGTGGCGCGTCGATCGATATCGAACATCAGTTCTCCTCGGGACAAATATCGACGAGGGCCTCTCGTCGGGGCCGGCTAATTTATTAGATCGTCGTTACACGCCGGATGCTTCGAAAGGTCGGCTTAAGGATCTTAGTCGGCTGAAAGTGGCATCATTAGACTCCTCGAGGGCCTTTCTACTTTATGCTGGGTGTTCGCTACGAGTACACAATCGATCATCTGCCGGATTATTAAAGGTAGAACTTTTTATAAGAGTCGAATGATAGCGAATCTAAAATGTAGCTTTGGTAATCGAAAATCAGTGGAGAGCATTATACAAACTTGTTCAAACCCTATGATTTTTTTTATAATTACAATAATCAATACTATTTCCTTGTTCGCAATAGTTCCTCAAGACAGAAAGAACAATGTACATTTACTTCGATGCTTAAACATTAATAACAGAAGAAGAGAATATATTTTTAATAACTGCTGGATAAACTCTGTAGTTCTACATTTCGTGCTCCCTTCGAAAAGACAAAAACCAACTTTCAGAATACTGTTCCTAAATTAATTGTTCCTTTCATTCAAGTCGAGATTAAATTCTCTTCTTCTGTTTAAAGATAAAAAGAAAACAACAATTAATTTAGGATATGTATTCTGTAAGTTGGTTTTTGTCTTTTCGAAGGGATCACGAAATGTAGAACTTGAGTTTATCGAGCAGTTATTAACAACTCAATTGTGTATTCTTCAGATTGAAATCGTCGTATGCGCAACGCATTAACATTCGCACATTGTAGATAGACAAAACATTGCGAAATAATATAAACACACAGACGCGTAGGTTACACACAATTCCATTAATAAACTCGTTCCGTGAAGGTATAAATAATGCCAGCACCGTGAAAAGTTGTTTGCGTTGATCAGTTGAATTTTAATCATTTTTATTTTAATGTTTTTATTTGAATTCACCACCGCGAATAATTTTGATGATGCAAACACTCGGAG
This sequence comes from Lasioglossum zephyrum, assembly GCA_028455615.1. NCBI lineage: Eukaryota > Metazoa > Arthropoda > Insecta > Hymenoptera > Halictidae > Lasioglossum > Lasioglossum zephyrum. The sequence continues at coordinate 7,611,009 of CM052320.1, read as the reverse complement.
TTGATATTTCATACGCCGAGCAATCTTCTCGCTTCCGTAAAGCGTTACAGTTTCATATGAGAGAAACCCGTATAAAATCTTGTACTAAAATCCACTCCTTTTTCCAAAGCTGTAACCTACATATTTAGCGTCAACGAATATTGCTGTTATATTCACTTGTATTTCATAGAACTCTTATTGTGTTATTCCTGTAATCCACGTTATGGTATTTACCTACACTATTCATGTAAAGCAAAATAAACCCAAGAGGGTTTCAAATGCTTATAAATAAAAAAAACCGTATAAAGTTGAAGTAAATTCAATCTTCTGGCTTCTGTAAATCGTTACACTTTTCTATGTTTCGCGTTCGGTAAGTTTAGCGGTAATAAACAAGGCTGGTGCAAGGAAAAATTGGCCAACCAGACGTCCGTTTCCGTCGAGGTTCTTTTCCGGCGCATTGTGAGCCGGATCGCAGAATTTCTATTGAAAAGTTCCTCGGATTCGGGCCGCGTTAGGCTGCGCGTTGGATCGCAATTTCGCGCGTGCAAACACCACGAGTAATATTATGGCGCTTGCGGAATATATTCCCGCAGCCGCAACGCCATCTGACACCGCGAGCGCAATAAGCCTTCCAACGTGCATTGTCTCGCTACCACATGCGCTCTGTCCTGCAAAGACGTGACAATGAAGCCCCCGCTTTGTAATCCTGTCGAGGATTTTATGACCCGTCCCTTTTCGTCGATCGAACCAAACACGCAGCTTCGAACGATCGAATGATATATACACGCCGCGCAACAAAAACATCCGATCGTTCTACAACCATTTCTTCGACCCTATTATTCGGTTCGTGACAAAGAAATTGTTTGGTTGCAGGAAACGTTACGCCATTGGTTAGTGAGAGAATTTTGTTCGGATAATTTATAACGCTCGTAATGTGTAAATAGGTCGAGAGTATTCATAAATTCGATCAAAAGCCGTCGAGCCAGCGAAAAATAACCTCGAAAACGTTTTATTTCAAGAAAGAAGAAGACAATAATACGATTCAGGGTAATGAAAACGCAGATAGAGCAGCCAAATTGGCAGCATCAAATACAAAAATGAAACAAATCACTCATTATACCAGACTAAATGACCTCAAAAACTATATAAATGAAATATTCAGGAAACATGTAACTTATAATATCAAAAGAATTTATGATTGATTAAAATTATTCGTTGAACAAAATTAATGTACTTACATGCTGCGTAACAAAGAGAAGAAAAAAAACATTGTTGGCAGATATGTGATTGAGACGATGTGTTAGCCTCAAAAATATACGAGCGTGAAAATTAATTTTGTTGATTCTGTTTATTGACCTGGCTGTGTTTTTAATTTTATTTGCTATATTATAATTCTTTTGCATTCTTTTTAGACGCAATATATGTTCTTTATGAAAATGATCCACATAGGGATCGAAACGTCGAGATACATTTATAAATAATTGCACATTTGCTGTTTGTGTAAAATGGATCGAACCTTGCGCCGAAATCATGAATTCATATTCTTCTTAAACTTCACCTTTATTAAGGCTTGTGTTTATATCCACAATCATCTTACACATTCTAAATCATCAACTGGTAACTTTGTAAAACCAAATTGTAAAGCGAAATGGACCCAACTAAGAGTCTAAAGAGCTTCGATAAAAAAAAGAATAAGATTCTTGAAGTTGACACAGAAACGATTCGCGAACTGTAACCTTTGGTCTCAGACGTAGTCGTCGGGAGAAGTTCGACAGGAACATAGCAGCGGCGACGGCAGTTTGTCACGGCAAGAAAGAAGCTCAGAATCCCATAATTAATTATTTCGGACAGAGGCAGCGCGGTAAATGAAATTGAGAGTGCAGAGTCCCGGAAACTCAGGCAAACAGTACAGCCCCGATCAATGGCACTGCACAATACGCGCCTTGAAAAACCGCAGGCTCGGCGAGTATGAAAAACTGGGTGTGCACGGGGAACCCGGTAAACAAACCGAGCTCGAAGACGATAGAATTATCGCGGCCATATTAAAAAGCTGCGAACAAACGGTGTCGCGCTGAAAGCGCCTCTCGGAAAAAAGAATATCGTGCGCGCACGCGGTCCATTCATTAAAATCTCGCCTAACCAAGCGTTCGGGTCTCCGTTGGCCGCGTTTGCTCGCCGAGGACGATGCTCTTTGGAAAATGTACAGTCGTGGTCGAAAGCTCTAAGCTTCGTAGCAAGCAAGCGTTAAAATTTCCAGAAAAATATGTGCATCTTGATTGAAATTTGGAAAATGAAAATTCTAGTGATAAGGAAATTCATTAAAGAAATGGTTTGCTTGGAAAAGATGTGTGAACTGTCTGTGAACACCATTGCGTTAACGAATTAGAAGCAAATATAAAACCCAGCAAAAATAAATGAGTTATTCCAGCAGATCATCAAACTGGATTGAAATTTGGAAAATGAAAATTCTTGTGTAAGGAAATTCATTAATGAAATGGTTTGCTTGGAAAAGATGTGTGAACTGTCTGAGAACACCATTGTGTTAACGAATTAGAAGCAAATATAAAACCCAGCAAAAATCAATGAGTTATTCCAGCAGATCATCAAACTGGATTGAAATCTGAAAAATGAAAATCCTAGTGATAAGGGAATTCATTAAAGAAATGGTTTACTTTGAAAAGATGTGTGAACTGTCTCAGAACATCATTGTATTCAATGTAAAATAAATAAGCGTGTTAACGAATTAGAAGCAAATATAAAACCCAGCAAAAATCAAACTGGTTCAAAGACTGCAATCCAGTAGTGACACAGATCAAAAACAATAAATTTCTGCATAGACGGTGTAGGTGTCCCAGTTACTTGGAAGCAGATACAGGACGGGAGAATCGTGAATTACCTTTCGGGTGCACCGAAAGCACAGTGACATAAGCTCCATTCACGGTTCGACAGGAAGAATAGGAGTAGGTGGGAAATGGGGGTGTGAGAAAGGTAGTAGAAGGACGAGTCGACGAGCAGAACGGCGGAGACAAGGGCGAAGTTATTCCGGCAAGTTAGGAACGAGCGTGTGCCACAGTTGGCAGCGCTATCATCGTCTATGCATCTCGTGGTCGGCATGTACCGTTGCATTCGAGGTCTGCAACCGTGCGGATGGGCACGGTGGAGGAGGAAGAGGGGCACGAGGGAACGGAATATTGCAATGCAAAGAAAGCAACGGCGGAGAAGCACAGCACGAAGAGAGAGAGAATGGTAGAGACAGAGTGAGAGAGAAGGAACAAGAGAAAGAGGTACAGAGAGGACTGAATGGAATAGCGAATTGACTTTGGAGGGAAATCTGCTTCCTCCGTCCCCCCCGCGGTTCCCTCTTTCTGTCTCCCCCTCTAGCCCCTCTCTTCGTGGCTCCTCGACGCTACGCTGAATCTTGATTGTGTAACTGTCAGAGCGTTTCCTCCTTGCGAAACGCACGGCCGTCGTATCGGCTCCGTATCAGACGGAGCGAGAAAGAGAATCGGAGCCGTGTATAATGATAGAGCCCCGGCCCGTTGCATCGCATAGTAGCATGAGTGACCCTGCCGTCGCGGAGCGGCGTGTTTCGCGTGGTGCAACCACAACCAGATGAGCAGATTGCGCGACCGGCTGCTATTTTTACTAGGGAACACCGTCGAAGGTACAGTGCGTGCTCGTTAGCTCGATGGGGAAATGAAATGATAGAGGACCGAACGCTGGAGAAACTCTACTGATAGTGACTCTACAAAAGTCCTAAATAAATCCTGGTTTGGTCCTAGACTTTGATCAGGTTGCTTCTATCCAGCGTCCAACATCCTGAGCTTCGTTGCTTAGACATTAACATTAATTTTTTTCAATAGATTGTGCTCGACATTTTTGTCAGGAGACCAATTAGAGTTTGTATGACAAGGGGTTAACCTTCTCCCCAGGGATGACGAATTAACTCGACGTTCGTGCTTGTTCTTACCTTCTGGAAATAATGCACCGTCTCTCGAATTCAACAAATAAATCCTTTGCTTTCTAGAGTCACAATATTCGCATTGGTTTAAATAAACTCAACAGAAAATTTAGATTACTCACTCAATTTACTCAACGTAGCGAGAATGCAATTGCACAGAGAAGCTTACACGTTGGACCCACTTACCTAAAACAGAAAAAGAAATTCTTGTTAGTAAAGAGGAAGGTAAAGATTGACTCACAATTGCTGAGAAGTATAGCAGATTAAAAGTACAATGCAATAAAATTCGTAAATACTGTAAGAAAGTGCTAGAACATGTTTAATTTAGTGAACGCAGGGCTGTAATTTAAAGGGGACGTTCTCGAAGCGTTCTTCGAGGAAACGCGAATGCAGACGTATCGATTTTCTCGAGATCCCAGACTGGAGCAGTCGGTAGGGCTCGAAAATCTTGCGACAAAGAAAAGCGTTTCAGAACGGGGAAAAAAGATTCTGAAGGAGCACAATGGCTGTCGCGAGCTCTCGAAGCCGAACGACATGGTCCTCCGTCGTCACCGGGAACTGTAACCGGAAGGGGCGACGGTATTCATCGGCGAAAACGAAAAATTTCTCTTAAAAGCCGGCGCTCGCGCGCCTTGGGTAGAGAACGCGCATCGAGGGAAAAAGAGCCGATAACAATTCTGATCGAACTGAAAGCCGGCAACGGCGGCACACACAAAAATAACCCGACGGTGGCGCGCGGTCGGCTCGATAAACGCACATGTTCCAGGAGCATTGTGCTCGCTCGCATGCAGAATGTAAACGCACCGCGAATAATTCTTTTGTAAGTGATTTCCGTTCAAACGACGCTCCCTTTTCGATACCAATTTTTTCCTCCTTGCCCCGCGCGGCTTCACCATCGAAACCATGTTCCCTTTTCACCGCGATTTCGTTGCGCATTCCTCGCGATGCATCGACTTTGTAGACGTTTTACATTTTAAAGGAATTCAGACGATTCGTAACATTAAAGAAACATAACCTTTTTTAAAACTAGAGCATGCATCTCAGTACTACAGTGACAATTGAATTTCGCAACCTGTTACAATTCTATTAAGTATCAGTGTATGTCCTAAATTAAATTTATGATATTGGCGCAAGGTTCGATCATTAAAAACAACAGCAAGTTTGCAAATTAATTGTTACGAAATAATACGAAATATCCCCAGAAATTCTCCAGCTATGTCAAACACCTAGGACGTATGATAAATGAAAATTTTTCTCGATCGAAATTGTAATAAAGATTAAATTTGTGATTTCGGTGCAAGGTTCGATCATTAAAAACAATTAATTTGCAAACTTGCTGTTGTTTATTTATCATACGTCCTAGGTGTTTGACATAACTGGAGAATTTCTGGAAACGTTTCGTTCCGGAAAGAATCGAGTTCACGTTTCAGGCAAAACGATGCTGAATGGAACTCCACTGACGGGAACTGTTCGTCGCTCTTTGTTTTTATTTATTGCAGACACGAGTGCATGTGCAGCGGACACATTTTCACTGTTTACTCTTTTCACAATGAAACGTTTCGCGGAACGGTTTACCCCGCGTTCTCGTGTTTCTTTTTCGTGCGAAATCGCTGCTCACGATCGTTGCTCGCCAACTGGTTTCTATACTTGATCGCAGTTCAATCCAATAATATTGCTGCGCGTAGAAATTACGTGAGAATAAACTGAATGGAAAGCTGCGATACACTGTATTAACCCTCGTACGTTCTTCGAATATACTGCGGTGTGAAAAGAAATACATAGGTAAATATATTGGAAATGATACTGTTAATCCGATGTCTCGGCTGGCCGACGTGTTACACTAGTGTTTCTAGCTTCTCAATTTATTCATTACTTTGTACACGATTGAAATCGGATTAAACAGTCGGACATTTCTAGATATTTGAATGGTAGGTTAATATTATATACTCACATATTCCATCGAATATATTAATTCATTTCAAAGCAGAAAATAGAGTGAAGGAAAATTGAAGCAGTTCAATGGAGGAGTGAAAAAATATTGTGACTGATGCCAAGGTTCAACACCCACGTGGTATGTATTGCTGATACAAGGCCGTACTCGAAGGAGAAATTCTCCTCGGGAGTTTCACGCTCGATTACAGGAAAAGCGAAACGATCCTAGTCAATCAGGGATTCGTCTTCGAGCGATCAGCGTCCGGTCTGATTATTCAACCGATCCAACGGACTCGTTCCACCGCGGGCGAGAAGTTTCTCCTGGTAATTGATCTCGTGTAGCATTCCGCTGTCTATTTAGAGAAAGAAGACCGCCGGTGAGATTCGAAGCCGAGAACAGCTCGGGCAACCTTGTCAGGTTCTCCGCTTTCAGTGTCAGGAAGATTATACCACCGCACGACTCTTAATAATTATGCAACCGGTCGATGGAATCTAGCGGAGACCCGCAATTAATATAATTATTACTCGATCACCGTGAACGCCAAGAGAGAGAGAGAGAGGAGGGAGAGAAGGAGAACAAGAGAAGGAACAACAACGAAAGCGGAAAGAAACGCAAACACACGCGCGCCCCGCACTGAAAACCACGAACGGCTCTCGAGTGAATTCCGATGCTTGATATTCGAGTGCATCCACGCTGCACCAGGCTGCACCGCTGCAATTCTACCCCGCGGTGACACGAGAACGCTTTTTGCGCCCGTACGTACGTAAATACCAGCCAAAGTAGCGGCTTCTGTCGAATCGCGTTCCAGTAGCCCTGTTGAGGAACGCGTGTCACTACCTTCGGACAAAGAACGACCGAAACGACCACCGACATTCCCGCTGCCATCCTTCGATGCTTCTTTACCCGCCTCGAAAAGCAAGGCAAATATTGCAGGGCCTAATGACGCTCGATATTTGCATTAATCATTGCTAAGTTGAAACACCGGTCTCGATAAGTAGAGACACGCAAGTCAGATCCGTAGCAACTTGGTTTGTTTGCTTAATCCTTCAGCATTTTCAATAAGGAGACAGGCTCATTTTGTACACATTGTGGCATGGTTGAAGCTGTACTTGATTTTTTATTCGTTTTTGCATAAGACATCCTAGAATGATATATATATTTCACCTCTCCTTACTTCATATTTTAAATGTTTGAATTATGCTTCAATTATAGCGTGACATTTCAAAGAAATAGATTTTGTAACACAGACGAGAAGAAATTAATTGTGTTACAATATGTGAGAAAGGTAAATGAGTGAATTTTCATCCTGAGGAACGTACGAGGGTTAACTTAATCTTTAAAATTTTGCATAAGACATCCTAGAATAATATTTCACCCCTCCATACTTCACATTTCAAAGAAATAGATTTTGTAACACAGACGAGAAGATATCAATCTTTTTACAATATGTGAGAAAGATAAATGAGTGAATTTTTACTCTGAGGAACGTATAAGGATTAAGTTAATCTTTACATTTTTGCATAAGACATCCTAGAATAATATTTCACCCCTCTTTACTTCACATTTCAAAGAAATAGATTTTGTAACACAGACAAGAAGAAATCAATCGTTTTACAATATGTAAAAAAGATAAATGAGTGAGTTTTCACTCTGAGCACCGTACGAGGGTTAACTCAATCTTTACATCTTCGTATAAATCGTCATCTCAAAGGCTCTGGTACGTTGTGCGTTAAAAGCTAAGGAACACAGCCTCGAAAATCAGTATACAAAAAATCTCGAATACCAGTAAACTTCAAGGAAGAACGAATGAGAATGGCTAAAGAGCAACCTGGAAATCCCGGAGCATGGTACAAAAGCCCCCCAGCGAAAACTCCAGGACTGACCCGGTCACTTAACCCAGCCAGTACAACACCGAAGCCGGTACCCGTCGCAAAACATCGCTTTTGGCCAAAGTGGCCAAAGTACATTCCCGGGGCCCGGTGCTCGCGTTCATTAACCACTCCGGATCTTTCGCGGGCAACAAAGGCATCGTCTCGCGAGGGGGTTGAAGTGGCCTTTCGAGGTAACGGTGTAGCGGCGCAGCCTAACTGTGGACAATTAAAATTAATCCCCCGGAACTCGTTCCCACGTCACCGCGCCCATTAGAAGCGTCTCGAGATCAATTAAACAAGTAATGCGGCTACTTGCCGGTCTGTCGTTTAACGTTTCGTGAGTCCTCCATGTTGCAACGAGGCGTGGGGACGCGTTCGATGCGCGTGCAGGGATCCTGCGAGAAAGAAAACGAGAGAAAGAGAGCCGGAAGGGTGTCCTTAATCGGTTAGGGTTCGATCGACCCCCCCTCCACCCTGGGCATCTGCCTCGTTCGAATATCCACCAGCAGCCCTTGCGCGCCTCTTTTTCAGACTGACAGCTTTGGAAAGGGTTGCCAAGAGGTCTGAGTACACGAAGGAGGGGTGGAAGGGCCTAGCCACCCTTCTTTCTGCGAACGAGTACAGGAACCAATCCCCTCGGTGTCCGCCTCTTCTTTTCCACAGTATCGCGTGCACACCAAGAGGATAATCTAAACTCTAGCTTCGATCTGGTAGGGATGGTCTGAGCGAGTGTGCTGCCTGGGAAAGCCACCAGCTAAATTCTGGACTAGCTCAGAGATAGGACGACCCAGGAAGCTAGCTGGAATCACCCTCTTCCGCAGGTGATCTTTGCAAAGTAGCTCGGAACTTTTGCGGTTCTCGAACGGTGATAGGTGAAACGAGATTTTCAGAGGGTAGCCCACTTTGTTCTGTACTATGCGCGCGATTTCCGTGCGATACACCTGGGAAAACATTTGAGTAACTCAAGCACGGCTTTGAAGAAGGATAGCTTCGTGCGCGCGATTTTATGAAGAGGATATTCCGCTCGGCGAAAAGGGTCTTTAAGCTTTTCAGGTCTCAAGTGTTACATATTTGTAAATTAACATGATGTACAGGGTGGGGCGCCACATTTTGCCATCTAGATTTACGTCATTATTATTACGCATAGCAAACAACATTTTTTTGTAGGTGGACGTGTAAAGGACATATGAAGGTCATTAATGTTTTTTTAAATGGAATCGTATATTTTTTATTGCATCAGCTGATGCTCTTTCATATTCTTTACAAAAAAGTGTTAATCTATTTGTGTAAAAAAAATCATTAGTTTAGGAGATATTTTAATTATAATTACATTGTCTTATGTCTAACTACATTATCACATTAAATTCATATTATAATTCATATTATAATTATATATTATAATTTGTTAGGAAATCTCGACTCCGTGGTCAATAATATGTAATAATGTAGTTAGACATAGACATAAGACAATGTAATTATAATTAAAATTTCTCCTAAACTAATGATTTAATTTACACAAATAGATTAATACTTTTTTGTAAAGGATATGAAGGAACATCAGCTGATGCAATAAAAAAAATATATGATTCCATTTAAAAAAATTTTAATGGCATTCAACTTCATCTGCAACATTGTTTGCTATGCGTAATAATAATGACGTGAATCTAGATGGCAAAATGTGGCGCCCCACCCTGTATAATGAGAGACTTTTCGAGATAACAGATCACTCTCTCTCTCGCCTAATTACGTTAATCGCAACGACCGCAGATCACAGGCCCGACAATCCGCGCGGAGCGTCCAGCACGAAACCGCTTCATCTTAACCCAACTTAGGGGTGGATAATTGCGACACACGGTGGCTACTAATTACCCGGGGAACCTCGCCTCTGTGGGATTCCGCGAATCGATCTAATTACTCGAGCCACCAGCTACTTAAAACTTTTGAGTAGAAACACAAAATCCGGTCCGGTGAACAACACCCCTATCCCCGCTCCACTTCACCGTGCCAAAGGGTTGAAAAGAGAACTGCGCTTCTCTCAATACGTGCAAACATCGTGTGCGTACCGCGATACGAGCGCACACTTGTTCTCGGCGCACAAAAGGGACCATCACCGTGCTGCGCAGCCGAGAGCCCTGCAATTGAACGCGTGTAGACGCACGCGAACGGTCATTGTTCGCTCGAACGGACGCGTATGGATCTGTTTTCCTCTTCCGAAACGATCCAGACACGCAAAAATCGATCCCTTTCTCTGGATCTCTTTTCCGTAAGGAATTATTCGATAAATTTATTTTTACAGTAATTCCTTGATTATTGTCTAGATCGTGGTTCTTTGGAGTGGACAGGAATCGCAATCTTCCTTGCTATTCTGATTTATGGCTGTGTCTACCATTCCGACCACGCCGGCACAGTTTAGAGGCTCTCGTGGTTCTCACAATGTAATCCCAATTCAAAATGCTTTATTTTTCATTATTTTTTTTATGAGACTTTCACTGACTTATTTCTGGCAGTATTCTGATTAACACGAGACTAAATACAAAAAGACACTAAATACAATTGAAATTATACAGTGTTTGGTCTTGTTTTAATCAGACAAATGGGAGAAATGCGTTTTTAAAAGTCCCATGAAAAAATAATGAAAATTATAGTCAATATAGTGAGTGTTCACACCGATATACCCGAGCCGACAACAATAGACACAGCAACGTTGACAGACAGTGGAGTGAGTAGGCCTGGACAGGAATCAGGACCTCCTAAAAACGAGAAACTATTCGGATCTTTACTGTAAAAAATGTCTGAGAATGTAGATGGACACATTCTTGGTATTTTACAACATTTCTTGAACCCAGTGATCAAATTCTCGCAAGCAAATAAGGTTTTCAGAACAGGACTTGGAGTACTAGCTTCAGACTAGTTTAAGCGTCTGGTAAAAATCGTGGGCGTCCAGCGTGGCGAAACGCATCAAGACCCACGCGTTCTTGTTTTGACAGCTGTAACGTGATCTTTATTGGCGTGTTCGTGTACATCGACAATATAGTAGAGCGTCAACGTAACGAGAATCGTGCACAGCGTCGGCGACTCGGCATTTGCCAATCGATACCGGAGTTACTCGAATACGCGATACCCGACTCGCACGCCAGAGAGAGAGAGAGAAAGAGAACAAGGAGGAACAAGACTTACACACAGCTGGGCGAAACGAAATTTATTTCCCTGAAAAGTCATCGATGACCTCGCGCCGCGCGCGCTTCTGCTGCCTCTCGCCAATAAAATTGTCGAGGGGTTGACGGAGAAGGGGCGAGACTGGCCGAACCCCATACACGGAACCCTGCGATGCTCGTCGACCCTCGTTATTCAATCGAAACACGACGCATTACTCATTTATTGTTCCACCCTTGTACGATGGTCTTGCTCGACGGCGCACGAGGATTCCCGTCTGGCTGTCGCTACACTTATGCGATTTTCAGACGACCGACACGCGTGTACTGTGCTCGACAATCAGTCCTAATCCCAGGGATACACTCGAAAAATTCCCAGATGGATTAAGCAGTTTGGTCAAAAAATTATCGAGCCGCTTAGCGTAATCGTGAATTCTTTCTTTTTGGCTTCTTTTTTCACCACGTTTTATTTTTCATATAATAAAATTATATTTTGATTTTTTATAAGCAGTCTAATATTATTGAATTATTATATGATTAAATTATTATATGGAAAAATTTATATATTGATTTTTTATAGAAAATTTAGGTGATAAATTTTGCAATTGATTTTAAACTAACACTTCCTGATGAGACAGAGACTTGAAATTGGATACATGGCTCAGAACTGGATGACAATGCATTATTCAAAAAAAATTTTTTAAAGTCTTACCGTTTTTTTTTATGTGAACTTCTGGAATAAAATTGTTGTGCTATTCGATTGCGTCGAAGAATTCGAATAATCGGTAATTATCTAGAAAAGGGTACACCGATTTTGCTGAAATTCAAATATGTTGTAGGATTCTTTTATTAATATAAAGTATAAAGTAATTATTAATATAAGGACTCTGTTTTAATTATTATTATTAATAAATATCAATGATAATTATTACCAATAATTACTAGAATGTAGTGTACATTAACTGGTATTTTTTATATTTTTTATTTAACGTTTAATAAAGAATAATAATAATAATAATTTCATTTTATTTGTGTTCATTTATTTTTGACAAATGCAGTATAGATTCTTGAACAATTTCTTAAATGTTCATTCACCTGTGCAGTTACCCTACAACAAATTAATCAATTTCTTAATAACCTCGACAATATATTTCAAGATCATCAAAATTGATGAGAAGTACCCTTTTATGTATAATTACTGAAAAAGCAGAAATAATAATTTATTGTGTATAAAATATAAGGGAGAACAGGAAAATGAACTTAGAGGAGAAAAAATCCAAAGTTAGACGAGTGTTGATCGTTGTACAGGAAATTATGCGATTTAAGAATGATGGATGTGACAAAGCTTCCTGTGCAGTCTTCGGCAGTACAGAAAATCTTTGAACCGTGCATTGTACTTTTCCTGCGAGCCCTGTAGTCAGGTTCGAGTTGTACGTCGCAACTCGGCCCGATGCGGCCTACATGAATAAGTGAATACGCAAAGGGAGTAATATTCGAGGCACGGCGAAATTGAAGGGGAGAAAACGGTATTGATTTTCCCCGGTACAAGTGCGGCCGATGAAAGGTGGTCGGAAACGAAGAACCGGCCACGGCAAAACGTAACAATAAATTGACTTCCGGTGGTACGCGTGCGCCGTCGGAAACGCGTTTAACTGTCGGTTCCACGTACGCGTCGGGTCGGGTTCGTTGGGCTACCGTGGTGCAACACAGCACATACTGCACCCGCGTGCAAACGCGGCACTACACGGACTGCACACTGTCTTCTCTGCGAACGGATCGAGAATACCAAACGCAATTTCAAGTAATTACCACCGGATGAATATTTAAAATGTAGGACGTTTGCACTCGCATTTACGTCGGCATTAATTCCCCCTTTCAATTTTTCAGTACAGACTGCGTCACCATGAAAATTCCGGAAAATCAAAGTGATTCACTTCATGAAATAAAGATTAAATAATTGAGGTGTATGGTAGATCCTAATCGAATTTGTTCGCTTTTAAATCCGAAAGAATAATTCGACCGAACAAATTCATGAAGGTGTTTTTTTTAATAAATACTCATTGTGCAACAAGCTTTCACAACTTGTATCTGTATAGAAAAGAAAACATTATCGTTTCCACTTCCGTGAAACATTTGACGAGAAAAATAATTTAAAGAACGTCAAAGTAACTCACTCCATGAAATAAAGATTGAATACTTGAGGTGTATGGTAGATCCTAATCGAATTTGTTCGCTTTTAAATCCGAACGAATAATTCGACCGAACCAATTCATGAAGGTGTTTTTTGTTCTTATATTTATTTATTTAATGCTTTAAACCAGATGTCGTCTATATAGCATATTCAATACATGAATTCCATTAGCATATTACATAATGGCTTAATGCGCTTCTTAGCTTAGCTCAACTTTAATTAACTTATTGATTCAATGAAATTAAATTTTTTTTATTATTATTATTTTATTAAATGATTAGCAGACCTTTAATATGTGGACCACATAGGAAGCATCTTATACAGGTTGGAAGTTTTTTTTTCTTTACAAATACTCATTGTGTAACATGCATTCACAACTTGTATCTGTATAGAACAGAAAACATTGTCGTTTCCACTTCCGTGAAAAATAATTTAAAAAACGTCTCCGCAGATTGTATCGCAGAGCTGTAATTTATACAAAAGCCCGCGGGTTATTAAAATTATTCCAGCCATTTGAACCGCATTAAATCACGTAACTGTTCGGTTAACGATATCGGATTCAAAACGGGATCAAAAGTATGAAAAGCAGCGGCAACGATGGAACTGATGGAACCATTTAGCGATATAAAATGGTAAATTCAGCACGACATTAAATTGTTTGAGAATTCTGAATCCGAAAGAGACAGAGAAAGAAAAAAAGACTTGATTGAGAGGTTCCAATGAGCCGAGAACATCGAACTCGATACCTACCGCGGCGACTCCCGGAAATAAGGGTGCATTAAAAATGGCCGGCGTGCCGTTATTACGGCGCTGTCAATCGCGGCGCGGAATTATGCAAAAATTGTTACGAAGTCGGCTGTGTTACGCGGGCAACGACGGCGGCCCGACGAGCAATAATACGTACTGTTGTCGGACTGCCGGCTATTATTAATCGTCCCGAGAGCGAAACGAGTTTAATGTCACGTGCCTCGCGTTAGCACGTGTGTGCCGTTTTTACGCGGTCACATCGCATGTACACGCGTGCGCCGTTGTTGGTCGGCTCGGCGACAATTATTTTTTTCCTCGCAGACCGCCTATAAATAAAACAGAGCGTACTCTAACCCTTTCACAAATTGACCCTTTTATTGTCGTCAGCGACTGCAAACGGGCCGCGACGCCACGCGCGAACGTAATGGCCTTTAATTACAAAATTATTCGACTGCCACGAGAAAAATATTTGCTCGGAAAAATCGTCCTTCGCCAAAAATAAAACGGAACGGACTTGAATAAATTGCAAATTAAATTCAAAGGGACCCGACGTTGCTTCGCAGTCACGCGACTCATTGAACATTTAATACGGCAATTACATAAAAGCGAATACAGGACAATGTGGCTCTTTGTGTTTTATGGGCTTGTTGAGCCGCTTTTATTTGACACGTCCGGTGGTCCAACCATTAACGAAATTGATAATCAATAAAAGAATCTATGAATTCAATATTCTTAAATAATAATTAATATTAATTATTAATTCATAATGCTCCATGGTCCAACCATTAGAGAAATTGATAATCAATAGAAGAATCTATGAATTAAATATCTTTGAATAATAATTAATATTAATTAGTAATTAAGAATTAATATTAGGTTATGAATTCATATAATTTATGAATTATAATTCATTAAGAATTAATATTAATAATTAATAGTTAATATTAATTATTATTCGAAGATATTGAATTCATAGATTCTTTTATTGATTATCAATTTCGTTAATGGTTGGACCATGGAGCATTATTAATTGATAATTAATATTAATAATTATTCAAAAATATTGAATTCATAGATTATTTTATTGATTATCAATTTCGTTAATGGTTAGACCATGAAGCATTATTAATTAATAATTAATATTTATTATTATTCAAAAATATTGAATTCATATAATTCTTTTATTGATTATCAATTTTGTTAATGGTTGGACCACCGGACGTCACATATTAAAAGGTCGAAGAATCTAATTTTTTCCAAAACTATTCTCGCTGGAACATCCACTCCGAGACCTTTGCAATCCTTGAGATTCCGTGTCGCGGTTTTAACTGAAGCATTAGCATGCACCGTAAACGCATAAAGTTCGCGGTCTTATGGTAATGTAACGGAACCGTCGGCCTTTGGAAACCTGCTGAGAAATCCGAAGGACGATTTCTCGATTCGTCCGAATCGATAATCCTCGAGCAGGCCTGGCTTCCACGACCGCTTATGGAACTCTCGCGTTAATTATTGACGCTCAATCCGGCCAATTTCCCGTCACGATCGAAATGCATCACGGCATCTGTAAGACCGTGAATAAAAAGAAAAAAAAGAGAGAGAAAGAGGGAAAACGCGATAGGGGGTTGCGCCATTTAAAACGCCGTAGCACGCCCATTTCAACGATCCACGAATTTACATTCACGTGCAGGGCCCACCACGAAGGAAGACAAGAACGTGCGCGCAGGTGGCAATCTCCTGCTCTCCTGATTGCCAATTAACGTTTAACGACTTTAACAGCTATATACCGCGCGGCCCGTGGTCGCGCCTGTATATTCCGACGATTAAGGACGAGCTTCGTTTGGATATGGTCGTTCGACGCTTTCACCGCTATTTTTTTCGCGCGATTTTTAGCAAACCCGCGCAGATTGCTTTCGCTACCGGGCAGTACAAAGTCTCACATCACGCCTCTACTTCATTCAACTTATACAGGTTAATAAAAAATATATTTATTTACATATGTCTTTGAATATCGATCAATTACTATTGAGAAATCAAAAAACAATTTTGCAGATTATGAAATAATCATCGACGTTTCGATTCTAGTGATATTTAATAATCTCCAAAATTGTTCTTTGATTTCTCAGTAGTAATTGATCGAACCGTAGCACCAAGAACATTTAACATTTATTATATTTATTTACATATTGGTGCAATATGTAACCCTTTGTATTCAGAACTATTTTAACTAGAAAATCAAACGTTTCTTTTAAAATGGAATATCTCCATTCTCTAAGATTTTTTAAGTTTGGTAGATATAAAATTGATATAATACCTCACACAAACCATAAATGTTTAGTAATTAGTTAGATACTGGCATATCTAATAATGTAAACAATATTTCAAATAATGGTACAGCAATTTTTAGTGACGCCCCAGAGGCGCCACTTGAGTGCTAAGGGTTAATAAATATCAATAATACTTATTACCAATAATTACTAGAATGTAGTGTTCATTGACTGGTATTTTTATATTTTTTATTTAACGTTTAATAACGAAAAATAATAAAGGTTTAACACCAAACCTACCGAGCACTAAACGTGATTAAAATGTTTCAGTTTATAAAAATGACAAGGTTCTATTGATTTAGATGTTGTGAAATTTTGATTGCAATATGTGCTTGGATAAAAAGATTTATTGAATCAATCTTTGTCTAAGCAAGTTCATAATTTTAATAATTGTAAAATGAAGTAACAGGTAAAGTATTCTACTATGTTTGCAATTGTCAAAATAAATTAAAAAGTATATTCTTGCGATATAACTCCAGTACACCAAAAAGTCAAAATCAATTTCTTCGAAAATCAAGCGTAGTTGAAACGAAGTTGTTCGCGTCGCTTGTTTAGCGGCGAGAAATCGAAGGTTTGAAGAAAGAAATGTTAAAAACCGTCGAAGGATGTGATTTATGGGCCCGATAACTCCGTGGGATTGCGTAAAGCGACATTACGACGCGGTGCACGCGGAAGTCAGGGTGCAATATAATTAATCGCGGGAAGATAGGAGAGGAATTGATCGCGCGTGCAACCAGATGTGTGGATCTTTATCCGGTTGGGCTAAGCGGCTCGGATCGTTTTAATGGATTCGTGCGCTGTGGAAAGAAAGGCGGCTGTAGGCAACGATAAGCCTTGGACCCGAGAGTGCCACTCGTTCCACGGCTCGGCGCGATAAGAAGCATTTTTGTTCGACAAGCTAGCACGATCTATTCGTCTTACGGCGAACGCGAGTCTCAGCGTGTCTCAGCGTATCTGAGCTTGTATTCGAAGTCTGTGCACCGTGGATACCAACACTCGTGTCTTGGAACTTCCGCTGGCCGAGGAAATGATACTGTTAATCCCATGTCTCGGCTGGTCGACGTGTAACACTAGTGTTTCTAGCTTCTCAATTTATTCATTACTTTGTACGCGATTGAAATCGGATTAAATAGTCCGACATTTCTAGATACTGAATGGTAGGTTGCTATTAAATATTATATAATCACATATCCCATCGAATACATTCATTCATTAAATAAATAATTGAAAAAATAAAAAGAGTTTTCTGCTCGAGCTTGCTCCTTTAATTTTTTAAATTATTTATTTAGGCAGATAGCCGGAAGAAATATATCTTATTGGCCCTGCACATAACCGTGCCTCTTTAAATTGTGGGGCAAATACATGTTTAGAAAATTTAGATTCTGATAGCGTTGACTCTAGTCATGACTCGGATACGGATTAAATATAAGTATTATTTATTGTTACTATTATAATTATCATCATTATTTATTATAAAATCGTACGAAAATAAACACGGTTACTAAACAATCGATTTTTAATTTTGACTTTTGTTTCACTCGT
>CM052320.1:7523214-7593209 GCA_028455615.1 Lasioglossum zephyrum | reverse complement strand
ATAATAATTACAAAATAGAATGTGGTTATTAGAGATACACAGATATTTTAATACAGACATATGATTAGTTGAAACAGTATAGACAAAACTTATACATTAAGACCACAGCTCTTAAAAAATGATAACATGTAGTGACAAGCTTTGATATTAAACATACCACCATTGTGTCGTGGTTTTGGAAGTCAGTAATGGATAGCTGAAGACTTTTTTTAAAAACATTTCTGGGAACAATTTCAACAGTTAACCTGCAGTAAGTAACGTGATCTAATAATTCCGTTTGGAATAATTATTACAAAGATTTTCCGGTAAATAATTTAGCATATACTCGACCATTGTCGAGCAGAATGTAAATTTATTTGAAGCAGGTCGAAGATCATGGCGTTTTGGTATATTAATGGAAATGGGGCGAGCAGCGTTTAAATTAGCGGCGTTCGTATCGCAGCCACGAATAATTGTGTGAAAAAAAATTGGCGGTAGGGGTGGCAAGTTCGCGCTGTACCAGATTCGAAAACGACTTTAAAAAGTTTCCAGTCGATACGCGAGAGCTTGTAAGGTGGTTCGTATCGAAACCGGCATCGAAATTACCCTTTGCGCAAGGTTAAAAAGCATCGAATAAAAAGGGAATAGGCATATACCGCCTCGGGGCGAAACGCCGTTCGCAGAAAACGATCGCTGGTTTTTAACAGTGGATTATCTTCCCACTCGATCCGTATCTCTACGATCCACCTGAGCATTACCGGTCCCTGGGGAATTTTAGTTGAATATAATATTACAGAGTCGCGGCTATTAATTCTTGTTGTTCCGGAGAATCGCATACAATGGAGAAAGAAAAGTTCATACCTCGATGCGTATTCCTTTGAATTGTTAATAAATGTATCGTGTGCAACCTGTTCACCGGATGTTTTGCGATCGGGATTTCGTACGCGACTGTGTGGATTGTTTAAAAATAGCTAAGTCGAGATTTATGGATACCTTGTAAATTAGATTAGACCAAAGGTGACGTCTAATTAAAAGTACGAAAATGATTTGTAATTCAAATTGTAGATAATTGGACACAGAAACGTGTTTGAAAGGTAGACAGATTTTATCTTGTATGCAAATTGCATGGAGATAGCACTACTCGAAATATTGTCACTTTAAAAAGCTTTTTGTTAATACTAGAAATAAATTCATTATAATAATTAAACAATTACTGTTACTTTCGCCCAAGAACAATGGCATAGAATAAATATATATAGACACTGCGAAGAATTCAATGTTGTTGCACCGAAAGTTTATAGCTTCATTAACCGCGACCACGATAAATTTGTCGCCTTTTTGCTTTCTGCTTTATTAAATAAAATCTCGAATTGTCGAGGCATTTAATCTCGCATACAGAATTACCCGACATTTTAGCCAAAAACCACGAAACAATGGTGGTATGTTTAATATCAAAGCTTATCACTACATATTATCATTTTTTAAGAACTATGGTCTTAAAGTACAAGTTTTGTCTATACTGTTTTGTCTCTAATAACCACATTCTATTTTGTAATTATTATATTTTGTTTTGTATGTGGTTGTATTTCTTTTTTTTGTAATTATGTTGAAATAAATCTCATATGAGATTTTCTAATAAAAAAAAATTACCCAACGATTCCAGAGAAGAACGAAAGTGGAGTTTGCACGTTTGCAGTGGATAGTAAAAACTGAGAGCTAGACCGGACACCGTGATCGAATAGTTTATTTCCGCGAGCTTGTGCAGAGAACGCAAATATTTTACAGTCGCAATTAAAAGCGGTCTGAATCGGTGGGTTTAATTACGATCGCGTACACGCTGCCGCATACCGAATTGATTTTATTGTTGTATGTCGTGAGAGGCGTGATTACTACGGCAAGCCTTATTACGCCGTTGCTTATGTAGGTCTTGGTCTTTGTGTGACGTTCTCTTTCGCACAGTAGGGCGAAGTGATACGAGCATGCGAGAAACAGATTAGCAAAGGCGAACCGAGCCTCGTTATAATTCGGCTTTAATTCGTTAACTGCGCTCGGGAATTTCTCATTTCGCGGGCGAGAGCTCGGTTGCCGGGTTGCTGCTTTTAGCTTGTCGCCGGGCAACGCGCTCGGAAAAAAGCCTTTTCAAAAATGCAACTCGCACATGCACCGCGCGGATGTTTTCGCGGATGCGCAGCTTCCAGTGACCGTTTTCGCGAACGTGGAAGCTGAACAGAAATTTATTTACTTCGGCGGAACTTTTAATGGGCTCCCGGCGAACCGGTCCGGAGATAGCTGGAACACTGTTTCGAATAATAAATGGTCTAGTTCGTGGGCAACCCGTAAAAATGAAATACTTTATCTGACTAAAGAGACCAACATATTATCTACTGATGATTATAATTTTTAAAAGTCCACCTGCGTGACTAAGGACTTTTTAATGGGTCCTTTAACAGCAATAGCAACCTCAATTGTAAACCAACAAGTCAGCAACGTAATGTAACAGCTTCGTTTAGTGTTATTGTATGAAGAAACACTTTTCGACTTATATTTTTATCAACACGTTTCCGGTAGGTAAAGTTTCAAGATAGTGCTGACATAATTTATTTAAAGCATGTCTAAAATGGTTAAGCTCTATTCTTAAAACGGTTTCTTGAATAATGAACAAACTGGTGTTTCGACTAAACTTAAATTTACACTGTGAAATTTGTGGAGAATTTAAAAAAATTAAAACTCTAAAGCTGTGTCCCGAATAGAATTTGATCTTATCTAAAATCTCATTTCTAAACAATTGCGGGTACAACTGGTGTTTCGACTAAAAGTAAATTTGTGGAGAATTTTTAAAAATTGAAACTCTAAAGCTGTGTCTCGAATAAGATTTGATCTTATCTAAAATCTTATTTCTAAACAATTGCGGGTACAACTGGTGTTTCGACTAAAAGTAAATTTACACTGCGAAATTTGTAAAGAATTTAAAAAAATTAAAACTCTAAAGCTGTGTCTCGAATAAGATTTGATCTTATCTAAAATTTTATTTCTAAACAATTGCGGGTACATATGTTAACGAAATTGAAAGGGAATTTTTGTTCGAGATTCTGTATTGGACTACTCGATACACGCTGATATACCGCAGGTATACCGAAGCGTCTACCTGGCCAGTAGGACGAGCAACGAAGAAGCGAGCATGTCAGCGAAATTGCAAGTCAGTTTCTGCGGCCGGGATCTACCGCAGAACTTTCCCATAAGGCACCTAGGTAAATAGGACTCCGGCAGGCGGATTTACTAAGAATTCGACGGTATTATTATAAGCATAATTGTGTGATTATACGTTTCCGATCTGGCATGGTTGTAACGTTTTGCGAATGCCACGTGTTCCCCTAAATCTTATAGTTCCTGCGAATATACAGGCTGATTCTAATTTGGCGTTCGAAACTCATCGGCGCACCCAAAAACAGACAAAAACATACTATCAATATGTACATATGTATACACTATGAAATCGAAAAAAGTGTTTGAAAATTGCAGTTATTATTTCTTTGTTTTTGATTGTACAAAATTGTTAAGATACATTACATAGATTATAATGGTACACAAATTTATGTTGCACAAGATAGACATAAGAAACGTTTCTTGCAAAAGATTATTATAAATAGGTTTCAAACAACCAAAAACATATTATAAATATATACATATGTACATACTATGAAATCGAAAAAAGTGTTTGAAAATTGCAATTACTATTTCTTTGTTTTTGATTATACGAAATTGTTGAAATACATTATATAAATTATAATGTATAATGGTACACGAATTTATGTTGCACAAGATAGACATAAGTCGTTTCTTGCAAAAGATGACTATAAATAGGTTTCAAACAGAGCGAGGAGAGACAAAAGGAAACTGTCCTTCGTCGGAAAAGGAACAGAGATTCTTGAAAGGAAGACTGCGACGACGATGAATGCAGTTTCTGTGACCACTCGTTCCTTGAATCCACAGAAGGATGGATTAGGTGTTTAGAACGTTGAGATTAGACTCGCGAGCGTGTGCCAAGATAATGACGGGAAGAAAGACTTGCTTGTCGCGAAACATTACGTCGAAAATTATCTTCTTGTTTGACTTGCATTTAATTTGGGAATCGTTGGGAATTCTTGTTCTCAAACATTCCATACTAACATTACTTTAAAAGCCATTGCGATTTAATGTTGTTATTGTTATCGATCGTATGATTGTTAAAACAGGAAAAATTTAATGATTTCTCCTTTCTCGAAATTTATCCACACAAGGATCGATATGTTAAAATTCAAATTAATTTGTAAAATTGCTATACAGTGTTCATTTTCTCGAACCGTTGCGCGGAGATCATTAATATTTTTCCTGATTGCGATTTAATGTTGTTATTGTTATCGATCATATGATTGTTAAAACAGGAAAAATTTAATGATTTCTCCTTTCTTGAAAATTATCCACACAAGGATCGATACGTTAAAAATTCAAATTAATTTGTAAAATTGCTTTACAGTGTTTATTTGATCGAACCGTTGCGCCGACATCATTAATATTTTTCCTGATTGTAATTTAATGTATTAAATATTTAAATTGGAAAAATTGATCTGACCGTACGTTGCAATACTTAATATTTCTATCCCAGTAAAGTCACAATTATGCAATAAATAGTAATAGAATTTGTAGTATTCGAATAGCGTTCATTAATAATAAATAAAAAGTAAAAACAGTTTTCGCGCAAGTTGTTGTCGAGGTACTTTATTTCTGCACGGTTTCAATAATGCAGTTGCATTGTTTGAAGCGTATCATTGACATGCGACGAGACCCGCACGCAACGCGTTAATGTCTGCACGGAGAACGCGATAAAAGAAATAGATCATCGGGTGCATGTATGACACGGCGTGCGCAAACACGCGAACGTTTACGCGTCGCTCTTCGAGAGGATGTTGTTTCCTGCGTTCGAAAAAGCCTATTTAAAAGTCCCCATTACCATTTCAAATGAGGAGGCGGAAACGGACGCGATTCGTTACATATAGGCAAAACGAGAAGGAGGTCCACGGCTCGAATGCGTAAATATAAATGTGGAAAGAAACGACGCTCCGGATGGATACAAATTTGGAGTGCACAGCTGTCCGAGACTATTCGAATGCTTTGGGAATCACCGAAAAAAATATACCTAGTTAGTCTCGGTTTATTTAAAGGTAACTCCGGTGGCCACTAAAATAATCTGCACCTCTCCATTACTTCGAAAAGTTAGAGAATTATTTTGGATTGTACGAAAGCATTCGCGAACAAAAAATAATTGCACGTAATTATTTAATTTTGTAGTAATTTAAGTAACTTGAATCGCGCCGAAAGTTGCTTCGAAGAGCTAAATAAATTCGTCTGGGGGGTATGGCGTGCTCTCGTATTTCTAGAATGTATGGTTTCACGGTTCATCAGCGCGCCCGTATATTTTAGATACGTGAAAATAAAGACTCTGCAAATACTGAAAACTGTACGCAAAGGTAAAAGGGTGGAACGTTTCTCGGGTGTTTCAGTGACATTGCGCGGGGACAGGCTGGAGAAAACTCTCTCGAACCACCAAAAATTGTGTCTCTGTGCAAACACGCCTCGAAGCTCACGGTTTTCCCTCAGCATTCGTTACTAAAATACACACACGACGCCACTTTCCTCTCTCCTTTTTCTCGTTTCACGTACACTCGTCCTGGACAAAGAAACTTGCCCAGTGATTCTCAAAACTTTTTTCCTCGGCTCCGCTCAACCACCGGGTAAGTGAACCCTTTTGCCCCGTTTAATTACACTCGAACCGTGCTAAACGTTCCCGCCGAAATTACTTTCGGAATTGATCTCGATAGAAGCGGAAAATTCTACGTGAAAACTCGACCATTTCTAGACTGAAAATCTTTATGCAAAATTTAAATATTCCGCATTAATTGCAGCAAGCTGATTTAAAATAATCATTGTTATCTTAAATAAATATTAAATAATATCGATCGTAAATTGCTCTTAGCATAAATTAATGATCAATTGTTACTCAAACACCATTTGCAAATTAGCACAATATTATTTGTCAACGTTTCGATCTGCATTTAGATCATTTTCAAGAGAATCAAATTAACATTGCGTCTGTAAATTAATAATTGAATATATATTCATATCGTGAAACCGTATTCATTTTACAGAATTAACATTCAATTTGATATAACCATTTTTTTATATACATTTTAATGTATGTGTGAATTAATGCATAAAGTGAGTTGAAAACAAGGATATATTTTAGAAAACTTTTATCTTAAATGCATAAAAAAAAAGTCTGCCGATGACCGTAAAAATATACACAAAAAAAAGTCAACGCCAGGAAAATATTCTTGAAATTCATTTGCGATTTCAATTGAATCTCTTGCATGTGCTTAATTATACGAAGCTATCGTGAATGTTCTTCATCGGATAATTCGTAAAAAGTCCCAGTTCTATTAAAAGAAATTCCGCAGTGCTAGTAGCGGGAACGGGATTGGATAAGAAAATGGTACATAGTTGGCCGCATCGTGGAATAAACATCGAAGCGGAGGAAGCTTATTTTTAGTTGGCTAATGCAGTTTTCGCGATTCTTTGGCAGACAGGTGACCAGCGGCGCTATAAAAATAGCGGGGATGCGATAATCCGCTATCTAAGAGTGGTCGAACGCGTGTAACGAGCCGCTGCCACCGCGACCAATGGAAGCAGATAACACGGCGAAGGTTAGTTACACAAAAGCAAGCACCCGTTGATTACTTCACTATGGAGTAACGCCGCGGCCATGACGCGGTTCCATAAATATCAGCCTTATACGACCGGCTAATTAATCGGGGAAAAAGTCCGCGCGAAACCTCGCACGCGATACGTAACCCTTAAGTAATCGGACGGGTTCGTTGGAACCTCGTCAAATGTGCAATACGCTCTAGCCCTGAAGACTATGGCAACGCTGACTTCCGGCGTTTCGGAACATTTACTTTCCGGTCTGCTTGAAACGGAAAACCGGCCACTTTCGAATATACGTTGTCCAAAGGAAACAAACCGACTCTACTCTCCTTTCCCATTTTTCTCAGCGTCTTAATGTACGACTTAGATGAAATTCGATGAAAAGATACCCTTTACTACTTAACAATCAATGTTCAACAATAGACACGTATCTGCTGAAATTAACTGTTAATATTAATAAAAAAAACATTCTACTCGAGTGTGTAGAACGTCGTAAGAAATACAAGACTTGTTCCTCGCTGATGTAATATTTCGCGAAGAACTGGCGTTCGTTTGAATAACAGGAGAACGGCTGGAAGTTTCCGAGAACGGAATGAAAATTTTTTAATGTCTCGGGAAGCTGGCAGTTTCAACATCCGGTCGCGGAAGCCGCGAAACAAGCAATTTTCCAGGGAGTTTCACATTTTCAAGCGGGACAGCAGCGGGAGAGTCTTTCGTGTCGTCCGGCGCGGTGCACCGGCACGAAAAAGAAGGAAATTCCAGCGGAGAGGTTCGTTACCAAAATACACACAGGGGCGCCGGCCGATCCCGTTCTCCCGGTTCCTTCTTTCTTTTCGAGCCGAGGAGAGCGCGACTTCAAATCCCGATTTAATTATTTCCAACGGAGAGGACAAACCCAGGAGCAGGCGTGGCACGAGCCTGGAATCGCCGCCGCTCTGGAACCGGAATCGCGAATTTATCTGCCGGTTGTCGGGCTTCCTGGCGGAGAAAAAAAGTCGCTCGGCTCTCCTATCTCGCGGAATTGCCAGACGATAGGAGACGGTCGCTGCGCGTAGGCCGAATAACCGACCCCTAATCTGTCCTAATTTCCCCGCCCCACTGTGGGCCATTTATCCAGTTTAATGCGCCAAAACCATTGCAACGTTATCAATATTGTCAAAATCGTAATATTATACATCAGTGAATTCGCCTTAACACCAGCTACAACATTATCAAATCAAAAATACAATTTAATATTTAAATAATCGAAACGTCATTGTTATTTTCTTTTAAACAAAATTTTTTCAATGTTTTTTATATTGCAATTTATAAATGTATGAATACTGTTAAACTTTGATTTGAAACATTTTTTCGTCAGATTTAGAGAAATTGCTATTGCAAACAAATTTCATACGTAGCTGTGGTAAAGGTTTAAACACAAAGTCAATATATACATCTCCTTCTCACAGAATTAAATTGTTAATAAGTTGCGTAAAATTAAGTTTTTTCTATCATTAAAAGCGGACATTTTCTTTGCTAAACCTAATATTAAAGCCTGTGAATATATTTTTCATATTTAATATATATAATTTATTTATATAATTATATATAATTACGTATTTTATATATAATTACATTATATATAATTTAATATAATATAAATAAGAATATATTTACACAAAAACATAATAATACATGGTCAATTTACGTCTCAAGGTATAGTATATAAAATATTCACGAATTTTTACATTTTTTTACATATTTAGTTTCGGACTTTTTTCCTCCTACTTATACTATCTGGCCCACTGTGCGTCCGCGAGAACACTGTTACTTTCAGTAGAATCGATAAGTCGGCTGGAACGAATCGGTTTTCGCACGAGCCCGTGCTAGCCAGCTAACATCCGAGGAAACTTGGTCTCCCCGAGTAATTGTCGAAGTTACTGCGTACGGTATGCCGCTCGCAATTATTACAAGGCCTTTGAACTTTCGAACGATCGACCTGGCGCAGTTAAAAACTAGCATCGTTCCGGCGAACTAACGTAAAACGCAAGTACAGGCAGACGCTCGCGAAGGCTTCATTGAAAAGTCATAAGGAAAACACGATACAACAATGTACCGGTTTATCTCTCGATAACGCAAGAATGGCTGCATGTATCTAATCTGTTCAAGTTGTGTTTCACTGTTTGAGGTCGTTGCGGACTGTCTACTAACCTCAGAAGTTTACTGTGCAAATGTTAACACGCAGCTCGAATCGAAAGAAGAGGTTCTCGATTTTCATCACAATTTCCGGCGGAGTTCAATCCTGTGTAACCAGTGTAACTGCTACCAGATTGAACGGGAATTGAAGCCTGAAGCGTATTATTATTTTTCTTTTTTATTAGAAAATCTCATATGAGATTTATTTCAACATAATTACAAAAAAAAGAAATACAACCACATACAAAACAGAATATAATAATTACAAAATAGAATGTGGTTATTAGAGAAGCGTATTATTATTTTTTATTAGAAAATCTCATATGAGATTTATTTCAACATAATTACAAAAAAAGAAATACAACCACATATAAAACAATATAATAATTACAAAATAGAATGTGGTTATTAGAGAAGCGTATTATTATTTTTTTTTAATTAGAAAATCTCATATAAGATTTATTTCAACATAATTACAAAAAAATAAACGAAATACAACCACATACAAAACAGAATATAATAATTACAAAATAGAATGTGGTTATTGGAGTAGCATATTATTATTATTGCCAGTAATGCTCGTTAATTCATGATCCTATCAACGATGGTACGTAACAAATATTATGTTTGCGCTCGGTACATATTGTTGCGATTATCGAACGCGAAGGGAGCATCATGAAAAGCACGGATGTAAATTTATTTTTAAATAAATCCGCGAACATGGCCGATCGCGTGTTAAGTATTTCTTCGAATCGAAAGGCCTTTTTGCAGTTCCTCTGGCAGGCAGTTTTTACGGATGGCCCCAGAAGAAAATGGCCAGTTACTTAGCCTAAGTGGCGAGCACGATCGCGTTAGGCTGGTCTTATCAGACGCCTAGCCACGTGTCTGCAACACGCAACTCGTTTCACCACGTGTTTGCGAGACGCCTGCATTTCCTTCGTAACAGTGCCCGTGCAAAACTCACTTTCACGGCATCTTTCATACTTCAATTGGGAAATGTGTAGTCGCCGAGAGCCACTTACGGCTTACTTAACTCTTCTTACGCGTTCGCATTAATGCGGAAAGCGGGGCGCGCGAGCTCTGCTTGAATTGCTATTTCCTATTTGCAATTTCACAATTTTCAGGCCTACCAAGAGTCTTTTAACATCGGAGTCTCCTTAAGTATTCTACAAATACAAATTCGAAGTCAAGACCATCGCTACTCGCGACCGTAATTAATTACCGCGATTAAGAAATCCCGTATTAATTAACAACATTAAATATTGCAGGATATTACAAATTTTTATTCGCTGCGCAAAGGTTCGATCATTATAATAAGGATATGGTGACATATCAGAAACTAATAACGCGAATAAAAATTTGTAATATCCTGAAGATAAATTACGATCGATAACCAATTAATTAATTATTAAATATTGCAGATAGAAGACACAGAGTCAAAGAAGAATAAACAACAACATGAGTATTTGTGTATTGGTCATTCGATCTAAAGTGGATCAAGAAATCCCGTATTATCGTGCTTATCAGTTACTGTCTCAAATAAAATGCTGATACTCACAGCTGCACGAGATTCACACTGGAAATTCTTAATTGCAATTGAAATTTCAATAGAATCACTTCAGCTGTACATTTCTCACTTGATATACCATTTTATACATAATACAACGAACTAAGTAAAAAAGATAATTCACACACCTTTTCTTCGGCTCTGTTAATGCACAAAAAATTGAGTAGCACTCTCTGCTTTGCATTAGCAGGCGATTTACGTTGGGGGGAAAGCAATCGAGTGAACGGTACGAGAAAATTGTTTTTACGTTTGCCAACCACATGAACTAATGTCCTATCGTTATTTAATTTATCAAAAAATTCTCTTTAATCGACCTCTGTCGAGACAGTCTAACATTTCTCGCATTCGATTGGAGAAGATTTTTTGCACATCTGGCGGATCCCTTCGCGAAAAAAATAGCTTTTATTTCGAGCGAAGCGCATCGCGATCCGTTTGTTTTTATTCATTTAGCAACCGAGAAGGTTAAAATTAGTCGTCGCGACGTTACATCTGGGAGTCAGTGACTCTTGCGCGAATGTTGTTTGCCTGCGCCGAAGAAATCATTTATGCGGCCGTCCCAAATGGAGGACAAAAATTTCGAGCGGCTCGCACGCGCCTCGCTGGCTGACGAATGGATCGGATTCCTGCGCGAAATCCGCTCGATAAATAAATCTCGGCCGGATTGCAAAACACCAGCAAATTACAGACTCCGTCATTGCATTGCCTGCTTAATAGATTATCCTATGTACAGAGAAAAATGAGAGAGAAATTTATTGTGCCGGTTAAAAGATTTCTTATGGTGGAAATGCCGAAGGAAATTACTAGACTGCGGACGTTGTTGGAACGGGTTGCTGCAATTTAATATAGTAAATAGTGAATTTAAGAGTGTCCATACATTATTTTCAATATATTGAAACTGCAATTTTTATTTCACATAAAGATTCTTAAACTAGTCATTACTTTTAATGTCTGATTAACAACATTTGTGTTTCAACTACTTTTAATTTGTCTTTGAAATTCCTTTTAAAGTGATGTTGATAAAAATCGCTTATTATCATCTTAATGTTTGCTATAGTTATATTTATCTTTGTACAAGTTGTTTTCATATCTGAAGTACTAGATAAGTTAAAATGGTGCATGTAATTTTTCTTTTGCAATCTTTTGAATCTATTCGAAGAAATTGTTAGATAAATTAATTGCGAAAGAATGCTGAGTACTTCCGGTGTTGAGCATGTTCAATAATGTTGAATACACCCTCTCTGTAGGAATTGAAACATATTCTCATGGGGTTCCAAGAAAAACTGCGTACATCGTGGAAACAACAATAAAGAAGTTGTTTTCATATCTGAAGTACTAGATAAGTTAAAATGGTGCATGTAATTTCTCTTTTGCAATCTTTTGAATCTATTCGAAGAAATTGTTAGATAAATTAATCGCGTAACAATGCTGAGTACTTCCGGTGTTGAGCATGTCCAATAATGTTGAGTACACCCTTCCTATGGGAACATGTTCTCATGGGGTTCCAAGTGAAAACTACGTACATCGTGGAAACAACAATAACGAGGGAAGAAATGTAGAAACAGAATTTCACACAAAAGCGAGTAAACGGTTGCCTTGTTGCGGATGTGGGATATGGGTAACCTGGTTTGCTACCCGTCTACGTAGCGTGATATCATGCTCACCGTTGCCACACTATAGTGCTATCTTGTTTGGCTACCTTGTCGAGTGATAGAGCATGCCTGTCCAAGTCAGTACAAGTTAGTTTCGGCGAGTAGAGAGTCGAGACCGACGTTCGTAAGCACACCGTGCTACCCAAGGGCTCGAGTATTATGTTAGGGTAATCTGTGAGGAAGGTGCTGTCACGAATGCCGCCATTCAATCAGACCTCTTGTATCAGCGTTCCGCATCAACATTGTCTTTCGCGGCTTTGACCCTACAACTTTAAACTTTCAGCCATCAAACTTCACGACATGCGAGTCTCCAGGAATGGAAGTTTCGAAGAAGTTAAATATTACGTTGTCAGAGGCTCCGCAATCTACATTTGTAGATACTTCAAAGTCCGAGACTTCGAGTACCACAGGATCTCGAAGTTGTAGAAACTTCAAACTCTAAGTTTCATAGGAGTGAGGATTTTAAAAGATCTCAGAGATTAGATCGGCGAAGTTCCTGCAATTTGTATTATCGGACTCGGCGAAGCCACAATCTTCAAAGAGTACGAGATATTAATGTTCTCAGAAGCTTAAAACTACAAGCCTTTCGAGATTCCTGAACACGAATTTTCAAAGCTCTTCAAGATTAAATCGAAGATTCTACGATCTGAATTTTAGGACACTTTAGAGTCTTCGAGTTCAATGTCCCAGAGGCTCGAAACTTCAAGTGTCTCGACACTGCAGAAGAGAAAGTTTGAAAGACCTTGAAGACCAGATAATGAAGGAGTAGAACCACTTCCTCTAATTTTGACCAGAATGGTAAGCACAATTGTGTTTGTTGATTATCGATCGTAAGGTAGTTTATAACAAGAAGTATCCCTTATAGCACAAAATATTGTATACACATTCATATAATTTTTAAAATCGATTGAATCTTTTTTTAATATTCAAATCTACATACAATATTTATTTTATATTAAGTAATAAATGTTTCTTTTTAAATACGCAGAAAATATCTATTTCATGTTACGAGAAAAATATTTTTTTCTAAATATTAAATGAATCTTTATTTCATATTAGAAGTAGAATATTTTGTTCCTAATATACAGATAATGGTTGTCCTTGTATTGTATTGTACATGTATACAATATTCCAATATTTTTCTCATATGAAAAAATGTGGCTTAAAAAATATTTTTCCAATATTTGAACAAAAATATTTACCTAATATTTTTGTGCTACTAGGGATCAGTTTAACTTTATGTGCTTGGCCAGTGAAGAGAACGTTGGACCAAAAAGTTGGCTCGTCATCAGGATGGAGCACCCATGTCTGCGAGCTACCGTGCGCGACGGTTCGGAGGATCGAACCCGGGTTGATCCGGATTCGACGTACGAAACAGTCGAGCGCCGGGATTCGAGGGATCCGAGCTCGGCCGAAACGAGCCGAGCGCATCCGAGTCTGAACGCGGGAGAAGGAAGAATGGTTCCCTTAGGCTTGAACACGGTCGGAACGACAGCGAACGGAGGAGGAACTATGGTCGCGGGCTCGTGCGGG
This sequence comes from Lasioglossum zephyrum, assembly GCA_028455615.1. Lineage (NCBI taxonomy): Eukaryota > Metazoa > Arthropoda > Insecta > Hymenoptera > Halictidae > Lasioglossum > Lasioglossum zephyrum. The sequence goes on along the minus strand of CM052320.1, from coordinate 7,579,568 downwards.
TCCTCGGGTCGTGTCTTTCCTCGTCGGTGTATTGAACTTGGTCCGCGGGGTCGTTCAACTCCGCGTGGTGTGCTGCGCTGTGCTCTCCTCTGCTCTGCTTTGCTCTGCTCTGCTTTGCTCTCCTCTGCCGTCCTCGGTGACGTCACGTGACTCGCAGTCTCCGCCGTTGCTGAAGAGCGGAGGCAGGCGATGACGTGGCAGCCCGCGATTCGTTGATGCCTCGCCCCGCTACCCAATGACGTCACGAGCCGCGGAGGCTCGGACCCGTCCACAGGGCACTGCCACGGCTAGGAACGACGTCACGGGGTACCAATGCCGATAAACCTGACGTGATCCACGCGGCGAACATAAACACTGTCGCCGCGGATATACAGGACTGATCTAGATACGGACGTTTCTACGATCATTCCTCCCCATCGATTTCATACGACGAATACGATTTTACAATACGCTTCTCTGTTCCCTAGGCAGCTCTCGAAGTAATTTAAAAAATGTCACTTTAGAGTCAAACATAAATTTCTTCTCACTATTATATATTCTTTTAATAATGAGTAACTCATTATTGTATATTCTTTTTCTAATTATTTTGCCACAGCAAGTGTTTTTTATTTTTGGTTCTTATATGTTTTTCCACAGCTGTGTTGCAAAACCTCTTTCTGTTTCTAGTTCTATTAAGTATTAATTTTTTCAGACATAGAAATGTAGCTCTTGATAAAGATTCACACAGGGATCGAAACGTTGAGTTAAATTAATTTACAAACTTGCTGTTGTTTTTAATGATCGAACCTTGCGCCGAAATCACAAATTGAATCTTTACAAATTTCTTCATCAAAAGAATATACCGTGCGGCTTAAAATTTGTTGAAATATACAAAAGCGTTTATTCAATGGTGCAGTTTCCTTACTTATTTTCCATTTTTCCCTGCCCTCAAGACTTTGACACATGATCCACTTCTCTGAGCAAGATATGTTCTTCAATATTTTAAAAAATCTTCGTCAAATTCCTTTGATCTCTCCGATGTCTTAAATTTCACCTATGCATTTCTATCACAAGTGCATCAAAACCTGCAGTCTAGTTGCAACTCGTGAACCACAATAGGATTAAAAAATCTTCGTCCACGAATGGTTAAGGAACCAGGGACACTAAATGTAAATACTCAAATTCCTTTGATCTCTCCGATGTCTTAAATTTCACCTATGCATTTCTATCACAAGTGCATGAAACCTGCAGTCTAGTTGCAACTCGTGAACCACAGTAGGATTAAAAAATCTTCATCCGCGAATGGTTAAGGAATCAGAGACACTAAATGTAAATACTCAAATTCCTTTGATCTCTGCGATGTCTTAAATTTCACCTATGCATTTCTATCACAAGTGCATCAAAACCTGCAGTCTAGTTGCATCTCGTGAATCACAATAGGATTAAAAAATCTTCGTCCACGAATGGTTAAGGAACCAGGGACACTAAATGTAAATACTCAAATTCCTTTGATCTCTCCGATGTCTTAAATTTCACCTATGCATTTCTATCACACGTGCATGAAACCTGCAGTCTAGTTGCAACTCGTGAACCACAGTAGAATTAAAAAATCTTCGTCCACGAATGGTTAAGGAACCAGGGACACTAAATGTAAATACTCAAATTCGTTTGATCTCTTTCATGTCTTAAATTTCACCTATGCATTTCTATCGTAAGTGCATCAAAACCTGCAGTCTAGTTGCAACTCGTGAACCACAGTAGGATTAAAAAATCTTCATCCGCTAATGGTTAAGGAACCAGGGACACTAAATGTAAATACTCAAATTCCTTTGATCTCTCCGATGTCTTAAATTTCACCTATGCATTTATATCATAAGTGCATCAAAACCTGCAGTCTAGTTGCAACTCGTGAAGCACAGTAGGATCGTTTTCGCCTGTCCATTGATCTCCTCATCGAGGGCAGCGATCTGTCCGCGAGGGGACGCGTGGCGATCGATGGATCGCTCCCTCGGGTTTCAGAGACGGCCGGTTACGACGTAGTCGTGCAACTCTTTACGACTTCCGCGTGTTTCGATGCACGCACGCTGCATATACGCTGCGCTCGTGCGCTCGGTGCGCGAGGGGTGGAAATTGGTTCACGAAACGGGGCTCACGTGCGCGTGAAAATCGGCGCACGTGTGCGTCGTCGATACGCGCTTGTAAACACACCCGGGGACGACACACCGGAGAATGTGCCCGCGCGCTCTCTGTGCGTTACGCAACGCACTCCGCACTTTCGAACTAGACGCTCGTTAATTATAAACGCAACGTTGCCAGAAACAAGAAATTGTTCCACGAGGTTGTATGCGTTTATATATGTGTGTACACCGGCTAGAGAGCTCTCGCGCGAACACCACGGTGGCCTTGACGAGTTACGCAAGCGAGAGCTCGTTTTCCCGACGATATCCTGGAGGAAAAAAGCTATTCACCTGGGTCTATATAAATAAAATACAGTTATGTCTGTGTTCTCTCTCGTTCTCTCTGTCGCTTACCCTCTCTCTTTTTTCCTCGGGTTCCCCCCTATCGCGTCGTGAGAAAATCACTCGAGCAACACCGTGATGAAACTCGAGGTGTTGCCGAGGTCTCGGCGTCCGCTAGAGGACTGTACAGGGTGCCGAGCATAAAATCCGTGATATGATTACTATCGATTTTATTACGCGGCGGTGAATAGCAAAACGAAGAATGACCAACGGCTTCGTATACGCCGGGATTCGCCCGAGGGCCCTGCGAAAATACGATACAAAATGTGTACCGGGGGTGAGTGGGTTATCAAAGAAAAATGGACAACATGGAAATCTTATTCGTTGTTTGTATTATTAAACGTGAATTGTATTATGAAACGATGAAAATTATGAAAGACTGATTAATTAACCCCTTGTCATTGGATTGTTATTATCCTCAATAATTTGATCAATGAGACAAGGTGGTTTATGTTGATTGCATTGTCTATTTACATAACATTCGTATTTAATCGATTCTGTTTGAAATGTTGGTGAATTGATCAAAATTCATGTTCATAAAATATTACCGCAAAATTCGATCACCTTTTGGATAAGTCCGTAGCATGTTCAACCATATCCCTAGTAGCACAAAAATATTACATAAATATTTTTCTCAAATATTGTAAAAATATTTTTTAAGCCACATTTTTTCATATGAGAAAAATATTGGATTGGAATATTGTATATATGTACAATGTACAAGGACAACCATTATCTGTATATTAGTAAAAAATATTTTATTTCTACTATTAAGCAAAGATTTGTTTTATAATGAGAATGAAACATTTTTCTCATAATATGAAACAAATATGATTTGTGTATATTAGGAATAAAATATTCTACAGTATACGATGAAAATTATGAAAGATTGATTGATTAACCCCTTGTCATTGGATTGTTATTATCCTCAATAATTTGATCAATGAGACAAGGTGGTTTATGTTGATTGCATTGTCTATTTACATAACATTCGTATTTAATCGATTCTGTTTGAAATGTTGGTGAATTGATCAAAATTCATGTTCATAAAATATTACCGCAAAATTCGATCACCTTTTGGATAAGTCCATAGCCTGTTGCAACCATAAACCTCAATGTACAATACATAATTATGCACATTTGTTTATGCAAAGCACGGGATCATGGTTACCGGAAGTACACGATGCTGGTAGCGAAACGTGTCGACAAATAACAACGTTGCCCCAATATAACGCACTTCCGTCATCGAACCGGCAAAGTACGCATCCACTCGTTATCGTTACACAATTCTCACTGATGCAAGCGAATCAACGAACGTGTACGCCACTCAAAACCAGTGTGGATCAATATTATCGGTAAGAATAGCGGCTGTGTAACTCGTGTCGATGATTTCACTGTAACCCGTGTCGGGTTGGGGTGGTCTTCCTTTCGAGCCGACTATAAATAACGGCTTTCAACACGTATTTGGAATTTCAGAAACGCGTTCCACCGTGCGATGCAGTTTAGTCATTTTCTGAAATATTATTTTTAGAAATGCTGGTCTCAGTTTGCTGCATTTCGGACGTCGTTGTAATGGCTGCTTAAACATGTCTACACAGTTTGAACTAGGTCACACTGTACAGGAGAGTTTTACGTTAAAAATCTATATTTTTATCAGCATTGAACTTTTTTAAGACTGCATATATGGAAGAGGAAAAAAGTTTGCGTATTCAGTAGACGTAAATCAATAAGAGTGACTATATAGACACTAACACTTTACTAATTGAAAACCTACCTACCGGAAGCCTATTAATAGGATATTCAATAACTCCTCTGTACCGAGAGTTATCTTAAATCTTTTTACATTAATAATTTTAAACGAAACAATTGGATTACGTTATTACGGGTAAGTTGTTGGTTCACGATTTAGGAGTTAGGCTAGTTTCTCCATTTCTCGGTTTTTCAGTAGTCAAAAGCGTTGAATAAAAGATCAATCTTGGCCTTCATCGCCCTGAAAAGTTCTATTTTTACGTTTACGATGCGTAATTTGCATTATTCGAAAACATAAAGCTGTGCGTGTAGCTATTTCTATAAAGTTGAGTAAAATAATCCTTTTGAAGAAAATCCATCTTTGCATTATCCCGCACCCTTACAATCCTGGAAACGAGACTATCCCCTTAAGTTGCTGTTGAAGACTGAGGGCCTCCCTGTTTAAGGTTAAACTTTCTGATGACACAAGTTGTCCATGTGGTTGTCTGGTACGGGATCCTAATCATGTGTCATGGCAATGTCCGATTTATGATAATAATAGAGATACTTTGATTCGCAAACTTTGCAACCAGGGTCACTTTCCACCCTATACGATAGATTCCTTTCTGTACATACATTTCTTAAATCTCACAGTTTATTTCTTTAATATTAATATTGTATTTGAAAATGTTCAACATATTCCTTAGGTATAGTTCATAAGTTATCCTTGTAATGTTAGCATGCACAGCCATGCTAATAATCCCATGTGAGGTTCCACAGCTTAATTTAAAAAAAAGTTGCTGTTGAAGGATCAATGCATTTGAACGTTAGCAACAAGAAAATTACCGCGCCGGAGATAAATCCATCGAGGAAACCGGAAGGAACGTCTGGGATAAAGGAAGAAAGGGGGATCATGGTGAGAGACAGAGAAGGGGAGCAGGAAGGATCCACCAGGGGAGGGTGTGTTTCTGAAGGACCCGAGACCCGAGTAGAGGGTTAGATTTGGCAGGGCTGGTTAACTGTCTGGTCGGATAAGCGCGCAGTGCTCTGTTGGTTAGCCTGGCTGGCTCCGCTTGGTAGTTCGCTGGCAGAGTTTGTTGACTCTCGGTTTCAGCACGCCGGCTGACCATGACCTCGCCGAACGATCCGCGAAGTAATACCGAGAGACGACTCCCTGCCGGTCTCGCTGTCGACGTTGTTGTCCTCGTTGTCCCACCGCGGCTCCTACGGTAACACGCTCGCTTGCATACACCAGTGCACCGGGAGTGCACTGCGCGCCCGCAAGTGCGGCCCCGATCGTTGCACAATCCACCTGACGCATTCGCAGGGCCGGCCCTCTTGCCGGGTGCAGCGACACGGTCCGCCTTCGGGTTCGGAATCTCGAGAGGGACGCCTGAGAACACAGGACTAACCGGCATCCGGTGCTAGCTTGAACCCTTTCATGGCTTAGCCGACGGACTCTCTGCCAACCACCTAACCATACTGCCATGGATATGTCGCTGCCAAGTGTCCGACTTCATCTCATATCTCAACTGAGACACATATACCTGGCTTCCTGTTTTCTACTTGGTTCAAGGACCCCAGAATCTTCTAGACACCTAATTTCACCCTTGATTTACTCCTCTTCAAACTCTAGTTTAATTATGCAATATTCTATTCGAAACTGTCGGCAACATCTCTACCGTACCTGTCACCTAACCATACTACCGTGGATATGCGCTGCCAAGTGTCCAACGTCATCTCAAATCTCAAATGAGACACTGATACCTGGCTTCCTGTTTCCTACTTGTTTCAAGAATCCCAGAATCTTCTAGAAATATAATTTCACCGTTGATTTACCCCTCTATGAAATCTGATTTCGTTATAAAATATTCTCTTCGTAAGTGTTGACAACATCTCTGCCATAGCCACTCTACCTGACCATACTACCATGGATATGTCGCTGCCAAGTGTCCAACGTCATCTCATATCTCAACTGAGACACACATACCTGGCTTCCTGTTTTCTACTCGGTTCAAGGATCCCAGAATCTTTTACAAACCTAATTTCATCCTTGATTTACCCCTCTTCGAACTCTGATTTCATTATACAATATTCTCTTCGTAACTGTCGGCAACATCTCTACCGTAACTGTCACAACTTAGTCCCCACCACTGCGGGATCCCCCTCTGGGTCCAGTCAAGCGGTAAACACGCTCGACGACCAAGCCAGGGGAGGGTCGAGTCAGTGTCGCCAAACCGGGGGAAATTGAGGGGAATGCGCGTCGCGTGACCGGGCCGTGGTGGAAGCGTGGGTATGCTCACCGTCGGGGAATGGCATGGTAGAAGAGGTAAGGTAGAGTGGGAGACAAGTCTTAATCTGGCGACACTGGGTCGAGTATCGGTGAGACTCGCACTAGTGCAACCGAAGCAAAAGATTACAAATTTCCTAACTTCTTTTCTTTTTTCTACTTTTACCATCCTCTTTCTCACGTGACGGGATATGCAGTAGTGTGTTTCTAAAAATGTGCACACGCTACAAATGCATAAAGATCCGCTGTCTGCCTGTCAGCTACTCAAAGCGACTTTTCTTGCAACAATTTAGTGTCGAAACGTGGGCTTGAAACTGGCAGCACGGTTTTTTCTTAGGTATCGAGCGGTTCATTGGTGGTTTAATTCGGTTCAAGGGTATTTTTGACCCCCTTCCTGGATCCGCCGATTGACTGGTGGTCGTGGTGCAGCGCCCTGAAGAGGTTTCGAGCGGAAAGGGCTGGTGGGTGCTGCGTGCCTCGCGGAGCAAACTTCACGGAAAGGGAGCGAAGGATCAATCATCGTCGCCGGGCTTGCGTGGAAAAAATATTAATCTCAGGAAGCGTATGTGGGCCAGGGAATATCGATCGTGCGATCTGGGTCAGAGCTTGCATGCAGCTTGCTCGCACGTAGCCGCGGATCGGAGCGGATCGGAGCAAAGCGGAGTGGAGTGGAGCTGAGAGAGCGGCAGGGTGCAACCCGTGCGAGTGCAACTCCTATCGTTCGAACGACAACGTACACGTGCGCCGGGGCTCATGAAAAGTCTCACGTGTGCAAGGTGCCTACCCGAAGAGCGTTACAGCCGGCCCCCGATAAGGGCGAATAAATGCGAACCGCCGACTGCTAAGGGACCACTTCCTTGGTTTAATTCCCCGGCCTTCGAATACACGGCTTCCAGCAGGGAGATAAGTATTCTAATTAATTGCCCCGTGTCGTCTCTGAATTTTACGCGCGTGCATTCCCTCCCCGTAATTTCTTCACCGAGCCCCGGCGTTCCCCGAGGCGACGAAGGCAACGGCTGCGAGTCTACAGGGTGACCAGACCGATTCCGTGGACCTTTTCTTTATTAAAATAGCCTCTTCGTTATCCTGTCTATGTACAATTAAATGCGTCAATGTAAATTCCCAAAAATTGCCTCTCTCACGTCTAACAATAGAAAATACCCTAGTCTAACTAGCACCCTAATCTTTACAGTTCTAATATCAAATTCTCTTTACTTTTAAAAATTCGGTTTTTAGCATAGTTAATGTACCCCTAACGAAGTATTCGATTATAATCTTTATACACATCATTATAAATTTTTACACACTATTATTATATATTATATAACTTTTATTTGATCCCCTTGGGGTTACAAATTTACATTCACCCTCTTTTCACACTCGCCGCACGTACAAATACACACTATTATTATAACTATTATTATAAATTATAATAATAGTGTATAGCCCCAGCGGTAAAGGGGATGCGATTCCGTGGACCAACGTTACGGTTCCAAAGATCCACGATTTTAAGCAGCACACGATTATTATTTATCGTTGCACTTTGTTGGAGATATGAAACGACCTGAATATTTTTAAGCTAATTTACGCAGAGGTTAAATCGAGCACTTGATACTAGTTTTTTTTAAAGGAATGACGCCTGTGCACTGCACCATACAAGTATTACTGTCTCTACTTCCTACAATTCGAGGATAGCTTTTGAAAAAAAGCTAGTCTAAATCCCCAGAGAATTACGTTAACATCAGCAAGATCATACACCTGGTTGGTCGTGCAAAAATATCCTGCGATGATGTATGGGAGTCTCCTATGACCTCAGCAGAATTTGCTGCATAAAGATATAAATTCTGCAACAAATCTTGATCTAGGTGAGCATAGCAAAGAAACGCGAGTTGCATTATGAATAGTAGAAAGTTCAACTCTGTGCAAAACAGAGAAAACTCGAGTACAGCGAAGAACAAGTATTCGCAAATAAATATATTACCATATAGGTCAGTGCAAAAGTTTGTGCTCGATTCCTCGTTGTGTTTTAACGAGAAGTCGGACACGAACTTGTGCACCTCTATAATATTTTACGTAGTCGGTATCGACTTTAAAAATTTTCTACGTGTATCATTGGCGTGCCACTTAAAATTCTATGTCTTTTTCGTCTGACTAGATTTTAGGACAGATTAATCGAAATAAAAATCAATGAAAGCTAAAGAAAATCGGGGATAATATTAATAAATTAATTACGAGGAGAGTTAGGTTAATAACTCGACACGAGTGGTTTGTTTCGAGGCAGTCGTGTATCATTGGCGTGCCACTTAAAATTCTATTCGTTTGACTAGATTTTAGGACAGATTAAGCGAAATAAAAATCAATGAATGGTAAAGAAAATCGGGGATAATATTAATAAATTAATTACGAGGAGAGTTAAGTTAATAACTCGACACGAGAGGTTTGTTTTGAGGAGGTCGTGTATCATTGGCGTGCCACTTAAAATTCTATGTCTTCTTAGTCTGTCTAGATTTTAGGCCAGATTAAGCGAAATAAAAATCAATGAATGCTGAAGAAAATCGGGGATGATATTAATAAATTAATTACGAGGAAAGTTAAGTTAATAACTCGACACGAGAGGTTTGTTTTGAGGCGGTCGAACGAAAGAATTGTTACCAGGGCCGTTTAGGCAGCCGCGCCGAGCGGACGCTCGTCGAAGCAGCAGCCGGGACATTTGTCCGCCATGGAAGAGTGCCGTTGAGTCACGTGCAACGCATAGAGATGCGTTGCAGACGATCGATTTTACTGCTTCTCCTTCTACGCACGTGTTCGGCCACGTATAGTCACGCATCGGAGTGGGAATCGTAACAATTCTTCCCTCGTAGACGCGTCGCACAAAAATCCGACAAACTATTACCGTTTACTTTGTTCCTAACCACGTGGGAAACGAATTTTCTCCAAACCGCCGGTATTAATATTGATCAATAATGAATCATTTATAAACTCCAAACAAAAACCACGTATAATTTCGAACGTCTTTTATATATATTTATACGAGCAGCAAATAAAAGGATGCGTTTACATGAATCCATTACAGCGGCATCTTCTATACATGTATTGACCAATATTCTTTACACAAAGTTTGCAATTATTTTCTTAAAAAGGCCTATAGATTATTGTTATTGTCGTGTAGTAATTAAAGTCAAGGTGGACCTTCGAATGAATTTTTAGAGGATCTATAAGGATTTCTGAATTGTATCCTCTAATAAATATAATTAATAATTTAATAACTTTGAAGATATAGTAATATTAATAACAATTTCTGAACTCAATTATTTGATTCTAAGAAACTGTTTCCGTAGAAAACAACTTATTGATTAAACATTTGTTGCGACTGTAGCAACATTCAGACAACACTCACCAATGTGAACTTTCTCACAAATGTGAAGTTGTCGATTTATTAAAAAAAAAAACGTTTTCTTTTTATTTTAAAAATGTTTAATCAATAAGTTGATTTCAACGGAGTATGATCAGATAATTTAGCTCAATGGAGAAAACCAGAATGAGGAAAACCGTCAGCAACGGTTGTTTCGATCGACGCGTGAAAATCACATCGGAATCGCGGCGCGTAAACGCGGAAGATCGGCGATGGGTCATTTGTTATCCGCCAAGCTAATATATTAGTACACGGCTGCTTAGCTAGCCGGTACATATCGAAATACTAAGAGGATCGATATTGCAGAACAGCGGCGCGTACAGAGTGCCGGGCGACTGCATAATACCGCGGCCCGCTATAAATATTGCAGGCACCGATACAATAGACAATGCACCGCGGCGCAAGTTCGAGAGATTACAAACTGACGAGTCACGCGCGTCACGTGAATCACCCTTGGGGAGATTTCGTCTCAATAGAACGGGTCCGTGGCCCATGGGGGTGAAAAGTTGGCGAAAAAAAGGTTCGCTGACCGAAAGAAGGGGTTGCCGCAGCGTCCCTCCCCGTGGACAAGCGACAAGGGACTCGAAAAACACACAATATCAATCGACCACCTCTTCCAACAGCTTTGCTGTTCCACGACGCGAAACTCATTTTCGCGTTAACAGTTCCGCGAATTGAAACTTAATCCTTTTGCGCTTCGAACGCCCTCGCTTGCTAAACGCCTGTAGTGGCTCTCAACGTTTCATTATGAGCCGTAGGGCCATTTCTTTTATCAAATATCAACCCTTCAACTTGTTATCCTTTGAAATGTTGAAATATCCTTGAAAGTATCTAATAAAAATGTTGAAATATCCTTGAAATTATCTAATAAAAATGTTGAAATAGCCTTGAAATTATCTACTAACAATGTTGAATTATCCTTGAAATATTGAAATGTTTCAGCTAATTTATCTTAATTTTCATGAACAGTCGCTAGATTTGTATTTAGAGATTGTGTTGGATTATTCGAATTTGGCTCCTGAGAGCAACCCGGGGCGTGCCAAGAGCAAAGAGGTTGTTACTAACTTCAAAACTGAATAAATTATGGTATTACCAAATCAACCCTTCAACTTGTTATCCTTTATTGAAATGCTTCAGTCTAATTAATCTTAATTTCTTATGAACAGTCGCTAGATTTATATTGAGAGATCGTGTTGGATTATTCGAATTTGATTCTTGAGGGCAACCAGGGGCGTGCCAGGAGCAAAGAGGTTGTTACTAACCTCGAAACTGAATAAATTATGGTATTACGCTTTCTAATTGTGTAGCACTGCTATAGTTAAGTGTACACGAACCATTAATATTCTAGAATGTTTGATTTTATTACCACGCCCGACGAGTAAACAAATAAATACAAGTTGACAGTACTGGAACGATAATGTTCATTTCACTGTCGATACGTCGGAGTGTGGCATGCGCTGATCCATTTTCTCTTTCGAGTTAATGTTATCAACGAACCGTAGCTCCATTCTCGTAATTATCGCATTCGCGGAGCATTTGCCGTACGCTACAATGGAATAACCTATCACGCGAACGCAATTAATGTGCCCAATTTCAATCGGGCTTCCAACTACAGAGCCTCGAAAAATGGAGAAACTTTCACGAGGGCTCCGCTTAAATAAGAATGGTTTCTGCCGACTCCGTAAATCAAATATTCGTTAATATTTCGAATTGTTGATGCTTGAAAAACATTTTTCTGTTTATATACAATTTATAGATCAATGAAAGTTTTTCGCGATCGAAATTGTATCATTAAAAACCTTTTTAACAAATTTAATCTTTATTGCAATTTATAGATCTTCATACAAGACTATAACTACCTAGTGAAATAATTTTTCGATCGTATAACACTCGATGGCAGCTGAAAAATTAAGAAAGGTACATAGAAATGAAAAGTAACGTTTATGAGAATTCTCCCTACATAATCCTCCTTTCACAGACACGGATTCAAGAGATGATCGACGACAAGGTAGCAAGCCAGTGTATACGTAATCCTGTCTTTTCTCTCGAGTAGCCAATATCGAATAATTGCTTTTATGTACTTCCTAGTAAGCACACCTGCGCGGACGCTTTGAAACCTAATATATCGAAGGAAACCGCCTCTCGCATCCGCAACGGGACGATCTTCCATTCAATTTCATTCCCTCAATAAATCTGCGGTTCATTCGCCAAAATAAAGACGAGGCACATTCAACGCCAAGACAATATAATTGTACCTTATAAATAGCGAAACGACTGAACAGCGTTAACGCTGTTATAGCCTTCGGATTACTGTTGCTAATTTAGCGTTTCGAAGTTACCAACATTACCTACACGTAGGAAACATAAAACACTTAGGGCAGCCTTGGGTATACGTGACTTGGATTGCGTGGCTTCGAAGCTTTAGACAAAATTATTCGGCCGTGAAATATTACAATAAGCTTTTTCAGTAGGCGCATGTTTTCTAAACTTTAAAATTAATTATCCAACAAAGTATTCGAACGTGAAATATCTTTATGTAAAATAAAAATGTGCAATAAAAAACACGTAAAAATATAGAATCATTTTAAATGTAGAACAATAAAAATGTAGAATCATATTAATAGATTGAAAATAAAATGTTAAGATTCTAAAATTTGTTTAATCCTCCTACTCTTCTAAATTTCAGCAACTCAATCTTGTTATAAATGCATCAAATCTACTTGTATCTCTTTGAAGTTTGTACCTGGCTAATTTAGTTCGTCAATGTCCTACGACTCACGGTCGGGGTAGCAATATACTTGAAGCAAATTTTATATGGGGAGATAACGCGAGAAGAGACGGTAATTAGCGAAATTGATAACGTTTATTCGGTATCGTAGTCGAGTGGAATGTCGAAAGACCGAAAAGGAGTATTTCCTGCGAGATTCGTTCCATGGGAATCTTGCTCCATCCAAGTTAAGGAGGGTTGAACAGGAAATCGATATTCCCACTCCTGACCGTCTACAATGCCGATTGCCTGACAGGAAACGTCAAGTCAACAGTAACAACGTCGGTAATGTGCTTGCATCAAATGACATTGTGGAATAAAGGTAACTGATAATGCAACCAAAAATCTTCTTGATATCCGATCAGACTAAACCGAGTCATTGTTACAAAGCAGCAACAATAACGAAGTTCTACCTGATCCGATTGATATTCTAGTAAAATATTTATATTTCGCCGAAATAGATGTCCCAAGAGTCAATCATTTGATTAATACAGTTCGAGAATAGTTTCCATTCGAGAATTAGAATAGACACGAAGTGGAAGAAATGAGATTCATTTCCAATTCGAATCAGCTCCTGTCCAGAATTTAATTAATCTATTTTACGAGGCACGTCTCCGTGACAAGAAGATATTGTTAGAATATGAGTACCGAACATTTGACCTGGTCACTGACACGACGCTAATCCAGAATGACGAACGTAACCGCATTATGTGATATTTGACGGAGCCGTGATATTCCTGGCTATTTCGAAGCAGCTAATAAAGAATTAATGAGAACGGTCCGATTTTCGAGAATTTCACCATCTCGCCGTGTGTCATATTATTCGCATAGGATCGCGCATAACGGGATTCAAACCCATCTGTACATCACTGACGTCGATTAAGGTTAAATTAGATTTCCTGAACAGCTTTATTAAGGCAGTTGAGACGCGTTATGATCGATATTCGTCACAGAGATGACTTTAACGACGTGCAATTGCGAAAATACCCTCGAAGTAGCTTCTCATGCCCCGTAATATCAATCTCGCAATTATGTAGTCTCTATTTATAATTTTCGACAGACTCGATTCCGACGTATTGACGAAATTGTTTCTGCAAGGCGGGAGTCTGTAAAAATTACGGGCACTTTGATTTCCCGAGCTGGCGTGCACGCACGGCATATTCTATTCCCGTAATTGTAACGTTTCTGTGGGAAATCTAAATTACCATTTCGGTCGTTGAAACAGATGCGTATTTGGCCTATTATCCCCCCCACCCTTTACATCTTTCCTAGTCGCCATATCTCCATGGCAGCTCGGCACGTAGGCACATTTCGCGGGTCAATGTGGAAATCAAAGCCATCTATGATCCAGCTTCGGTACTAACCCCTAGCTCGGTCGATCAATGTTGTAACCGTTATACTACTTTACCGACATTCAAAAGTCTACCTTACCGGTAGCATAGGGTAAAATTACCTACAGAATTTTGCGCGAAATTAAAAAAATAGAGAATACAGGATCAGAACGATGAACCCTGTGTGTACACCGTCCAAGGAGCCGACGCCCCCTTTTCAAGGCGAACAACTCTCATGAGAGATTACAACATTTTTCTTTAGAGACATCTTTGCCTCACCTACTTTTATTTCACTTTTGCAAGGTGAAAATAGCCTTGGTCTATCCGATTGATATTCTACGTTTTCTTTTAAACAGCAAACAGATAGAATATTAGTTAAAGATTTATTAGTAAGAGATTAAAGTCTAATATCATGAAGATTTTTGCATGTTGCTGCTATATTTTCTGGGATTATCATAAATGTAATAATAAAGAAACTTTAAATTGCAATATTAGATATGGAAAAGATCATGCAAGCTGTATAGTAGGAAGCAGAATTTTATAATCACTCACCATTGAAAAGCATTGAAATGGTAGTAGACAAGGCCTTGTCCATATAAAAATGAGGCATCTTTCCAATAATCTCCTTTGAGGGAATAAAATTTTTGATACGCAGACATAGCTGAAGAGAGAAAAATAGAAATTGTCAGAATCAACATTACAGCCAAATCAATATCGAATATTTCATACAAACGATTAATTACCTTTACTATAATCTTCTAAAAGTAAATGGAAATGTCCTAGTTTACAGTATGTTTTAGGATCTATGCTGATCCCTTTATCCTCTTCGTCTTCTTTTAGCTCGTCGGGATTCATTTTCGTACTATCCGCTTTTCTCCGTTGCTTCTCAGCTTGCGCTTGAACCAACATCCTCTCCAGATATTTGATTGCACGAACAACTAAAGCTTTCTTCTTGGTTTGCTCCGGTGAATTCAGTTTCAAGAATCCGAACTGCCGGCTGTGCTCCCACCGAACAAAAAGAACACGCACATACATTAGTCAATGCATTTATTCAAGTAGAGACAAGCGTGGCTCGTGTAAAGGAACTATTGTTTCGTTTACTTTCATTGTAATCGTAACATATTTTAAGTGACACATTGCGTGTTTGCACGCTAGAAAACAACGAAATTGATCCTGCATTTGACACTCGTAAATACTTTTATTTTTCTGTTTGCTGAAAGATATCTTCGTGCAAACGCATTCGTTCTCGAAGGAGGAACGACTGTTCGACGATTGAAATCGTAAAAATACAACTATAAAACAACCGAATGTAGTACAATCGGACGCGTGGAAAGGATGTCAGTAGGTTGCACGCACGTCTAAATAAACTGATCGAATTGCGCGCCTATTCTGTCAAATAGCTTTTTAGGTTATATGCCGTGTAGTACACTATGAAAACACAATGGGCAAATGAAAGATTCTAGAAGCAGCGCATGTATTTTGATCGGGAGCTTTGTTTACGTCAAGATCACCTGTCTAATTCAGATAGTATCTGTAATTCTTGAGGAGTCAGGTTGATATCGTCAGTCTCCTGGGCCATTTTCACACACGGTAAACAGATTCATTAGAAACAGGAGGGACACATGTTTGCACACAGAACAGGCCGCTTTGCACGAAAATCCGAGTGATTTCTTCAGTCCGCGCCCTCAACAACTCGTCACCTCATTAGGACGATAAGTTTTTAAAAGCGGCGATCAGGTTAAACCAGGATGGCGAATCACGCGACGGAAGACCATTACAGCCGCTTACATCGACTTGTAATTCCGGCACCATAGAACAAGTCTTCCTGCCACGTCCCAAAATGCCGCGAAAACTTAAATTCATTATGCTGAATTGAAACATCTCAATCAGAATTGGGCAGTAATTAATTACATCTGCAATTACACGAGCAAAAGTGGACTACAATTTCAATACGAAAACAGATAATGGTCCAAAACATAAAAATTAATGGTTTAAGAGAACAGTTACTGTAATTTGTAATTGCAGAAATAAAAGTACAATTACATGTAATTGTAATTGGTAATTGCAATTACTTTGGCTCAACCAGTAATTGTACTTTTATTTTTTCAATTACAAATTACATTAATTGGTAAGTAATTGTAATTACTTTTTGCCCCACACTGATCTCAATACATGGAGACGAGTGGTGTTATAGGAAAGCTAGGAATTGCGAGAAATACATCGAGTACAACACTTACCACCAAAGGAATTGCTTGGGTGAAATATAAAACAGTAAAAGATCAGAAAAATTTCGGAATACTGTATAATTTGACGAAGTTTGAAATCAATTTTTTTTATATATTCGTGCTTCCCGCAATAAATGCAGAACATTTTTATTTTGCATAAAGATATACTTACGCATGTTCCATCTTTATTTGTTTCTTTGTAAAAAAAAGATTGAAAACAATGAAAATGTCACTATAGAATTGTTCCAAACAATTGAACGATGTCAATTTTGTTCGAAGTTGTTGGTTACGTATTCGTATACGTGTGTATGTGTAGTCGACATTGTTGTTCGTATGTAATGTTATGCAAGAAATATGAAATTTTTCTTTAAAACTATCCAACAACAATCATTCTCTCTTTGTCGACGGTTTAGCAGTAGTTCCGTTAACGCGACGTCTTTATGTTCTAAACCGAAAACGATTTGCTCGAAGACACCGGAGACCTCGAACTGACAGATCAGTTCGAGAGCACAAAGCCGTTAGTTTTATTGAAATACTTTGGTGATTTAAAGATTAGGTGAGCCTTACACGTGTAAATACTAACTATTATGAGACATTACATAATTTATTAACACGACTGAATTTTAATATGGCTAAACTGAACAAGGATATCCTACGGTTGAGAGCAACAAAATTGTTAAAACGGTAGACGATTTTCGTTTCTCGACTTATTTTCGAAAAACCATTATTCTTGTTTGGCGAATGACGCGCATATTTCTCGGCCTTAAAGCAGTCGACCTCCAAATATCAGATTTGTGTGATGGAATACCGTACTACCGTAAATTCTTGGCAATGTTAATCATCGATATATTTTCGTTCTGACGAATAACCGAAGAATGACTTCCTGATACTTTGTTATTTAAAGACGCAAAAATGGCGTTTTTGCTTTGTCCTTTTCACAGTAACTCGTGACAGAAAGAATAATGTGTGACAATGTTAGAAGATTGAAAAAAAAAATGCATGATAAGAATGAATAGTTCTTATTTGATTGAATATCTTTTGTTTCATGCAAAGTATTAAGAGTAGTACTCTATTTTCAGTCTCAAAATGAGTCGTGCTGTATCTAAAAAAAGCAAAGATGATGCAAACATAGAGGAGATAAATATTTCTGATGAAGCAAAGACCATGATTGAGAAAATTTTAGGAGATGTTAGCAAAACGTCTGCTACTAAACAGATTATTATTGGCACAACGTCAGGATGGTAAGATATTTGTATATATAAATGAATGAAATACATTATTTCACAGAAATCTTTCGTTCTAATATAATATGAATACATATAATAAAAAATTCCATATAGGGCGACCGGCTTTATGACAATGAAAGTTGGGAAAATGGCTGCTCTGGCATTTGGTGGTGGTATTATAATGTTGCAAATAGCAGCCCACCAAGGGTACATAAAAGTTAATTGGGATAAAATCCAGAAGAAGGCTGAGAAAATATCGGACAAGGTAGAAGAAAAAGTTACCGGCGAAGGACCTAAATTATTAGACAAGGTAAATTCACAAGTTTCATTTTCTTTGTGTTTGCTTCTGTGACTGGCAGACTAATATTTCTAACAAAATATTTACATTATTTATAGGTAGGAAGATGGTGTAGGATCAATTCAGTTGTGGCAACCAGTTTCTTTGGTGGTTTCATAATTGGTTTAGCGTCCTGAATAAAAATATGCTTTATTTTTTATTAAAATACAAGCAAACAGTGTATATTTATTACTTTTTATATCAGCATTGTATATTAGCTATAACTTTTATTTCTGCTGATGCTTGAATAGAGAAGATAAAATGCTTATCTGTTGCATTCATAAGACTATTTAAATCTTCAGGAAATAGTGTTCCATTTTTCATATACATATATCTATTTATATATATATAATATAAGCGATACAAACAATTATGGTATGTCTGATGTATATATGATTAAAGCCTAATGCTTTCTAAAAATTGCACACATGCATTCAGAAAATTTTATATATATTAATTTTATATACAAATTTATGCACTGCTTTTTCTAAAATAATGGTTTCAAATAAATTACAGTATTGTAAAAAGATCTGAGTTATATCTCAAAATAAACAAAACAATATAAAGTTTATCTACATTTTTTATTTTCATCTTGAGGAATTTATTTGGCAGTCCTTTGTGTAAATTTGTATTGAGTACAGAAGAAAACATTTACACGATAACCTGTACATCGTAGTAGTAGATAGTCTATTTAGTAAAAGAGTTTATTGTTTCAGGTCGAGAGATACGTTGATAAAAAGTTAGATAAAGCTGAACAATTGTTGAGAAACGGGGAGTCTCGTACACGACGTTGGTACCACTCTGTTACTGGTGACACTACTTTCAAACCTAAAGAATTCCATTTTTTCATCACGTCCTTTGTAGCCGGTTTAGCAATTGGCCTGGCAACTGGTAATTAGGTTTAGAAAAGCTGCACTCTGAATGCAACTAACAAAGCGATGTGTTCATCCGAAAAGCTATACTAACGTTCGAAAACTTGACAACACAGTGAACAATCAATTTGCAGCGATGATAACAGAGAGAGGAAACAAATGAAAGTTGCAATATATTTCTTTCGTACTTCAAGTTGTGATAACCTTTTTTATCTGTTAGCATACATTTTTTTGCCGACTTGAATATAAAAGCTGCTAAAAAAAGATAAAAACTGAATAGCAAAATATATTTTTGCGTTTCAAATCCAGTATGAACTTCTTACGATTTGTAAACTTTTATAAATCAAAAACTACTGATACAATACAAACTATTAATCACGAAGACTATAACACGAAACGTCGAATTACGAAGTTTGTACTCGTTCAGAATGCAGCAAACACAAGAATGCAGTCATTTTTAGTCATCGTCTTTATTGCATTATACCTACAGTAGTCATTCGAAAAAAAGACAGGCGAAATAATATATTTATTATGTTTTTGTATTTCAACATATTTTTTAAAAATAATATTGAATTACAAGCTTCTATATTAAGCTATATGTTTCGGAGAGTTTTGTACTAATAATATACAATGCATATGTACATTATATGAAAAAAATGATGTCATAAAATGACATTGAGAGTCAAGATCTTTTCCATAATTAATGAGTTCTGTCACACATGGACATGATTAAGTTGTATGTTCTTCCTGATGAGGTAGATACATGTTTTGAAGAATGTTGTAATTTCGTTCAGAGAGAATCTCTTATTTACTTTTACATGTATGCTATTGCATACAACGTTATAATGAATTAAGTGAAACATGTAATACTCCCACATTATTAATATGTGGATTTGTAGATATCATGTATAACACGATGTCTGTTATGTACAGGACGTAGTCATAAATAACTCCAAAAGTAACTAACTATTGCTTATTACTAAACGAGATGTTCGTAACATACATTCTAGAGCGTATTAAGTGAACAAAGATTCCAATGATGTAGAAAAATAAATTATAATAAAATTGTCACATCATATAAAATAGTCATTATTCGGCATTATTCAATTACTCTATTAAAATCGTTTCAGGCACTGCATTATGATAACTCTTAATCGCCTTCTAATCTTCTGGTCACCATTACAAAATATATGTGTCGAGTTATCCCCTATTTGAATTAAAGTATCTTCATCTTGCAAATGAATACTGGTAGAAGTCGGACTATGCTGTAACTTGGCTCCCTGGATACCTTCTTGACTGAGTTTCTGAAGTAATTCTTGAGGGTCCACATTACCGTATTCGTGTTTCCTTTCTTTTAGAACCTCCTCCTTGATCGGAGCAGGTGAGCCAGACGAGGCTTTACGCTTTCCAGTTGGTCTGTCTTCAATACTCTATAAACGATTTTTATTTTGTTTTTAATTATAACATACTATGTATATTTATATTTGATAAACAGTGCTAGAGCCCGATGTGAACCGGTCTTGATCCCAAACAAAATTCTCAACCCGACCCGATATTATTATAAATACCTTTATCGTGTACACGTTGTCTTTAACTTCCAACTCGCCAGTAATAGATGCGAGACTCAAGCCAGGTCTAATTTCGCTTGGAACTATATTTCCAGCTAATTCAGGTTCGATAAATACTCGTCCCTTTTTCCTTTTTAAAGGTAATTTGATTACTTCGCCTCGTTTGAAGGTAATTAAAGGTTTCTCCTTAAACACATGTATCAATCAAGAGTCAACACCCGAAAGAATGTATAAAGAAAGTATTAATATAGTTGTATTGAAACACATAAACTCACTCCAACTGGTTCAATTACAAGATCTGTCCTATGCAGTGCTGTTATAGGTGGTTGTGTATAGCACTCAGGTATCACTAAATGTTCTGGTTTTAAATCTCGAATTAATTTATTAGCCTGAGTAAAATTAAGAGATGTGTCTATCGGGCAATGCACTGCCTTCATAGCTAATGGCTGGAATGGTGCTAGTGCATCCAGATACGGAAAATCTGGCTCTGAGATAATCATTGATTAATTTATAATTCATATAATATTACAGAAACAGATAATATATTATAAAAGATATACCTGTAAAAATTATCGTATGTAATGGATTATTACTCCACAACTGAACAAAATGAACTGCATCTCCAAATCTAAGACTAGGATGGCCACAGAAGACAACACAAGGTTGTCTATAATCAGAACTAAAGCCCTCTGCATACGTGGATGTAAAATGTTTTAATCTAGCATTTTTAACAAGGAATGCATGAGGAAATGGTTCTTCAGGAAGATAAACTTTGTTTTGTTTATTTGTCGACAGCCTAAAATAAAATTTAAACAAAATCATGTAGACATCTGTGGTATTCTTAATAGGATATGATATCTGAAACATACCATTCAGCTAATATATTTGAGTATGCCAAAGAAGATTCAGCTACCGGTGATATAAAAAATAAAGGGACTTGTGAAAATCCCGACTTATCCAAGTGGGTACTGAGGCATTCGAATAAATCGTAAACAACACCAGAGGGATAACAGGGTATCAGTACGCACCCGCCAGCTCTCAGTGTCATTGCTGAAACATTGTATTCAATAAGAATACAGATTGCTTATGCACTTATGACAAAAATTAATATGTCTAATGCAAAATTGAAAAGACATTAGAAGTATTTCTGTTACGTACCAACAGTCATACAAAGTTCCCCAAGCATAGTATCTGGATTAGCAGTAGGCGTTTGAGTTAAGCCTGTCAATATTAATAAGTTGGCATGTTTTAACGTAGCCTGCTCCATAGGTCGTGGATGTGTTGTTAATGTTGATGATCCACTTACGAATGCAACTTTCTCATGATCACAGGATATTAACCAGTTACTACTACCCAAACAGTATCCAGAACTTATAGGGGTAACTGTTAACGCACCATATATATCCTGTAACGACTCGATATAGATCTGCCTGAATCTAATCATTAGACAGCGGAGGTTTATGCAAAATAAAAACTTTGTATCTGAATTGTAAGAAACTGAAGTGAAGTGGAAATTTATTTTCTTTCTTAATATGTTAAATAGATTTAAAATAATGTAACAGTATTTTTAAATTTCTCTAATGTTTTTACTTTTTTAAATTACACCTACATAAATGCATAAAATCCACTGTCTACTAATCATTTTGTCCTATTTACTTACTAATTTCTGATCATATCCAACTGTTTGGATATACGATAAAGCATTATTAACAGCCGCCATCGAGTACACGTGTTTCCAAGATTTTGGTTTAAGAGCATCAGCTAACGGAGGAGGTAAAACATGTAACATTTCCTTCCAATGTTTAGCTAATGTTGCTCTAGGTGTTTGTTCAATAAATTCTACTAATTCTTCCATGAAAAATCGTCCAATTTGTAGTGTTGGTTCCGTGGCATATACTATGCCTTTAAAACCAGTGTCCTCTGTTATAAATGGTAAAGCCAACATACAGGTATAGTTTGATATCAAGATAGCATCAATTTCTGAAAAGTCTATGATTTTTTCCAGTGGCGGGGAAAATTCTGGAGTCGAATCTACGAATACTCTGCCACAGCATTCTTTTAACTCCTAAAAATTGAATAATAAAAACCTTTCATTCCAACCCAGTATAAAATATATAGTATTAAAATATGTAAGTATCCAAACCCCTTCTATCTGCCAGTCTTGATGATTATCACGAGGAAGCCAGGATGATAAAGAATTGAATTTGGAACTAGGCACCAGAGGCATCGGCATAAAATGTAATATGGACTGCATATTTAACCCGCAGTCTAACATTAATGTAATGCCCTTGAAACTTAACACCAAACATGGTTTCGTCGGTTCACTTGATAAACAGTACTGTGGAAGAAAGAAGTTCTTGTAAAGAGCAACTATTATAAACAATACTAGCAATAAAGATTAATAATATTTATATACATTAAGGTTATAACGGGCAATGCTAAAAATATTTTGTATCTCATATTATACATAATTAACGTACTGAATTATTATGACAATCGTACTTACCAATTTCATTTTATATGTTCTACCTCCTTCAACTTTTAATTAATCTAAATAACAAGACCAAATGTTTTGATCCGGCATGTAAACATTGAAAGTATAACCTCTGATTGTCAGACGAAGGTTGTAAATTTCTTGAGGTAACTAAATATATTTCAAGTGGAGTCAGTTTAAATTTTATTAACATCAAAGTTGATATGTATATATATACATGAGAAAAATGCCGAACAAATTCAAAAATTTCGTGCTTTCACGTTTATTATTTTAGATTCCAGAAATGTGTGAAGTTCATGTGTTGTATGCTGGTTATTCCACAAAACTTGACGATGGAGCAATGAAAGCAAATTGTTCTTGTACATTAATAAAAGCATCGAAAAATGTGATTGTTGATACAATGACAGCTTGGGACAAAAACAAGATCATACAAGGTGTGGTCTCTGTAGCATCTATACATATAGTAGGTGTATGTATAGTCATTTAAAGATTTTATTTCAGCTCTTAGTAGACACAACATTACTCCTGATCAAATTGATTATGTCATTTGTACTCATGGCCATGCAGATCACATAGGCAACAATAATCTCTTTCTAAATGCAGAACATATGATTGGGACTTGTGTTCATAGAGGAGAAATGTTCTTCGAAACAAAATTTGAAAATGGTAATACCTTTCGAGTACGCTGATAATTATAATTAACTTTTATTGTGTGTATAATAAAAAGAAACATTTATAATTATTCTAAATACAGATTCAGCATATGCAATTTGCCCATCAGTCATAGTCATAGCCACTCCAGGACATACAGCTGAGGATGTCACAGTACTAGCTCGAAGCAACGTGTCTGGAAAATCTACCTGCTTTGCCATAACAGGTTTTTTTCCCTCTCAAATTGATTAACATTTGAAACGTTACAGTAATTGCATTTGAGTGTTGCAATAAATCTTGCAGGGGACCTGTTCGAGAAAGAAGAAGATATTTTAAATCCTTCGATATGGAAGGATTTGGGAACCATGAGATTACAAAAGGTTCAATCACAATGGAGATCATATGTGATAAATACTGCAGATTTTATAATACCTGGACATGGACCAATGTTCCGTGTTACCAGTGAAATGAGAAAGATTGTCATGGATCAAAAAGAACATTAATTTCACAATACTTATCAATAAACTGCGGATTTTATGCATTTATGACAAAATGGGTACATATAATTTAAAGCAGTGGACATGTTAAAAATATTTAAGGACATCAATTTAATATATTAGTTTCAGCTTAATAGGATAATTAAAAGAAGAATACAATTTTTATTTGGCTCCTGTGCCCTGTAATCAATGTAAACATTTTTCTTTTGTATAAAAATCCGCACTTTTTAATATTTTAAAGAAGCATCGGGGCATTTTATTATATTTAGTGAAATAGAATAAAAGGATAAAGAAACAAAAAGTTAAATTTGGAATCGTGTTAACGTTGTTAGTTAACAAAAAAGCTTTAGTTTCGTTAGTGCAATTTTATATTACATAATAACTTAGGATAGGCCTCGAAATTAATGGCTCGCAACGGCCGATTTTTGTGTGTCTCTCGGTGTAAACAGTAGCTACATCTACATTATGATGAAAAGGTAGTGAAGTAGTCATATTTGCGGGAAAGTACCGAAACATAATCTGTTTCGGACAAAACGATGACGAGTTATAGATAATACACAAATACACATTCATTTTTCACTATCAAATCATAACAATTTTTTAATCAGGAAATTTACGAGTGTCGCCCCGATGCGTTACGAATAACACTTACGATACGCGCCTGAAGAGCTCCGAGCGTTAGGGCTGCCACGTAGCCTTCGAATATCGGCTGTGACGAGGCATTAATTCCGAGGTCGGACTTAGAATACGCTACGTATACATTCACACATATTTGTTTATTTAGTATAAAACACAAGTTATAGAAAACAATTTACATAGCATTGTACTGAACTATGTTTAACGTTATACATATACAATAATATGTAATTATTTATCACGTTCGTAAAATAAATTTGTCTCAGGACATCTAAACTGTTTCTACCTCCCCGGTAACAGCAATTGCTTCAATTTCAACTTGAGCTCCCTGTAATATTTTAAATAATTAAACTTAGAAAATTTTACTGTACAAAATATAAAATAATTAGTTCAAACCAGAGGTAATTTTGCAACTTGATACGTAGAACGGGCTGGAAAGTTTTGAGTGAAAACTACAAGAAAAAAAGAAGATAAGTAAGAATAATATGCAATATGGGATAAATATAATCGATTTGATTTATAAGATTCAATGGAATTAAATTTCTTCTTACATTCATTGTAAACTTCATTCACTCCAAAAAAATCATTCATATTGTTTAAGAAGATTGTTGTTTTAACAACTGAAAAGGAATAAAATTTTATAAATTAAACAATCGATTAAAAGTTTAAGAATATATATTGTGTAAGAGTAAGCATATAACCTTTTTCGTAACTTGATCCAGCTTCTTTCAAAATGTGTCCCATATTAACAAGTGCTTGACGAGCTTCCGCGACCGCACCTCCATCGGCAAGTTTTAGAGTTTTCATGTCAACACCAAGAACTCCAGATAAATATACAGTACGATCTACGAGTACTGCTTGACTGTTCATGTAAAATTTTGTTGTAGCAAATTATTAAAAAAAACCAATAGCCAAGAATGCGCGTAAACAATGAATAATAAATGGTCGAAAATATTCACGTGCAACGTGTTAATTATTACACTGCTTACTTGTATGGTCCAACAGGTTTTGGAGCCAACGAAGTGGATATTATTTTTCGAATAATTTTTTTTGAAGCCATGATACCGGTTCCACGTAGAATTGTGTTCACTTTAAACTGTAATCGTTACTGAAGCAACAGTTACGCGAGCTCTCTTTATATACAAGTTTAATTTATGATAATACTTTAACCCTGCCTTGAAGGAATTCATATCTTATATAACTTATCAATGTCCCTCTTTTTTATACGTTGAAATGCGATTATCAGTGCAATGATATCTTATTATTTTACATACATGAGAAGCATTGTTTAACAACTTGTACTTAAATTTATAAACATTTTCTTCTACACATCAATAATTTTATTACTAATTGTCGAGGTGATCAAAATCGATAAAGAATTGATCCTTTCTGAAATATGAAGTTAAATATAATAATGAATTTATACGAAATAAGTGATCAATAATCATTGCACCGGCACTTAATTTTGTAATGCAGAATAATTTTAAATACACTTTCCAATCAAGAACAATTACTGGAGTATTCAGAATTCGGAGTTAAATGAAATTAGTAACATTATTATAAAATACTATGAAACTATGTTTAGTAAAGTACATATATATATTGTTACTTTATACTATTTATTCACAAAGAATCAATTTATTGTTTCCTTATACTATAATCTTT
Source organism: Lasioglossum zephyrum (assembly GCA_028455615.1). Lineage (NCBI taxonomy): Eukaryota > Metazoa > Arthropoda > Insecta > Hymenoptera > Halictidae > Lasioglossum > Lasioglossum zephyrum. The sequence goes on along the minus strand of CM052320.1, from coordinate 7,553,371 downwards.
ACATCTGCTCATACGAGTATAATCAAGAGACTCTACATTCTTACTAAATAAAAAAAGCAAAATTTTATAATTTAAGATATTTGCTGAGATTAAAAACGTCGTCAAGATGAAGCACAAAGTAAATATACATCTCTTCCAAGTCAATATTCAACATTTAAGCAGTACAGAGAATATCTTTCACATGCATATACGAAATATGGAAAAAAGAAGAAAGTAAAAAAACAAAAATTTTGAATATCAAATTTTACTGAATAAACCGATGAGAACGTGGTTTTTACAGCACAGTCATACTTTTTATTACGTATTTATATACACATATATACATATATATTTATACATATATATGTATTTATATATATATACGTGTTTGTGTGTTTTTGTATATCGTATAGTTATGTATTCATGTATGTATAGAGCATTTGCACACCTGCAGTCCTTTCTAAGCACAACAAATATTACAGTATGTATTGTTGATGACAATGTCTATGAATCAAGAATGGTTTTCAACGAGCTTTTGAAGTTTCAGTGAGCGGCGTTGTTACGTCTACCGCGTCTCTTACGGCTTCCACTAGGACGGTTCGAAGAGGCCCATTGTTCGTAAAAACGTTCTCTTTCTAACCATTCTTGATATTTATACCACCATTCTTCCCACTTAATGTAGTCGTCCAATGTAAGGTCTCGAAGATATCCTCTTGCTTTGTAATAATCATATCTGACACGAACGTCGTCCCAACATTCAAGACCTCTTGGTCCTTGTGCTAGCAGCGATTCAGGATAGTGTCCTGGCGGTGGAGAATCATATCCTAATCTTGCAATTCTCTCTTCACCTTCTATTACTACTTTCATAGCATTTTCTCCGTCCTTCGTGATGCGCATATTCTCCATGTCTCGGCGATCTACGCTCCATTGCGCCATTTTGCCGAATCTAGAAGATTGTTTTACATTTTTATTATCCTTTTGTCCTCTTTGTTACTTCACAAAATATATATGTATTTAGCAATCGTACCTTTCCGACAATGTCATTCTGGGCGGACCCACATGTGATGTAGTAGAAGAACTGTCGCTGTCCTCGCTGGGCGACGATTCGGGTGGAGGCCTAATCATCTGAGTTGCTCCATGGCTTGAATGTGTTTTTTCTACCTTTACAGGTTTACGCATCTGCACAAGTTCAATAGTTATATATTGGAAACAAAACTAAATCTATGTAGAACTAGAAAGAACTTATCGATAGACTGCGGATCTGGTGTACTCACAAGAGAAGTAAAGTAGACGAAATACAAAATAACGAAAACATCGGAAGAATTACAATAGTTAACAGAAGAAATAAATTTCTACTTGAGTCCTGATCCTTGCAATCGATGCAGCAAAATTTCGATTTCGCATAAAGATCCGCAGTCTACTTATTAGATAACGCGAACAGGTCGTTGTTATATATAAGAATGACAATTTGTAATTATGTACATCAACGAAAATATGTTTTACCAATGGTATTGGATCTGGGACACGTGGATCTTCTGGGATTCTAGTATGATGCTTTTCTTTGCGTCGTACTTTGGCTTCTTTCTCTTTAATCGTTTTGTAGTCCTTTTGGTGACGTGGTGGAGGTTGCGGTGTAGGTGGGGGTGTACGTGGACGTGGTAAAGGAGGTGATCGCGGTCTAGTACGAGCCGGTATTACTCGGGAACTCGACGGTACTATTTCTTTCGGGTGTGCTCGAGCTCGAACCGGTGTGAGCGATCTTGAACGCGAACGAGAGGGTTGGGCAATGCGTCGCCGTTCTTTTGGCGAGCAAACGCTACATGATCTATCGGAACAAGTACTGCCTGTACTTGGACTTCGTGCCGGTCTTCCCCTGGTATGCGATCTCTCGCGGGGTGAACGTGGACTTCTAGTTCGCGGACTGCGCGGTCTTGGACTATGGGGACTCCTAGGTCTAGGACTTCTTGGACTGCGAGGATGTCCTCTGCTGGGTTCTCCGCTTGCTGTGCCTCCAACATACAATTCTTTGTATCCACTGTGCCTCCAACGATTCGGGTCTCGCTCCTCTACCTCCAGAAGCTTTTTATTCCAATAACTTGATTGAGACTCACGAGCTTTCCGCATCATACTATCTAACTCTCTCCTCTTCCCAGAATTTTCACCGTGCGGTCTGGGTTGGGATACATTAGTATCCATCCGTAATTTACTAGAGCTGCTACCACTACCATTGCCTCCTCTTCGCCTATCATAGTCCCGTGACATTTCTGAAATGTAATAACATTTGTAAGATTCCATTCGATATTGTTCTCTTTAAAATTCTAGAAGAGGTTCAAATTGAGAAAAGATATGTGTTTACCTTACAGAGTTGTTGAAACAAGACACACCGGAGGAGCGAAAACTGGTGATCCGAACTCCTGCGAGAGCAGTGAACACGTTAATTCTCAAAACATGACAGAACAGCCATAAAGATGATAATACGTTGGATTAATCGCCATGAGACCTCTAGAAGAACCAGTACCACTCGTCCTTTGGGTCGACTGGCCTACGTTAAAAATTCTATACGTCACAAATAGGTATCATCTGTAGTGGTCAAGCAGCGGAAAAGTTAGTATTCCCGGTCAAAAGCGTTTCTCAGAATTTGAATTCGCGAAATCCACATGTGGTACTGGACATCACCCGTCGCGATGCCTTACCATCGCCACTCTCCGCATGTCCAGAATTGCAGTACGCTTCGATCCACGATCCATAAATGTTGGTCGCGTGGACTTTCAATGAGTCGAACCAAATTCAGAGATCGCCTTTCGAAGGCGTCGCGTGCACGCGAGAACCGCAGTCGGTCGTGTCTCAAGTTTTCGCGGGTCTTTTTCATTTACCGAACCGAGAACGCATCAAGCTGTGAAGTTTATCTCGGGCATTACCCGGGTAATGCTGCACCGGCGGCACTCACGTAGCCGCTTACGAGACGCGATAAGACCGACCGACCGACCGACCGACTGTTCGACCGCTCGTCAGTGTTACACCGATCGTGTGTACACAGACGAGGAAATTCCGTGTACGCCGCCGCGAAGCTTTTTTCGCTTATATCGGGACATCGTCGCGTCGGGGATGTCGCACGCGGAATGTCACCTTTTCGGTACGCGTCGGAGGATATCTTGTCGCGAACGACTCATAGCCACACCGAAACGCGACACGGAATTTGTGGCTCGAGTAACGGGTACGTCAAGGTCACGCAAATGCCCGACTGCACGATTTCGTGACCGGTAGAACCGTGTTTCTTGCGACACCATTTCAGATATTACCCGGGCAATACCTTAGCTAGTGTCGTAACGGATACTTTGAGAATCGCGGAATACCCCGAGCACAGGCTCGAGGAGACAAAGAGAAAGACAGAGAGAGAAAGAGTCTGAACCGGTATGTATACGCGTATTATAGCCTCCTTCGCTCCTTTCTTTCATGAAAAGCGAAGGTCGGCTCTTCTCGCTTTTTCCCCCGTTTTGCTGGTACACACCTTTGCACTATTTTTTTTTGTTGTTTTGGTTTTAACGAATTATCTTTATTTTCTTTTTTTTTTCTTTGGTTGTGTTTAACGTGGCTTCACAAAACTTTTACTCGACGATAGCTTGAATAGATCTAAACTCTGGCAACGCTGGTTGCTACCCGTACCGAACCGAAGCGTCAGAGGCGTTCATTCGCTCGCAGTCTACGGTCACTTTGAAAATCAATCGCCCACCCAGTGAGCGCTATTCGTGGAATTTTCACGACATTCACCGGGCTCAAGAACCTTTCGAGATAACGACACTCACTTTTCTCACCGCGGCAACTCGCAAACTTGCATTTTCTGGCACGAATCTCGGTGATTCACTTCCGCGTGACGTTCTACGAATGGAGATCGTTCGAAAGACTTTTCTTCGACGAGACGAGCCGCACCAAATGCAGAGGATGCATTCCAAGCAAAACGAACAGCAGGTGTCGCTCCGATCGTTCGATCGTGTATTACGAACTTAAACTATATAAACCTATAGACAGGCCGACGGGGCACAGATAATTTTCCTTGAAGAAAATATGAACCGAATTTCTAACGTCACATTTTTCAAAGACGTACAAGCTATCGATTTATACACTTGGCCGCATATTATGCAGGTTACAGAATGTTTTTCACATACAAATCGATTACATTTACGCCGTATCAGCCATTTTGAAATTATCTTGTGACGTCACATTTTCACTGATCTTTTCTTCATTGAATTCTCGGCTTTCACATACACATACTATACCTGTGCCGGATCTATAAGTATCAGGGGGTGTCGACTCCCATACAGGGTAGTACTTTTTTTTGTATTTTTCTGTTAGCACGAAATCGAACGTCATCTTCAAATGTTATCGACTATCGATAACCAAGATGTCCGGCTAACAGTTTGAGCGTTCCGCCACTACGCGGAATGGCACTGTACGGAGATCTGAATTGTAGTTCGCCACTGTTCGAATATTTACAATTGTAGATAATTTTAAAAAATACGAAAGTACAATAATTTTATTTATTAAAAACGTGACCTTTTTATCTTTGTGTGTAGCACTTCCTTCTCCGAAAATCTCGTCGAATTCAAAAGGTGTATCCATGATTTGTTTTGTTTGCATGTACATTTCATTTATAGCAATTCTGTAAATCATTTTAATATTATTTAGTTTGCGTTTCAACAAATAGGAACATTGTACTCTTTCTTTCTCTTTTATTAAAAGTGAAAGAAATATTGTTGCACTGCGCATATGTCCGTTCCTTCCATTGGATGTTTGATATTCCCGCGTGTCAATGGTCACAATATTTGGTCCGATTTCAAATTGAATAACTAAAACAAAAATGGTGATTGCAATTGGATTTGAGGGTAGCGCGAATAAATTGGGCATTGGAATTATTCAGGACGAGAACGTATTGTCAAATGTACGACATACTTATATTACACCGCCCGGTGAAGGTAGAAACATAACCTTTCACACCTACTTTCAGAAAACAGTATATTCTACTTGTATTATTTTTTACTTGAAGAAATTATACATAAAACTTTTTAAAGATTCTTTTGAAAAGGATTCCTGCCTCGCGAGACCGCACAACATCACAGACAGCATATTCTTGATGTTCTACAAAAAGCATTGGACGATGCAAAGATAACATTGAAGGATGTAGATGTAGTGTGTTACACCAAGGGTCCTGGGATGGGAGCACCGTTGACAGTGGCTGCTCTGGTAGCAAGAACAGTTGCACAATTGTATAATAAACCAATAGTTGCTGTAAATCATTGCATCGGTCACATAGAAATGGGTCGATTAATCACAGGCAGTACAAATCCAGCTGTGCTATATGTTTCTGGAGGAAATACACAGATCATTGCATACTCTCGACAGAGATATCGTATTTTTGGGGAAACAATAGATATCGCTGTTGGGAATTGTTTAGATCGCTTTGCGAGACTATTGAAACTTTCAAATGATCCTAGCCCTGGTTATAACATAGAACAATTAGCGAAGAAGTAAGTTACTTCATTGTATTTACGAATTTGGTAATGATCATTCTCCTTATAATTTTATGTTTACAAAGAGGCAAAAAACTGGCACCATTGCCATATGTGGTTAAAGGCATGGATGTATCTTTTTCTGGTATATTGAGTCATATAGAGGAACATCTCTCCTCTTGGCTGGCTTCTAAAGAATATACTCCAGAAGATTTGTGTTTCTCTCTACAAGAAACATTGTTTGCTATGCTTATTGAAATTACAGGTACTCTTGCATATAATAGCAATCTACTGCGTGATTTAACAAAAATCTATATATCCAATTTAATGATACTTTTAGAACGAGCAATGGCTCATGTAAAGTCATCCGAAGTATTAATTGTTGGAGGTGTCGGATGTAACGAAAGATTGCAGGAAATGATGGAAATTATGTGTAAAGAACGAAATGCAGTACTTCATGCTACGGACGAGCGATTCTGTATAGACAATGGTGTAATGATTGCAGTGGCAGGACTACATCAGTATAAAAGCAGTGGACATACTTCGTGGATGCAAACAACTTGCATTCAGAGGTATCGCACTGATGATGTGCATGTTTTATGGCGGGAATGAGATAATTTTAAACCAAATGTAAAAGAAGTCATTTATCAATAAAAGATCTTCTTTTTACTATCGTATCTGTAGGGTTTAATAATCGCGTGATCCAGGGAATCTGGATCTGCTCCAGGCCACCGACGAGATACTGTTAAGAAATGCCAGCCTTATGGGAGATCGTGTCACTCGAATAATTCGGTGTTTTCTTACGCCCTCTTAGGATGTATTCTGACTGGAGTAAAAACAAGTAAAAACCAGAAGGCCATCGACGTGATCTCGTCGGTGAAAAGGCAAATTGTCGCGCAGCCATCTTGACACCAATGAGAGACTGTTGGATATTTAAGAGCCTTCTGCTCTAGTTTGCTTTTCTTTTTCTCTCTTCTTGAAAGAATCAGAGCCTTCTGCCTGATTCGCTTTTTGGCCTCCGTGGATTCGAGACTTCTTCTCCAATTCACAAGCCTTTTGCTCCGCGATAATGTTGTAAGTTGTAAGAAAGGGAGCCAGAAGGAATATCGCATTCGTTCTGACTCCCTTTCCAGGTCTCTGGTGCAGCAACCTCCTCGCGGTGAGACCTGGGCAATCGACATTATCCTCTATTCGTAAGAACTTCAAGTATCTTACGAATAAAGGATAATGGCGAGCTAGTAGCTGCACGTAGACAATTTTTGATTGAGTTCAAGACTTGCAAAATATAGAAATATATTTCATCGAATTGAATATGTTCAGTCAGTGAACATTCCAATTTTAATTTCTGATTGTTTAAGTGTTCACTTTGGAACTTTCCCAAGTTCCTTTTTAGAGAATTTTGATATCTTGTTCAATATTGGTATTCCTCTAATCGGAGTCCAGGCTAAAGATGTAGGTTCTAATTCAAGCTAAAGATGAAGTAGGTTCTGATCTAGGATAAAGATCTTATAGGTTCTGACCCAGGCTAAAAGACTGAGGGCAGCACTGTACCGGAAACACCGAAATCCCGGTGCATATACTCTCTAGTCTATTCCTATATCTCGTCTGTGGTATAAGCACCGACGAGATGGTATAAGTCAACGACAAGTCGGACGTTCGTGAAAACTTGGTGGTTCAATAAATATATATTCATATTCGTTTTTTTATTACATAGTGCCGTCTGTAATAGGAAGTAAAACCTCTATCTGATTTAATACTGGTAAATATGCGTTAGATGACGTTATCATTTTGTTTGAAAAACTTGTCGAGTCGATAAAATTTCTCACTAGTTTGAGCTCTTTGCCGTCGCGGGGAAAGGCGCTAAATTACGGTTTTATAAAGCAAATGATTCTTCCCGGAATTCGTACAATTTCTTAAGGTAGAACCGGCGAAGTTTATGTAGAATAATGTAAATGGTAAGAAGACATAGTAAGAAAATGTAGAATATTATTCAAAAATAAAAAGGCCCAACAGATCGATTTTTCGTTGAGCGAATCAGCCAGGAAAATATTCTTTCGCGAGATATAGGCTCGCTATTCCTTCCAGAACTTTCTACTTTAAAATGCACTTCACGAGATCGTAATCGCTTTCAGGTAATGGCAGTTATCAAAGTTCGTTTCCTTGACATCAATTTTCCCGGTACGAACGGGCCATCGTAAAACGTTCTTTCGAACTAAGAAATCATTACGCTTCTTAAATTCTCGAGATTCTTAAATCTCCGAGTTCTCTAGGAGTTAGTTTTTCTTGCGACGCGTTTACCTTGGACACCCAATATACTTGAGGTCGCGTGGGCGAAGAGGAATCGTTCGCCTACGCGACTTTCCGCGTGTGTCGGAAGTTCCGACTCGGAACATTTCAGCGTCAGCCGTCAGTGTATCAGCTGCCAGCATCTAGACGAAGAGGAACCGGAAGATGTGGAACAGTTTGTGGACTGGAAGCGATCACACAGTTCTTTAGCTGCGATTTAATTCCTTTCGAAGTGAACACCGAGATATGGGACAACGTGTTGCGAAAACGATCGTCAAATACAAACACTAACGATAATTAGCGAAGCGGAAGGAACGTCTTCGGATCATGGAAGGAGGGGTCAGTAGAAACTTTTCATTAACATGTGGACTGCCACACGAACTTTATGCGTTCCATAGAAGTTTCGCCTATTTCATTCACAGAGGCCACCAGTGTCATTAACAACAATTGTTAGTCACTGGATAATCAAGTTTTCACCTTACACTATAAACTAGCTAATTTTAGTATTAAAACATTGACATTCGGAGGCATTAATTTTATGATAATCATCGATGACATCGCATTCATTGTGTTAACAGTGAATCTACCATTCTATTTCACAACTATTTGAAATTATACAAATGTTATTATCAGGAACGATTAAATGAATTTTTCTATTCAATCAACATTATAAATAATATTTGTAAAGCATACCAATTATTTTCGAGCAAGTTCCATCTCAGGTAGAAGTCGCGACTATAATTTCAATCCTGACACAATAAGGCTCTACTTCAGCCTTCACTGTAATCAAGAAACAATGAGGAGGCGCGTAATTATTTAACAGCGAGTACAAGGAGAAGTCAGGGGAACAATGGTAGAAGAACTTGGAATATTATTGCACCGCGAGGGTCCGCAATAATTCGAACAGAGGCAATACGTCTTCTATTTTCGCTTATCCACGCGTGTCTGCATCGGCCCGGAAGCATGGAACTTCTTCGCCGCTATTGTGCGAAGGTCTGTCGAAGTTAGACCGAAGTCGAACGGCTTCGGCAACTCGAAGGGCTCCTAATGGCACCTCCGGAACACCTTATTTACTTTGAGATTCCAGGACACTTGTTTGTCTAATCAACCGTGCGTCTACGATATTCGCAAGTTCTCGTACAGTATTTCGAGAAATATTTGCTTCATTTGCAACATTTGCTTCGATCCTAAATATGCGACGAGACTTGTACAGGAGTTGGTGGTCTTACCATGGTCTTCATTTGGTTTGATCTTACAATTAGTTTTAATGTTACACTACGAAGATAAAATATCGTTCAAATAATTACATGTCTAACACGGAAAACCATGCTCGGTAGTTTAACTGTACATGACCAGAATACTCATTATGAGAAAAAAACGTTGTAAAAATGTAATCGTCATTTAAATTGAAACTTTTGTGAACACTAAATCACGTTCGTAAATTTAACGAAACAAGAGAGAATAACAAATGAAAAATGGACTTGACAAAAACCACACTTCAGGGTGATCGATAAAATATTTACAAATTTTTGCAGCGTAACGTACACGCCATAAAGATCAGGCTGGATAGTCGTAAATGGACTTTTATTCAAACTTTCATTTTTTCACTTTTTCATTTCTTATCCACATGACATTGCTGATGTATTTTGTTACCTTGAATGTTGTCGAATATGTATTTGAATATTACAAATACGAATACTCCATAAGATAATAATAAGAATTTAGTGCAGTTAAAATTGTTCCTGTAAAATTTGCAGTTTATAGAACTCGCTGTAATAATCCCAGTTCGATCATCTTGGAACTTTCAAGAATTACGTGCTAGACAGATAACTGTGTTGATAAGTCGACGAAGGTGGCCCATTTCAGAAAATCCTGTCTTTTCGGCCTATCAGCAATTAAGACCCCGGCTCGAGATAATCGAAAAAGATCAGCAGAAACGCGGTACCGCAATAGTCCCGCTCGCACCAAGAAAATTCATCTTCTCCAAGGAGATAGGATGGTATCATCTTCTTTCGGCTCTTCTTATCGTCGTTTCCGTTCTCCGGTAGCCCGGAGCGTGTTTCGCCAAAGCTGTGTTTTCCGCGTGATGTTTACCGACCCCGTTCGGGTTCGCGACAGTGACACTCCACTGTATTTTCCGTTTACTTAGGGAAAAAAGATTTCGGATCACCGTAAAACTTGTAGGCGAATATTTTACAGTGAATCTGGCTGGGAGGAACACCCTCGCCCATAAATTCGGGATCCTTTTATAGGGAGGGTGGAGCGAGAAGCACGCCAGCCATGCGAGTCCACTTTGAATAAGGGTGTCGAATGATCGGTGGCGAAAAATTCTTAAAGCTCCTTTGTTATCTCTACTCACTTTTCCAGGCTATCGGAGCTGCTGATTCTGTGCTACATTTTCAAACGGTACATAAGCTCTTTTCTCACTCGTATTAGATTTATGCACTAAGGCAATCCTACCAAATTTAAAGGATAAAGGAAAAGGTGGGTTTATGCTTTATATATTAAAACAACTCGGAAATATTCCATGTGCCATCTAAATACTGTGATGCCCAAGGTGGTTCGGAACAAGAATTCAATAAGAATTAAGAATTCAAAAAGCGGCGTTAAATAATAAAAAAAAATTAAAGCAACAACTCAACGTCTTAAAAAGAGCTACAGATTTCTCTTTTTATTTGTATATCGATTGAAATCCCGTTCGTCGGTGCACAGCAGGGTTAAGGCTGATTGTTTTCGAGTGGTCAAGCATAATCGGTCGGGAAAGGAAATCATCTAGGAGAAATAGGATCGCGGAACGGGTAGCGCAGAAGAAAATTCGGGCAAAGAGCTCACGGGAGATTACATCGAGAGGACATCAAGAAATCTGGAACAACGTAAGCCGGTTATAATGCGAGCCAGTACACGCGCGTCGATTCGGGCCGAGCCGTAATTGAATTTTCAGCCGTACAATGGCTCCCGGTTGTAATTCCACGGAAAAAAGATTCTGGGGATCATAATTTACGCGCCGGCAGCGAGGTTGCCCGCTCTCGAGCGAATTTTTGCCGATCGTGATGAATATAGTGGCTGTAAAATCTTTCAATCGCTATCTTCTTGTTACACGTTTTCTTTTCCAACGCAGTACTCGTATTTCGATTTTTTTTTCGAGGAAAAAATGAAAGTTTGAACAAAAATCCATTTACGACGTTTTGTTCTGTGAATCTACGTTCCTCGGCTATCCAGCCTGATTTTTATGGCGTGTACGTTGCGCTGCAAAAATTTGTAAATATTTTGTCGATTACCCTGAAGTGTGGTTTTTGTCAAGTCCATTTTTGATTTTTTATTTGTTATTTTCTTTCGTTTCGTTAAATTTACGAACGTGATTTAGTGTTCACAAAAGTTTCAATTTAAATGGCAAATGGCGATACATTTTTACCCTGAAGTGTGGTTTTTGTCAAGTCCATTTCTGATTTTTTATTTGTTATTTTCTTTCGTTTCGTTAAATTTACGAATGTGATTTAGTGTTCACAAAAGTTTGAATTTAAATGGCGATTACATTTTTACAACGTTTTTTTATTCTCATAACGAGTATTCTGGTTATGCACAGTTAAACTACCGAACATGGTTTCTCGTGTTAGACATGTAATTATTCGAACGATATTTAATCTTGGTGGTGGGGAATTGATGTTCGAACCCTTTGCGCATTTTGCACACTCAAACGAGTTTACTTTTCCCCACCGGTTTCCATTTCCCCCGCAGAAGTACGGACGCTTTTATCCCGTCGGTGAATTACAACGCACCGTTAAAGAGATTCACGTGTAATCCGCTCCCCGGTGGATTCAATATTCCGTGTGTGCCTCGTAATTTCAGGGCCGATTCCAAAATTGAATTTCACGCGTTCTTTTGCGGCGTCTCGTCGCGCATTCGCGTCGTTCTCCAACTATACGCGAATAACTCGTTTAGTCGAGGGCTCAAGGTTGACGAGATGAGATTAGGGGAAAGCCGGGACTATTTAGAGTCTTCTAATTAAGCAGCGTCTTCGACGTAAATCGATTAATAGGCAGCTACACACGTTCCACCTGCAGTTGCTCGAGAGTCTCATCCCTGAAACCAATTCTATCCTGTTCACTCTTTCTGGCTCTCATTAATACATGGTACGTTGCAACGAATTGTTTATTATCAGACTGCAGACTTTATGCATTAATTAGTAGGGAACTTCCGAAAATTTTGTTGAAAAATGACAAATTTTTCTTATGTGAAACAAAAATTGATTACAATGTTCTTGAATTTTTCTAATATTTTATTACTGTTTTATATTGCCACGTTTATATTAGTTTTATGCATTGACAACAAAAATTAATTGATCAAATGGAAAACAGTAAAATAATTTAGTAGGGAACTTCCGAAAATTTTGTTGAAAAATGAGAAATTTTTCTTTTGTGAAACAAAAATTGATTACAATGTTCTTAAGTTTTTAAAATGATTTATCACTGTTTTATATTATCATGTTTATATTAGCTTGCCGTGTTGTTTGTTGCAAGCATCAAATCTTGTAATCGAATTTTAAACCACTTTCCGATGAACTAGAGACTTAAAATTTTAAACATAGCTGAGAACTGGATGACAATGCAATATTAAAAATTGTTTTTCTTTTTTAACCGTGCGTTTAAGAGATAAAAAATATCTCAGCAGAGTATTTAAGCGGGAATCGAATATCTTGCGTTCTATTTAAAAAAACTATTAAAAGTAGAGAATAAAAAAAATATGTACAAGAACTTTTTAAGAACCACGCTTATATTAAGATGCACTAAGAAGGAGAAAATAATTTCTTTAGATATTAGTGACAATAAATAAAAGCGTGGAGCGGCCATGAAAATTACTTTAATATAGTTTAAGTGAGCGTGATTTTTAACAAGTTTTTATTATATATTTTTCTTCACTCAACCAATTTCTTCATAAATGCATAAAGATCCGCAATCTACTGATGATCATGGGCCATGAATTCGTGAAATTCTTAATAGACTTCAGAAACGATGCAGAAATGCAGAAACGGGTGCGGCCATGAAACTTTCGGTGCAAGGTCGTCGCCGGTGTAGGTCGAAACGGATGCACTCGGCGAGTATTCAAAATACGAAACACGGGAAACTTTCGACTTGGGTGTCCATTAAATTCGGAATTACATTGCCACGCGTTGGTTGCCGGTGAACTGGAATACCTGAGAGCCCGAGTTCCCAGAGAAGCAACTCGGCCGATGGAAACACGTGCACTTTACGGATTATCGCATAAAGGGTGTTCGAAGCGAGAAATCCCCGTGCCGAACGGTCTTCCCCGTACTCCCCTCCCCACCATTAAAACATTTGTCAGGCGTAACGAGACGCGAATAAAACGGTTCCGTTTCGCGTCCCGGTACCCGTGTTCCCGGCCGAGCAACTTTTGCTTGAAATTATTAATACAAGCCGTCGTCGTCGCGGCTGAAACTGGGCCACGAAACTCGCCTGGAGAGAGTTCGCCCCGCGATCCATTCGCGCCGTTTTATTGCCCAGACGTCGACCAACTTGCGACGAAATCGGCGAAACTCGCGATAAATATTCCGTAGCAGTTGCCCGCGAGAATTTTAATCCGTGCCCACGACGAAATAGAGTAGCACGACTCGCGTACCGAGCCAACCAGATGTCGTGATTTACAGATCTTTAAAAGTTACAGGCCTGTTTCGAATTTTTTTTTAAAGAAAAATTGGGAAACTGTTTTTTATCGATTTTTTTTTCACGTATATTTACTGTTACGTGGGGTACATGATATATTTTTGCACCTCAATAATCTTAATAATACTTGCATTTGTAAAAATGTGTTCATTTATGCGCTGTACAAATATCACACGGAAAAGAGGATATCAATTTTTCTCACATATATTTACGTGGGCTACATGATATATTTTCTTCAAGCCAGAATACTTGAAATCGTAGCATAGAAATAATACTTGCATTCGTAAAAATGTGTTCATTTATGCGCTGTACGAATGTCACATGGAAAAGGGGATATCAATTTTTCTCGCATATATTTACGTGGGCTACACGATATATTTTCTTCAAGCCAGAATACTTGAATTTGTAGCTTAGAAATGATACTTGCATTCGTAAAAATGTGTTCATTTATGCGCTGTACAAATGTCACATGGAAAAGAAGATATTAATTTTTCCAATCGTCGCATTATTCATTAATTATCGAGTCGGCTTAAATTGTCAAAAGAATCGCGTGCATGGCGGTTGAGAGTTGAAAATGGGGAGGACTCGATTAATCGGCAGGTGGCATTATACCCGTAAATCGCGATGCTACTATTAAGCGTGCAAAATGCGTCCGTTAACGTCGATATCGGCGCGGAACACGCTCCGCGTGCAGCCCTGGCATGCTGCTCGTGTAAGCTGATTATACAAAATGTACGTGGGCTTGAATAGCGAGCCTCATGGTTTTGAAGAATCTATCGTTCCATTACCTACACTCCCTCTAATTGCGACGCTAATTGCTAGAGCTTCTTTTCTGACTTTCTAATTGCAACTTATTTTCAACTCGTGATCACACATTTCTTATTTATTTCATTCTTATACACTTCTCTGAAATAGTAAAAACGGTAGTTTCGGTCCACTCTCATTTTCCTCTTGCACAGATTTAATTAAATAACAACGCGCGTGATTTTTGATCATTGGGATGAAAAAATTGAAAGGAGGTCAGTTTTTGCGCTAATTGCTAGAGCTTCCTTTCTGACTTTCTAATTACAACTTATTTTTAATTCATGATCACATTCCTTATTTATTTTATTCTCATACGCTTCTCCGAAATAGTAGAAACGGTAGGTTCTGTCCATTCTCATTTTCCTCTTGCACTGATTTAATTAAATAACAACGCGACCACAGAGAATGCTAAGCGCGTATGAGGTTATTAGCCCTTCAGTGCATGATTTTTGTTCATGGGGATAAAAAAATTGAAAAAAGGTCAGTTTTTATGTTTTATTTAAGTAAAAAGTATTTTAAAAAATTAAAACAACATTTTCAGAAAAATAAACATAGTAAGAAAACATATTCATAGTTTAATAGATACCAGATTTGTTAACTGTATCAGATATGATACACTATGCAGCGGGGGGTTAAATATTCAATTTGTATGTATATTAATTTATTCAAATTTTCCATAGGAGTGTTTCGAATTGTTGAATTACGAAAATAGTTTCAAACTCAACAGTCAAAGGAATGTACATAAAATAATACAGGAGTAGTTCAGCCTTCATTTAGATGGATAAAATTATTTGCTTTTCAAAACTTTCGGGATTTGGTGCTGAAGAATTTTGTTCAACTGTTGTAAATTCTTGCCAATTTTCGCTTTTCATAAGCGGTACCTCGCATAAGACGGCCGCACTAAGCATCTGGAAGCGCATATTGCGTGTATGCACGCTCGTATGCACGTGAACGCGCCAGCATAGAAAGCGGATCGTACGCGCCACTAGTAAATGAAGGTCACACGTGTGCAATGTGCAATGTGCAACATTGGTAGTCCGCGTCGTACGACTACCTTATGTTGTAGTGATGATGCATGGCGTGCGATGTTACGGTTCTATTACAGCGATTCATAATCCCTGAGCGATCATGTCGACGCTCGTTCTGAGGTGCAACGTCGTGGAGAGTTACGTTCGAGAAACCGCTGCATTTGTTATCCTAAAAATTCTTTTCTACAGCGTGTCTTAAAAATATGGGACTCAAAAATATGTTCAACAAATTTTTGCCAAAAATAATTACCGTTGAACGTTATGATGATTGACATTGAATTATTAATAATTCAATCATATTGGAATGTAATAAAAAATAAACGGAAACACTAAATTAATTTAAACTCAAATTTATTAAAAACGCGAGCAAAGAGGGACGTTGTATTACATTGACAGTTAGACTCGAAGTGAGGAGACGCACCAGAGAAAAACAGAATAGAACCATTGTTCACTTCATATAAAATCGAGCAGACCTGTGAGTTCATTGATCTCTTGTATATCACCTGTTTACAGTGATCCTCATATTTAATTAAATTCATTTTTGCTTTTCTGCTGTCGGAAGGTAACACCCAACAAATCATATAAGTAATTTATGCAGGCAAATTCTAAGATTTCATTTTCGTGTCTAACAGTAATTTTTCTCCGCGATATGATTCACGTATTTTCGCGTAGGATTTTTGTATGATCTCACAGTGGTCTAAGGGTCGCAGAGCATACTTCCGGGGTGGCACGGCTTGATTTGCTGCGAGGTATTTTATGTTAGTCAGCACCGAGGGCGAGGAACGCCGAATGAGTAATAGTATTGATCGATCTTTGTCTTTCGTAGAAATCTTCTTTTCGGTTCTCCCGTTTGTTCGATCGATAGCGACCACCCTCCTGATGTGAAATAATCGAACGTTCTATCAGCACATCTACAGCCTACGGGAAAAGTGTACGAGCCATAACTAATTGTACAATTAGTTCTTATCGCGAGACACCTTTTAGCCAGTCAAAGAAAATTTACAACTTGCATGAAATGCCAAAAATTAGAGTAAAGGTGCGATATTATTTGCGAGACTGGGCACAGCGTTTTGTTATCACGGCGCCTTTTATTTCATTCGTCTTCGTTTAAAAAATTTATGTATTGATTATTTTATATAAAATTTAGTAATATTTGAAATTTATATTGAATTTTTATATTATTTGAAATTTATATTGAATTTTATATAAAAAATTATAATATCGCATATTATAATTATTTAATATCGCATTAATTAAAATTTTGGTTTAACCTTGTGTTTTATTATGCTACGCCGGCGCTGCAATTCATGTTTCTCTTCCATAGGTGGCGCCTAATTAATTTCTATTAATTAACATTCTAGTGTTATTATTTCTATTATTTAACATTCAAGAGGGTCTAATATCTAGCAAGTCACCCGGGGTATAGAGAGGCGTAGAATCGATGGAACATTTCAGACCTAGTTCCATTCGATGCTCTTTGCAAGTGAAAAACAAGAAAAGACATACCAAATTGCATCATAGAAACACAAACTTCTTGTGCATCCAGAGGAACAACAGAGAGCTACGACGAATAGAGTATGGATCGCAAAACGTTGCGTTCAGACGCGCAAATGAGATCGCACCTTAACACGATGAATCAGTGAAAAATTTAAGTAATACAGTGACTCAGCGAGAAACGTGTCACAGCACTGAATCACAATCTCCCATGTTGATTGCCACTTTACAAAATATTCAAGAGACAAACGACTGGGAAACAGTAAGCTCAATTTATTCACAACAAAAACGTAGCAAAAGGCAAATGACAAAGACAATTGCGTCGTGAAAGAAGATGTCTAACAGACACAAGTGCAGAGCATTTCCCGGGTAATACACAGTAATATATAGTCTCCTTAGAAGCAGCAACGAGATAAAAGTACTGGAAGAAGTAAAATGAAAAGACGGAAATCTAAGGGTAGAAACGGAGGTGGTTCATAGCGTGTATTAACAATAACCCCTTGAGTTCTTTAGAAAATATACGGAAACAAAAGACGACTGGAAAAAAATGAAAAAAAAACTTAATAAAATAGCAATCGCAAAAACGTGTTTTCACACTGTCCGTTTCTTTGTAAAATCAGGATTTCAATGCTATTCTCAATCGCAACAACGGATTCAGAAGCCTGAAACCACTCTGTCACCGCTCCAACACGTAGAATCACTAGCTCTTCATTTGTCTCATCAGTCGTAGAACGGCTCGTAAACTCCAGTGTGTTCCTTGGTTCTTTTTCAACGAGACGGGCCGCGGATTTCGAAAGGGAAAGAGAGACATTCTCGGGCGAACGTCCCCTTTAACGCGGCCCTTGTGGTTGGCTCGTGTATTTCTGCCGAGGCTCGGACTCGCGTCCGAGTTAGCGGGATTTTTCCGTAGCGGATAGACGAGACGTGACTGTCGCGATCTTTTTATTTTTCTGGCAGTGTGTTACACCGGCGTCACACGCGGAATAGCCGCGCATCCCGTCGCGACAGCATCCCGTAACATGAAACGAGTTCCCGTTGCAAAGTGCCGTCGCGAAGAGCTCGGCAAACACCACCGACGCAACCTGCATATTGCGGCCCGATGCATCCGTCCGCGAACACGACGTTCCGACTGCACCGCGAAATCTCGTTAAAATCGTATGCTTTTTGCGAGCAGACCGAGCGGGCTGCAAACGCGAATATACCTTGAGCGGGGCTCCTTCGATGGTCGAAAGATTTGGAATTTTTTCAAACGAGAATAATTTTATCTGAATTAGATGACTGACTTGTACTACTTTTCTGGAAACTGGAAGGACTATACATATTCCATTTGTCTGGCCAAGCATTGTCTTATTCCCCTTGTATAAATTAATGGTTGGTTTATTTCACTTGCCCAGCCAGTGGTTGTCTTATTTTACTTGCTGATCAGTGATTATTCTATTTTATGTTGCAACCGATTGCACTTTTCGCGAATCGGATCAGTGGCTGACTTATATTACTTGCCTGTTCAATAGATCGTAGTTTTATGCACTTGCAGTCTTCCTAGTCTCCTCCCTGGTATCGAAAAATGTTTAAAAAAGTACAACAACCATCCCGTCTTTTTTAAACGAGACTGGCGAATGTATCAATTCGAAACTAATTTTGAGTTTGATCCCTCGTATTAAAACATTTTAATAGCTAACGTGGTTCTTGAACCTGAAGATTCAAATCCGAATCCAGCGTTTAGTATTCACAAAAATAGTTAATTGTTGTTGTAAATGATTGTAAAAATTTGTAATATCCTGAAGATAATTTAGGATCGATAATTAATTAATTAATTATTTAATTTTGAGTGGCTTCAGCAACTTCGAAACAGAAATACCGAGTGTAGCCGATGTTATAGCGATTTAAAGTTTGAGTAAGATCATTTTAATAAATAATAATAAACTTGAGCAACCGTAGAATCGCGTTTCGAGCATTCTCCTCGCGAGCAGAGCCAGTTTCAATCGCCATTGCGTTCGTTTCATGAATGCAAGCTTACACGTGAAAGGGAGCTTGAACTAATTGGTGCAAAGCGCGCTGCGATCCTCTTAGCGACGACAGTTTGAGAAATTATGGAATGAAATTTAAAACGGGTTCCTCTCGGGGGTAAACTCGTTGAAATCGCGATCGTTCGTCTCCTCGATAAAAATAATCATTTCGAGCAGTCGTTGAACGATCTTCCTTCCTTTTTTTGCGGTTTCAGCCGACACGACTCGCGAAGTATAATCTCCTAAACGAGGAACGAAGAGCAGCGGCGTTATATTTCGAATTTTCGTGCCGCGCCGGAGACGGACGTTCTCTGTGTCCGATATTTACTTGTTTTTGAAGATCCCGGGATTACAAACGTTTGGAGGGATCAGCGAACGGTAATAGAGTACTCGTACCGGGATTTTTATCCTCTCGCTGTTCCATCGGAACGAACGTGGCAGAACTGAAAACTCTTTGCAATTGTGCCTCTGGTGGCGAAATATTTGTGGACGACTGTTTACTGTTGTATTACTGGTTTAGTTAAACAATGGTTGTCTATTTGTTTCGTTGAAAATAATTTTATCTGAATTGACCGAGCGATGACTGACTTGTACTACTTTTCTGGAAACTGGAAGGACTATACTTATTCCATTTGACTGGCCAAGCATTGTCTTATTCCCCTTGTATAAATTAATGCTTGGTTTATTTCACTTGCCCAGCCAGTGGTTGTCTCATTCTACTTGCTGATCAGTGATTATTCTACTTTATGTTGCAGCGGATGTTTTATTGTACTTTTCGTGAATCGGATTAATGGCTGACTTATACTACTTGCCTGTTCAATAGATCGCAGTTTTATGCCTTTCTTTCTAGTCTCCTTCCTTGGTATTGAAAAATGTTTAAAAAGACACAACAACCTACTCGTCTTCTTTAGAATATAATATACCGTTATATGCCAGTAACAATTTATTTCTCGTTTGTAATTTTTGCAAAGCGCCTCATAAAAGTCGCACGAAGATACGCGGTCTTATTCTACTCGCTGCCCGTGTAAAAGTCACTATATCACTTCTCCTGCTCGGCGGGGCTAGTAGCGAGCATATTTTTAATGGTTTTGCGAAACCCAGGAGCAATAAAAACGGTATAATAATAATAATTGAAGCGCATCTCCGCGAAAGTACGGCGCATACAATTGTCCCGAAGGCGTCGTTTGCTCTAATGCCCGTAACGCCGGAAATTTATCGTCGGCCATTAGTACCGGCTCCCGTTTGGCTCCGCGGGCCGCTAAATCAAGAAAGTAATTCCCCTAAAACAATGTACAACTGTTTTTGCGGCCTGCGGGAAAGATAATCGAGACACGATCGCAAGAAGTCTAACCGTGACTAATAACTCTGTTTTCGTCCCGGTGAAAAATTCTGCGCGACTTAATTTCCTCGGGAATCGACCGGACCGAGTGTAATTACGGCGTTAATTAATCTTTCACCGTCTGGTCGAAACCCGTTCATTCGGATTCTCGTTCAACGCTTTCTACAGGTTGGCGATTTTGTAAAATCGTTTTTGAATGTTAACGATATGCCCGGCATCTATTTTTCTTGGATCGATCGCCTAACCTACTATGATTTATCCCACGAGTCCATCGATCCCCGCTCGTCGAACGGGGTCACGAAAGCAATCGGTTTCTGTCAGTCACGCCAACTTCCACATCGCTCCGAGTATTTCTTTCCTCCTCGGTAAACAGACTGTTCATCACGATCGCTCATTTTTGCGTGGTCTCCGTCCGCTCGCGTTTCTTCCGCGGACGCAGATGGTACCTGCAGGCGGTCCAAGACTTATTCGGCTTCCGCTAATATTGTGTCAAACCCTGATGGCAGAGCACGTTCGGCTAAGCTCATAGAAACGTCCGCAAGAAAATCTATGTACTTTTTATTTGATTTCGGAGAGCTTGGATAAATATTCAACGCGTGTTTCCTTAGGAGCCCGACCGTCCCTTGAGGAAGAATATTCATTACAATCAAGGATGGAAGACATGTCTGGCAAAGAACCATTACATTTAATATCTTACCTATATTACCTGCTTATTGCCAGAATTTTTCATCGTTGTGGTACATTAGAAAATCGTGTCCTTACATATGTCCTTTATTACAAGACTGCAGATTTTATGCGTTTACAAGAAATATTTAACTATTTATAAACGTATTGAAAAGATTTAAGGACATAATTGTTACAGCTTCAAATCATGTCCTTACATATATCCTTTATTACAAGACTGCGGATTTCATGCGTTTATAACAAACATTCAAGTATTTATGGACGTATTGAAAAGATTTAAGGACATAATTGTTACAGCTTAATAAAATCATTGAAAGAGGAAAGAAATTTTTATTTGGCTCTCCCGTTCTTGCGATCAATGCAAACATTTTTTTATCTCGTATCAAGATCCGCAGTCTAGCCATTAGTAAATGGAAAATTTTCATTCCGACATAAAAGGGGATGTTAAGAACGGAGTTGAACAACCCGGGGATGAGGCAACTCGTTTTTTCTCCGTTCGTCTAATGCTCGAATTTTCAGACAGCTCGCGTTTGTCGGCACGTACCACTTAAAGGGATAAATTTCGCGGAGTCGGTGCCGTGAATCGGAAGGAAAAGACAGGAGCGTGGATCCTCGCGAGCGAATGCTTGAAATCCTCGCCACGTGCGACCCTCCGAGGTCCTTGAAAGCTGCGAGCAGACAGCGGACCGAGGTACAGAGGGAAAGAGGGAGAAAGGAAGAAAAGGAGAATCGATCGAATGTATTTTTCAGCAGACAGTGTCCTGGTAACAACGTATGAAATCGCGATCGGAGGGGATCGAGGAGTACTCCCTGGCACCCTGCTCTCCTCTACCCGAACCGATCCTCATCCCTCCCGAATAGCTTTTTTTTCCAGTGGCGAAGTAACGCGATCGACGTAACTGAATTCGCGTGGCCGGGAATATTTATTAGGGAAAAATTTATTCAATCGGGAAACCCTCGTCGGCCGCGTTGGCGTTCCACGGAAGTATTCGAGGATATTTGTGTAATTAAATCGCGAGGAGAGAGGGAAGAACAAAAGACATTATACAGCTCTGTTTTGCAAAATGTTTTCTGAAACCCGAAAAGAAATGTTTTCGAAAATATTTTGGGCTCTACAAGAGACTCTAAAGATCTAATCGAATTTGAAAATCATCTTTTCAGAAGAAAATAGATCCTTAAAGGAAAATTAGACTCTGTTGGAGACCATATGGAAAGTCTTTAAGGAACGCCGAAACACTTTTTCGACTTTAAACATTCTGCCACAGCCTTCGGGATCCTTTCCAGAGCGGTAAAGTCCTTTGAGTACATTAAGGCTCCTCCACTGCCATCCAGGATTCTTTTCAGAGGCTCTATGGAGCCCCTAAAGGCCTGCAAGGTCTATCAAAGGACTCTAAGAACTGTTCACGAGATTGTTCAATGTTCGGAGCACTCTACAAATAGTATTATTGAAAAATGACATGTTCTAAAAATTGTTTTTTCCCTTTAGACTGCAAAATCATTGATCTATACTAATCCGTACTTCAATCATTTAACCTATTTTCCACTTCGGCTTGATGCTAATCCACGTTGCATAATTTTTTCAAGTTATTAATAGTATAACAGACATGCGATGACAGCCGTTTAATTAATAGCAGCCGAGGACAGGGTCTCCCGGCACCGAATTAAATTTAACGCCGCCGCGTCGCTCAGGATTAACGACGAGTCATTTTTAACAGCTGCGTATTGTCAGTTCTTTTTTCTTCTATTTCGACGGGAATCGTAATTATCAATGAGAAAACACGATTAAAAGTTTGCCGTCTCGTTGAAATCGATGGGAGAACTTCGAGGGAGTCCTCGCGTTCTTAAACGATTCGGATATTTCGTCGAGGAAGGGAACAAATGATCCGAATTCATTACCCAAGTTCTCGAAAGGCGCGGATCGATGTAAGGCACGGAATTTTCGTCGGGAACACTTTTCGCGTTAGCTCCAGGAAATTCCCTTATTGAAGGACGAAACTATTTAATAATAATAATAATAATAATAATTTTTGCTTTATATTTCAGCCTTACAGCCAAGAAATGTGACTTGGTTTACAATACAATAACTTATTTCACGCATTCGAGGACGAAACTATTTTAAAAAGTAATATGACAAAGGACAAAGAAGGATCTAATAATTTTGTAATGCATTTTCTGAATCCCACATTCTTTATACGAATTATTTGACTAAATTGAGAATAATCGAAGGTTCGCTTCAGTTCCATTGCACTTTGAATTTGACTAATTCCGCCTGATTTTCGTTAACAATGAATTCACGACCAACCCCGTTGTTAAGACATTAACGCTATCATCTTCCACGAAGCCGCTCGGGAACCTCAAAAACCGAGATCTTCATCCTGTTAATTCCCCCTCCGCTGGTTAACTCGCCCCGGGGAGCATCTCCGCGTCGTGTCATTCTATTACACAATTTTTCGCCCCCATTTTCCACCCTTGTCGCGCTCGTTTCTCATGGTATTTGCATATCAAAGCGTAGGATCGCAGGAAAGGGGGATGGGGAAGAGGCGGAGCCGGTGGAAGAAAATCCTGAAAATTCTCGTTCCAGCTTTTTTCGCGTAAATTATTACCCAGCTAGTGGTTTCGCAGAGGGTGAGCGGAGGGGGTGTCGCCTAGACAGACCGGAAATTAGAGAAACATCGCGATGGAAATTAAAAGCTTGCGCGGGTCGACGGGGAAGCGATCGACGATTCCGTTTGCGACGGGTTTTCCAATAAACGGCACCGATCCCAACAACGATAACACGAACGAACCGCGTGCTAATGAACCGCGCTTCGCACAAACGCAAACAAACCACTTCCTCGTGAAGAGTCGTCGAGCGGGGATTAGTTCTCTTCGGTCTCGTGCTTCGTGACCTCTTCGATCTCACAATTTCACTTACAGTGGGTGTACAAAGTATTCGTACACATGTAAATAAATTATTTACACATCACTCACAAGGAGAGTGCAAGGACGTTGTCACACCGATTTAGTTGAGACTCTGTATACTTATAGATTTGGATAATCTCTCCCATTTACGAATATATACCATTATAGACGATAACACTCAATAGTTTTTGAGATACTATAATAGTTTTGGACCATGGATTTGCTCATATTTATTTAACAGCCCATTTTACAGGATTTTCTAAAACGCAGTTCTCTTTACAAGACCTTAAAATGGTTAAATAATTAATTAGTTATCGATCGTAATTTATCTTTATGATATTATGAATTTTTATTCTCGACGCAAAGGTTCGATCATTTTTCTACATCAACAAATAGCTATTTTGTAGGAGCTATTTTGTGGGAATACTAAACGTTAGGTATTACAAATGTTTAATACGAGGAAAAGGTAAAAATGGTTAAATTGTACCGTTACTCGGATACGTACGATCGAATATGTTAATCGCTGAACGTTCCTTCGGCAGCATTACAAGGCAATTTCACGTGACAAATAAAAAAGTTGTTCTATTACTAAGGAACTAACCAACGATCGACTGATAAAGCGATTTTTCGCAGACTCAGACTCGTGATTCATGCTCGAGGAGTTAAACGTATCGTGCATGGAAATTTGCAACGCCACAAGAATGCGATGCAACGTCGAGGCTGGCACTCGTGCACGTGGGGTGCATAATCGATATTAAGTGTTCCGTATACTCGAGTGTTTCTTATAATTTCGTACTTCGACCCGATCGTAATTTTAATCCGAGTTGCCTGGACGTTAAACGAAGTGTTAACCGAGTCTCTGTCGTGCAACGAGCGAGCAACAAATTTCTACGACGCAAACATTTTTGAAAGACGAGGAGGATGGGTTCCGACAGCAGCGTTGGTCTCGACGATTTACGAGGAGCATTTTTTCGCTACCATAACTTGCCCGAGGCTTATTAGACGCGCGCTCGATATCGGGCGTCGGTTTAGGCTTGTAATTCTCGACGATCGGAAACGCCAGGAATAAATTGCGTTAGCTTAACGAGGCACGTTACACCACAGTCCCGAAGGAACAGGAACGGGATCCGTTTTCCCGTCGTGCTCGTATTTTACGTCGACGTTCCGCGCGTCCTCCAACGAAACCAGCTACCCGCAGACCGTTCGCCTTCTCTTTTTTCATCAGCTTTCTGCCCCCCCACCTGCGAAAATAGAAGGGACACTGCCTGGAGACAGAAAGGGAAAACAAGGCAAAGGGATATGGCAAGCCTGAGAAATGCGGTAGAGCGACAGGAAAGGGTGAAAGTACGGAAAAACCTTTCGGAAATGAAGGGTACGGTGAATCAAATCTAAGGAAGCTGTGGGAAGAGGAAAAAAAATAAAGATATACGAGCGGAATGGAAGAATACTCTCGGAAGCCTCGTGGAAGAGGCTACACATTGAGAAATGCAACACAGTGCCGAAGTATCAACGTGCTCTATCGAGAAAAATCTGGGGTGAAGTCTTGGGCCGTCCAGACTGATATACCGAATCAAAGGAGTGATCTTTCTGGAACGAAGATGAACGAGGAGTATACTTCTTAATGGGGACGGGTAATGAAATTTTAAACGCTTAAGAAAGAATGAAGGAATCATCTCGCTCACAAAGTTGTGGAACAATGTTGCGGTTGTTCGAACTGGAAGTTGAAATAAAATGAACGTACCTCACAGGATTATAAATACATTTATACCTGTCCTGTGGAAAATACAGTAGTAAAAAGATGAGTTACTATTTTCCACTAGAAACTTGCAGACGAATATTTTATAAAAGCTGCGCACTCATTTAAAGGAGTTTCCAAACTGAGCAATTTTTTCCAAGACGGGTCTTGTAATTCTAGTGTTAATAAAGAAATCGCAAGTTGCAACCGACGAGGGAACAAGGGCAAAATATCGAGAAAAAGGGCAGAAATGGAAGAAGCGCGTAAAAATGGACGTGCTAACACATGGTGGCGAGGAAAAAGGAGTGGGTGGGAGGGTGGAGGCGAAGTGAGAGAGCGTCGGAAATATCGAAAGGGAGGAAATACGATCCGAATTAACCTGAGGTCACGAATGGGGCAGGGGTTCTCCTGCACCGAGGCATCGAACGCGTGCAAGGGATGAGACTCGGGCCTCGGGGGGTTGCGGCGTGGTGTGAGTGACTTTTGATTGTTTTCCGATATCACGGCTAACCGACTTCGAATGTCGAGCCCCGGGGCTCGAAGCGAAAAATAACGAGCAGCCAATTAACGTTCCCGGCGTGGCCAGGCTCAGACGCTCGTTCCCGGCACGATGACACCACCCGGAACCCCTTAATCGGGCCCTTCCATCCCGTGCATCATCGAAACGATTCCGTTGAGGACCTGGATGCCTCTGATAATTATTTGTTGGGACTATCAACGTCAAAGAATTACGAATTCTTTGAGATGACGGACCTGCTATCCACAGACGATTTTAGGGGATGATTCTAAAAAGTCAGATGTTGAAGCAGCTGCTGGCCCGTGTCACATCCGGTGGTCCAACCATTAACGAAATTGATAATCAATAAAAGAATCTATGAATTCAATATTTTTGAATAATAATAATAATTAATATTAAAAAATATTGAATTCATAGATTCTTTTATTGATTATCAATTTTGTTAATGGTTGGACCACCGGACGTGACACTCGAAAGGAGGTCAAGATTTTCTTCTTTCAGAAGATAGCTTGTAAAATGTGTGACAACTATGTGAATCATATTTAAAACAGTGAATAAATGTACAGATGGGGGTGGAGATTTTCTGCTCCCAGGAGATGAATTGTAAAATATACGAAAAATATTTGAATCAAAATGATGGAAATATGATTGGAGATTTTTTAGGGGATGTTTGGATAAAAGATGAAATTTAGAAAATATTTTGATCAAGGTTTAAAATAGTATAGGTATACTGCACAAGCTAAGGTGAAGATTCTGCGTTCCTAGGGGATGATTTGTAGAAAGTGTGGCAACTATTTGGCTCGGTTTTCAAAGCAGCTTATGCAGAGGAAGCTGAACATTTTCTGATATACACAGTACGATTTGTGGAAAGTATGACAAACATTTATTATTTCCTCGAAAACAGTCCTCCAGCCAATGTACCTCTCGCTCGTGTAATACCACGAAAACAAATGAATATCAACTAATTTCTCGTTTGAATGGCGTATTCAGAAATTCAAACAGCATTGTTCCCATTGTACATGTTAATGAGATTGTTAAAAGTGAAATACTGTCAGAGTAATTAGAAGCATTGTAATTACTTGTCTATCGTTTATCTACCTTTTTAACTCGTATTGTGCACACGAAGCTGGGACAGTAACTAGCCCTGAAGTCAATCACATGTTATCATTTTTTAAGAGCTGTGGTCTTAAAGTATAAGTTTATTATTATTTTTTTTATTTGTGTATCTCTAATAACCACATTCTATTTTTTAATTATTATATTCTGTTTTGTATGTAGTGTATTTCATTTTTTTGTAATTTTGTTGAAATAAATCTCATATGAGATTTTCTAAAAAAAAGACTACGAAGATTAATAAGGGTAATTTCGTGTCCAATAAATATAAAGGGAAATTGTTATTGCCGGTGGGTGAGCGAATACAGGCCGGGCTGGGCGGCACTGTTTTAACACCGGCCAATATAAAATCCCGAAATGTTCCGCCGAGGGTTTTTGAATAAAAATATCGTCGGGGCTGGGACGACGGGTTTAGAGCGACGTAAAGATTTGGTGCGGGACTGGTGGGCACGATCAGGATGATGTATGCGAGCCAGATATGCTTTGCTGGTGTGTAGACACCGTAATTTCCGCGGCACAAGAATCCTTCTTGTAACAGCAAGATCCTTTTTCGTTCGTCCGAATTCCTAACCGCAAAACTTCTCCCTGCTCGTCGTGATTTTCCCCGGTGATTGCGGAACGTTAGCGGTAATAATAATTAATTAATTGGTTATCGATCATTTACAACAACAATTAGCCATATTTGTAAGATACTAAACGCTGGATTCGGATTTCAATCTTCAGGTTCGAGAACCACGTTAGCTATTAAACTGTTAGCGGGTCCACGGGATGACAATGCTATCAGCGTGATTAAACATCTAACTCGGATACAACGGGACGAATTGCTCGGTGGCGGTCGTTCCCGCTTCGAAAACGGAAAATCCACTCTCCGATGAGGATTTCCTCCTCGGGAAAAATGAAACCGAGACTTGAATTTTAGATGTAGATTTAATTCCTTAACGGACGAGGTTTCTTCTAGCCGTCGTATCGTTCAGTTTTATGCTCTTAACTTAACCCGGCCGTCTGGTCCGTTGATCTCGTAAACGTCGGCGTGTATCCATTCGAATTTGCATTTCAAGTCGCGAGCTCCTTATCCCGGCCGCCAGACCTCGCCGACTTGATGAAATCAACCAGCGGCGGGCTTCTTTTTTGCATACCGCTTGCTTCGTCGAATTGCACAACGGGTGGCCGGAAACATCAAAGCAGAACAACTTCTGGAATGTTGAAAAATTTGTGGGGCAACAGTTTTAGCCTTCAAATTTTATTTATGTCTCACCTGCTGTTTGCAAGCTACGCCCATTACCTACTAGTCTCACGTGTTTTTTGCTAGCTCCATGTACAATTTATTAAGTTTATTTTCTGGTGGGGATGAAGACGATCTCTAGATAAATAAGACAAAATCAGAAAGAAGAAATATGTTCTCCATTAATTTAATAGAGCTACCAGGCTATAGTAAAATCGTAAATCCAGTAATTTTTGGGCACTGTGTTCATTACTGCGTTGTATCAAAGGTAAAAGCAGTTTGCATCCAACTTGAATTAAATCGAATTCGACCGTAGCACAAGCCGCGGTGATCATCGTTATTCCTAACGACCGAGGATATCAGTTCGAAAGGAGGTCGCGGCAACGAAGCGCTCCGCGTTTTCCAACCTCTAGCTTTAATTGTGTTATGCTTCCACTGATTTAAAAATCGTATCGTTTCAAATTGAAAGTATAATAATTCTTTGATATTTCTTTGATATCAAGCTCACCGTTCAAACAACTTTTCTAACTCAATCTCCGCTTGCGACTGATGGCCACCTGTTGCGCAAAAATGTGCGTGCACAGTGCATTTGCATGGCTGCTCCTTTGTCTCTTCTACCTAACCTTTGCCAGCTGTCGTTTCGCTGCTTTCGCCTCCGCCGCGAGGGCGAAACAGGAATTCGATGAATCATCTCGCAGCTTCGTCTCTCGGTCTATCTTGAAATAGGGTATGTAACGACGATAAAGGGTCTTTGACAATAAAGCTTCGACCTGACGTCTCGATGGAGCAGTCGTTTATGAAGATAGCTTCGTAATTACGGAAAATTGACTCGTCTCGAAATTCTCCTAATCTCTATTAAAAGCCCTTCAAAAGTCATTAAAATGTAAAATCCCTTTCTCGATTAAAATTCTTCAAATTTGTCTCATTCTCTTAATAAAAGCATTTTCCGTTCGAAGGTATTTTTCATACTTCATAAAGTAAGAGCTTCCAAAATCCTTTAACAATTAAACAAAAGAAATTTTTGTGTAATCCTTCTTTCGCAAATTCAGTGATGAAGGAGTTTGGTTAGAGTTGAGCATTCCAATTTTTCTTTGGTGAAAATTATCCACGATGCATTAATTCCCACGGAGTTCCTCAGTCCAACTATCATTATTTTTATGCCCGGGCCTAACAGGCAGTATAACAAGAATTAACCAGCCACGAGTCGACTGCTGCGCGTTATCCTCAGAGTTTAATCTCGCGTGTAACGCTGGCTCTAATTACACCACCGCAGGATGAATAAGGATGAATAATCCCGGGAAGCTCGCAGGATATTGAGAGGACAGAGCGAACGACGCGCAAAGGACGTCGTGTTCACGGTTCTGGAATCCAAAATTCAGCGACTCCTTCCTCTGGCGCACAATTTCCCAAATTTTTCGTTCATTTTCAACTGAACTATCGCCAAAACCTCGAACTGCACTTATATCTACAATTTCTTAATTTTGCAAACTTACCGACACTAAACAAAACTAAGGACAATCGTAGAAAAACGTAGGACAATCTTTTTTTGCGAAGATAAGAAACTACTGAAAAACTCACTTTCATAAAGGACTTTAATCCATTCAAGTCCAATCCCTGGGATATCGAATACATGGACCTATTCCTGTATTCCGCACATTTTATATAGAAACATTTTTGTTGTTGGACAGTGTTATTGAAAATACCGCGTCTATATTTAATAATGAAAGATGTATTTTATTTTCGGCATTACAAAAATAAGTATTAAGAGCAACACGTCGGTTGTCTGCTCAGAACTCAAATTGAACATCGATGGCATCGCAAAACAAAACTCCAACGAAGACAGCCGATCTTGCAAATCGGTGGGCGT